>CM062819.1:1390063103-1390489212 GCA_031772625.1 Pinus tabuliformis | reverse complement strand
GGCACATCTCGATGGGCCTTGCATTTCTTTCTTACTCAGTTGGTCCCATGTTAGTGCTCTCCCATGGCTCAGGATCCAGGTAACGAACGCTACCTTTGGCCATGTTTTTTTTTTCTCCATATGCTTCCCATTTTTTTGTTTCTGAATGTCTGTTGTGTCGTGCTTTTATTTGGTAGCCTTCTCCTATTGTAAACATGCCTTTGATTCTATGGCCCCATATTAGAGTGTCTGACCCTTTTTTATTGCATTTTCCTTGTTGTTGTTTCCTTCTCATAGGTTTCCCATTGGGGTGTTACTGGCGCTTCTGGCCAGTTTTCCTGTTGTTTCCACTTTCTCCAATTCTTCTGGTTCCGGGCACCGATAATTTTGTACTGTGTCGCCCTCATATAAGCTGGTGAATTGGTGGATCTCTTTGAGCTACGGTTGGCTGTTGAGTTTTTCTCTCTGTTGCCACGCTTCTTCCTAGAAGTTAGCGATATCCCCTCCTCTAATCCCAGAAGTTGTGCTCTCTGATCAAATCCCTGTTGACATTGCCAGGTTCCATATATTGCAGAGCCTTTCTTCTCATATTGACTTTTCAACTTTCCTTATAGGGACCTAGGCATCTCATATTTTCTCTCCCATAGTTTTTTCCACATGTCTTCCCCTCCCCATGTCCATCTCCACCACAACTTTTCCCTCATTACTTGATTCAGGATGTAAGATCTTGAAGACCAAGTCCTCCTTCTTTTAGGGATTTTCTCAGCCAGCTCCAGGACAGGAGCGCCCATTTCTTTGTCGTGCTAGGCCCTTGCCATAAGAATTTTTTAAACATGTCTACCATTTTCTTGTAGATTGTTTTAGGGGTGGCTTGATTGGTAAGTTGGTATATCAGGATGGATTGAAGCACTAATTTTAGTAGAATGATGCGGCTCGGGATATTCAGCGCCCTGAATTTCCAGTTTTGCATTCTCCGTTGAATCTTTCCCATCAAGGTACTCCAGTTGGCCACTTTGTTTTGTTGGTCATTTAACTGGATTCCTAAATACTTTGTAGAGAAATTCCCAATTCTAAATCCCATGGTTCTTGCCAAGAAGGCTTGGGAGGATGCAGGGGTATTGAAGAAATAAATATCTAATTTTTCTTTACTTATCTCTGTCCCAGAGACACTTGTAAAATCTGTGAGAATTTCCATTATCTTTTTTGCTTCTTTGAGCGTTGCCTGTCCATATAGCATGACGTCATCAACAAATTGCTGGTGGGTTAGAGGGAGATCATTTCCCCAGAGTCTTAGGCCCTTAAATTGGTCGTTGTATACTTTAGCTTTTATTAGTCTTCCTAGTCCTTTGGCTGTGAGGATAAACAGGAACGGAGATAGCGGGTCGCCTTGCCTGAGCCCTCTGGATGCATTGAAAGCTTCTGTAGGTGATCCGTTTAGTAGTATTGACAGAACTGGCATAGTTATCATTGACATTACCCAACTTATCCATCTGTCATCGAAGCCGAATGCCTTTAGGATTTTTTGGAGGTATCTCCAATTTAGTCTGTCATAAGCTTTGGCTAAGTCTAATTTTATCAGCATCCCTTTGGTTTTTGAATTTTTCAATGAATGTATTGCTTCTTGTGCTACCACTATGCCGTCTGTTATTTGTCTGCCTTTGACAAACCCTGTCTGCTCCTGGGATATCAACCCAGGTAGTATTGGTTTCAGTCGGTTCACCATTATTGTGGCTAAGATTTTATATATAACATTGCAGAGTGCTATAGGTCGGAATCCTTGTGGTTCTTTCGAGTGCTCCATCTTTGGTATCAGGGCCAAGAATGTGGCGTTCAGGGCTGGATGCATTCTTTTGGTGCATCTGGATTCTTCTACTACATTCACTATGTCTTGGCTCATGAAGTTCCATGTAACTTGAAAGAATTCTGAAGTGAATCCATCGTGCCTAGGTGCTTTATTCTTCGCCATATTTTTTATACCTCCTCCACCTCCACTTTCGTTATGACTCTTAGGAGAGTCAAATTCTGATCTCTAGTTACTAGTTTGGGGATATGTTGACTAATTTCACAAATGTTGTCCTCCTTCTGATATTTGGTTCTATCAGGAGCCCTTAAAATGTTTGTACCAGCGGATTCTCCATTTCATCTTTCTGAATTAGCTTGTTGCTTTGTTGGTCCTTTAGTGAGAAGATTATGTTTGGCTATCTATGTTGTACCATTGCTTTGTGGAAGAATTTCATGTTTCTTTCTCCTTCTTTTAGCCATTGGATTCTTGATTTTTGTTTCCACGGGATTTCCCCTTGTTTTCTCCTTTCTTCTAGCTTATTTAGCACCAGTCCTTCCTCTTCTGCTAGCTCTTCACTTCTTCCTTCCTCTATGATTTTCTGTTGTATTTGTTTCATCTTTATCTGGAGTGTTTCTTGTTCCTTCTAGATGTTTCCAAATTCTTCTCTGTTCCATTTCTTTATCCTTCCTTTTAAGTCTTTTAATCTCAGTTGGAGGGTGTGCATTTGGTTTCTTCCTTCCATCACAGTCTCAGTCTTTCCACCAATTCTTCATTTTTATCGATGAAGGTGGGTTCTCTTAGACATAATGCCTCAAACCTAAAGGGTTTATTCTAGTTATGATGATTCATAGCTATTTTTAATTTAATGGGCCAATGGTCCAATCCTAGACATGGGAAGATTGTTGCTTCATAGAAAATATCTTTTCCAATGAAGTGTTCTCTTGCCAAGAATATGTCTAACCTGGATATTATTTGTCTACTCCCTCCTCTTCGATTGTTCCACGTATATTTCCATTTTGGTTGGAATATCTACCAATTTCAGTTCTGCTTGAAGGTCCCTGAACCTCTCCATCTCTAGCTCTTCTCTTTGCAGACCTCCTTTCTTCTCCTCTATTGATGTTGTCAAGTTAAAGTTCCTGCTATCATCCACATTTTCTCCTCGTGGAGTTTTCCAAGCTGTTGTAGTTGGAGGAGGAAGCTTCCTCTTTCCGCTGGGGTATGAGGGCCGTATACTGCAGAGACTAGAAACCATTCTCTGTTTCCGATTAGCCGGAATCATCCCGTGAGTATTCTTTTCATGCCTATCCAGTAATCTACAGTAATCTCTGCAGGGTTCCATAGTATTGCTATACCTCCCGCACTGCCTTTCGCATCTATGGACATGCATTCATATTTTGGTTTTATTTTATTTAGGATTTCCTCCATTTTCCTTCCTGAAATTTTTGTTTCCTGTATCAGCATTAGTTGAGGTTTTTCTTTTCTTAGCCTTTCCACTAAGTGTCTCTGTTTGCCTTTACTATTAAGGCCTCTTATATTCCAAGATGTAATTATCATTGGGGTGCTTGGCTAGTTTGGTGGAATACCGCCGATAGCAGTACTACCCTCCCTGTATTCACTAACATTTCTCCCATGATCTGTATCGATTCCTGTAGGTTTCTTTGACCTCTTTTCTTTTCGCCTTTTGCTTTGCTCTGATGGTCTTGAGTGTTGTCCTGTTGAAGGCCTAGTTGTTCTACCAGTTCCATTTTCCCTTGTCCCTGTTTCGTTCGGTACTGTTGAAATGTTTCTCTGTATAGTCTTTTTTTCTCTTCTGGAATGAATCTTTCATCCAAGTGTCTCCACTCATTTAATAGTTTCATCAACACCTCTTCTTCTAAACTCAGTTCTTCTCCTCTGCTTGTGTCAATTTCCATTATAGCATTATCCATCTTCTTCCTCTCTTCATTTTCCTCCTTCTCTATCAGTTCGCTTTGTGCTTTCCTCTTGCATTTTGATTTGCCTTGGCTTGTGTGCTGCTTTCCTTTCCTTTTCCCCTGATAGTCCATTGTTTGGGTCTCGTTGTTATCTTCTTCTTCTTCTTGTAGGACTTCAAAGTTGTTTGTATTGCTTGGTTGGGCTTGTTGTTCTTTCTTTTCTTCGCTGGTATTCTCTCTTGTTTGTCTTCTTTTGCTTTTTACTTCTTGAAACCCTTCCTTGTCTTCTTGGTTTTTAATGTACTGTTTGTTTTGCGCTCCTCTTCTTCTATTTGAGTGGGCATTCCTTAAACAGATGTCCATATTCGTGACATCTTCTGCATCTGAATGGAATATGTTCATAGTCGAGGGTTTGCTGCCAGACCTCTTCATGATACTCTAGCTCAACTGTGTCTGGAATAGGGTCAGCTATATTCATGTAAACACAAATTCTAGCGTATGAGGTGTATCTTCCTTTTTTTTGTTTCTGCTATTTTGACAAAACTGCCTATCGTGTTTCCTATGCCCTCTAGGATCTCCGGGTCCCAGAAGTCCATTGGAAGGCCAAATAACCTAACCCATACCGGGGCTGCCAAGATTTTTTCCTTGTCTGGGTTATAACATTCTTCCCAGTATCTCATAAACAATCCAGCATTATAATGAAAGTAAGGGCCATTCTCAAATTTTTTTTCTTTATCTTGTAGGTTCGAGAATATTACTGTGAAGAAGCCTCTTGCTCCTAGCTTTAGCTCGATGTGGCCTCGAAGTTTGCCATTTTTGCTGGATCCATTTGGTGAGATCCTTTTCGTCGACCATACTCCAATGAACTTGCATATGAGCACGTGGTCTTTCATATAGCTCCTGTATTGCTCCATTTGTTCATCAGGATTATGAATCTTGGTTTCTTCGTCACACATGGTGGTAAACATTTGCCTCTGTTGCCTGCCTGCCATCGTGCTCCAAGGACAGGTCCTGGTTTTTCTTATTTCTCCCGCCTGATTACTGGTGTTTTGGCCTTCCCCTGCCGTCGCGTCTCAATAGGAGGGATCTCTCCCCTCCTTTCCTCCTCTGTCATTTCTTCTGTTCTTGGTTTCTGGGTCTGTCTCTTGCTGCAGTCTGTGATTCTTCCTAGTGCCGCCTAACTCATGGCCGTCTGACCATTAGGGTTGCGAAGTGAGGTTTTTTTTTTCATTTTTTTAATATTTATTATATTTTAAAAATTTAAAATAATATATAGAAAATGAAAATATTAAAATTATATAATTTTTATAAATTAAAAAATTAGAAAATAATATTTTATAATATTAAAAAATATAACATATAAAATAAATAATGTCTATTCTCGATTTTTCTTTATTATAAATTTATTATAAATTTGTTTATTTCAAAGTAATTTTAGATTTATTTAATGAACATTAATTTTATTATTAATCTTTATTAATTTTAACAATATTTTTTTCTTAAGACTCATAATATTAACCAATAGTTTTATTAAATAAATTAAGATTGAATTTTTTTTTAATATTTCAATGTAATTAATTTTTTTTTTTACTTGAACCATTTATATAAATACATT
Organism: Pinus tabuliformis; assembly: GCA_031772625.1. Lineage (NCBI taxonomy): Eukaryota > Viridiplantae > Streptophyta > Pinopsida > Pinales > Pinaceae > Pinus > Pinus tabuliformis. Next base: position 1,390,483,922 of record CM062819.1, on the reverse strand, counting down.
CTAAAAATGCAATACAATTATTGAGCCTCGAGGCTTATTCGACAATCTAGTATAAGTATAAGGGGATGTGTAAATTTGTTCATGCATTCATGGGTTATCAATAAATATTTTAATATGAATTAATATTGACATGTACTTAAAATGCATTAATAATAAAAAACAATGTCTTGATCTACATGTTATGTAAAATATTTTAATCTTAATTATGTATATTATATATCTAAAATAAATTATGTATATATATGAATGAAAAAATTAAGTTTTTATTGTTAAAGCTTTTATTTGGTCCTATATATACTTATTTAGTATTCAAAAATATATTTAAACAATGAAAAATAACATTATTGAAATTTGATCCCTCTGCTCATGTTAGATCCTTACCTAAGATGGATCTATGCTAGTAATTTTATTTCACAAAAGTAACCTCTACTTTCAATTAAAGAAATGTGCTTTAATTTCACATAGTACCACCATCTTCAAAGTATATCCATTAAAATATACCACCTTCAAAGTACATCAATTTAAATAGCTTCAACCTTTTCTTATTATCCTTGTAATAGATAGGATATTGCATTGAGTTTTTGGTCAAACCCATGTTCGGTGGGGTTGAGGAAAAATTTGTAAAGTTTCTATAGTTTAACTTTGCACATTGAAATTTAGTATTTTTGAACAATATTTTAATGTTAACAATAATTCATTGGTTATCATTAACAAAAGAAATTGTCATTAAAAGACCCGCAACCACCATGGTTTACCAAAATATGAATCTAGTCTAATTGATATATTTAGCAACCCATTATTAAGCATGACCTATCAAAGGATATGAAGACAAGAAAATGGGGAGGGGCGATCATCATTTGCACATAGTTGGACAAACACAACTAATCTTTCAGATACAAGCCAAAATCCATAATCAATCATGATTAATCAAAGTGTATGAAGATAGAAGATTGGAGATAGAGGAATAAGACAATTGCCATACTCAAAACTCCTACTTAGGTGTTTCATACAACCATCTACAAGGCAAATTAAAATCTAGCCTCGTCATGTTTACATGACCAATGTCCAACACAGTTACGCATGTGCCTCACACAACCACCTACAAGGAAAAGTAAAAGCTCGCCTCTCCATGCTTATATGTCTAGTGTCCAACATAGTTGCAATAGGGACATGATCTTAAACAACATAAACAAGTTAGAAGCATGGAATATGGAGCAAGATGAGATCCTCCAAAGCCATGGAAAATTTCTAGCTTTGAAATTGTACATATCAATCAAACAGATTATGCATAAATATTCCACCTAATAATTCCACCTAGCATAAATGGTATTATGGAAAGTACTGGTTTGATTCATTGTCACACCAACATTTACAGAGAAATGTCAATTTATTCCATTTCCACCATAACAAAAAAAAATCAAACACTCCCAAAATTGGATTTATTTGTTTTTTTACCAGTTTTTGGTTAGAATTTCACCATTCGAGTGGAATTGTGGCCTCGGTAGACAACACCAATTTAGTTTGATCAGATGCTCATTCACACTGTGTTTCGAGACAATATATGGGGGTTCCCTACCAATTTAAAATATGATACGTGTGTCATCATTCTGAATCTTTAGACTATCAATAAAAGATATTATGTATCTTCAAATTAATGGTACCAATTTGATTTACTTTATTTGTTTTAAATAAAAGGATGTATTTTCATTCAATCTTTTTCATGATAAAATTTTATATAAATATTTGTATTTTTTATTAACAAAAATGTAATCATATAAGGTTTCCAATTATTGACTTTACTAAGGTAAATTAGAATTGGTTTATTTATTTTATGTTGAAAGATATATTTGTATTTAATTAATTACATGCAAAGGATTTTCTTTTATTTTAAAATGAAGATATTTTCATCAAATTTGTTTCCGATGAAAACTTGTACGTGTCATTTTACTTCAATTGACACTAGCGTAATTAAATTTCAATGGTTTGAAAAGTATATTTTCATTCAACTTCTTATGATGAAATTTTGTACAAATAATCTGATTTTAATTGATAAAATTAAATTAAGAATACTTATAAAAGAGCGCGTGAATTTGATTTAAAGTTGAATTAATTCTGACGGCAGGGTATGAGGGCCAACCCCTCTCTATATGACCTCATCCACATGACCAAGGGCAGCGGATGGATAAGCTTAGTGCTAGTCATGCTTAGCATTTAGTTTAGCATTTAATTAATCCATGATTAAGTTGGCAAAGATTTTGGAGGAGCCACTAAATCTGGAATCGCCACCAAACTTGACAGACTTATGTGGAGTATCTCCAGATTTAGCAGAGGTTTTCTAAGAAAAACTGTTTGAGCCATAACTTACTCAATTCTTAGCCAATTTTCGAAAATGAATAGTCATTTTTGGCTAATTGGCATGCTAGAAACTCATTTTAGTAGGTTGCAAAGGCAGAAGAGGTCATCTATGAGTGTTTTTGGTCACTTGAAGATTTTGAATCCTAGGGCCACCAGGCGTTGGAGGCCATTCCCAGAGCAGCTGGTAACCAAATTGAGTAAAAAAATAGTCATTTCTAATAGATTTGAATGTTTTAAACTCATTGGAACATGTTCCAAGAGCATTAGATGCATGTAACAATAATTTGAGCACTATTGAAGCTAATACAAAGGCCCACACTATGAAGTTGGACCAAGGAGATGTAGCCCAAGAGGTGTGAACTCCTTCAACAAAAAATTGTGTATTGTGCTATGTTATTTATGCTTGTTGTGTTTTTTTTTTTTTTTACAGAAACGATTATGGAGTGTTTATATTAATCTTGGCCTGAATGCCAAAAATCTGATTACATTGTGAGTTTCTTTGCCCTGATGAATCTCACTACTAAGGGTGAGGATGCAGTTGAGACTTACAGATTTCTTCCTTGGAAAGGCACCCATAGAGTCAATTTCAGTGATTTTCCCCCACTTGAAGATACAAACAAATTTGTTTAATAGTAGGCAGTAAAACATGGCAGCAATCAGTTTATGGAATGGGTTCCCATGATTCTTCTTCATCTTTTAACTTGACCCCGGCAGTGAGAAGGGCAGCTTTGTTGGCTTCGATGTCCGCCTGTTTATTATGAGTTCTCAACACATCGTAGTACTTCAAGTGCTAAAACTTGTTTTCCAATCCTTTGATTCTAGTAATCAACCTTGCAAGGTTTAGATCCAAAACTGGGGTATTGGAAACCATTGCATTTATAATGACATGGGAATCGCCTATAGCAATTGCTTCATTTATGCTTAGATCTTTGAGGATCTTGAGTCCTTGGAAGAGGGCCAAGGCCTCAGCTTGAATGCTGGTAGAATATCCCAATCCCCAAGCATAGGAGAGAATTTTTTCCCCAATTTGATTTAGAACAACACCTCCTGCACCAGCTTTGCTTGGATTTCCCTTTACTGCTCCATCAAAAAAGAGGAAGTGCCTTGCCTGCAATTTGAGCCAATCTTGAAATTCGTTCTCAGGTTTCCTTATTTGCCAATCTTTAATAGTAGGGGCTTTTCTGGCTGCTGGAAGAAATTGAAGTTCGAGAGTTGATCCCCATGTGACGTCCTATTGGCTGAGATTGGAGTCGTCTTTTATATCAGTTAAGCACTCCTTTATGTGGCATTTAATCTTGGCTTCTAAGGCTTTATGGTTCTGCTTTGTATTTCTAAAAAGTATTCTGTTACGTTCTAGCCATATCTGCCAACAGATGATCTTTGGGAGGACAGCCCATGCTGATTTAATTATCAAGTTTTTAGAAGGTGAACCGGGATATCTGTTTGCCCATTTAGAAAAAAGTTCAGAAGTGGAGCAAGGAGGTGAGAAATTTGGATCCAAGTCTTGGATAAAGAAAGACCAGATCTGCCTGGAGAAGCTGCATTCTAAAATTAGGTGAACTGTTGTCTCTGCATTTTCATTGCACAGTGGACAGATGGAGGGCCCGTGGAATCCTTTCCTCTGCAAGTAGTCATAAGTTAAGATTTTTCCATGACAGAAAAGCCAGGCAAAGAAGTCCACCTTGGGCCATGAAGGCAGTCGCCAGACACCTTGCCAAGGGGCTGGGTTAGGAGGAACGTATGGCCTCTCAATTAGTTTAGCGTACCCCAAGGAGACTGTGTATCCTTTGGCGTTCGGACCCCATCCTTTCACATCTTTTTTCCTCGGGTGCGTGGGTGCCAATCCGTGCAGGGAGTCGAGCAGCGTGGTCCATTCAAATGTCAGATTATCCGACACCTTGATGCGTTTCCATCCTGCCCAAACCAAGTCATTCCAACATGAAATATCCCACAGCATTCGCAATCCCTCTCTGTCCATCCAGCAACGCAGCGATCGAATGGAGGCTCTGTCTTCTATTGGTTCCTTATTCATGATTTTGTCCGTCCAGATGTTGATTTTTTTCCCGTTGCCTGGGATCCAATAGGAGTGAGCAGTAATTAGAGGGGCAACTCTGGCATATATTTTGAGAAATGACGAGTTTGGCAGTTGAATCACATTTTCTAGACATCTGGATCGTGGTCCTTTTGAAGTATTTTTTCCAGAGAGCCATTTGGGCCCAGCCAGGATTGGGCGCAATGATCCTCCAAATGATTTTTGCAGCCATTGCCACATTCTGATGACAAAGATTTTTGAAGTTTAGTCCACCCTCCCACAGTGGCTTGGAGATGGTTTCCCAACTGATAAGGGGGATCTTTTTTTCATTTTGTTTTCCTCCCTTCCAAAAGAACCTCCGTATGTACTCTTCCATTTTTTTAGAATGGTTGTCAGAGCGAGAAGCCTAGCGAATTGAAATAGAGGCAGGCTGGTAAGCACTGATTTAATTAAGACTGTTTTGCCAGCAGTATTCAGCCAGGAGTAACCCCAGGCTTGAATCTTAGCCTTGAATTTTTCCAGCTGAGGGAGCCAATCTTTGCTTGCAGGTCTCTTATGAGATACAAGGAGGCCCAAATATTTAAAAGAAGACCAAGAAGGGGAAGCTGCAAAGCCCAAACATCTAGAAATGGCAGAGAGAAATCTGGGCGTAACATTCCAGTTGAAGATGTGGCATTTGCTCTTATTAACAATGCTACCTGAGGCTTCACTGAAGTCATCCATAACCGCTTTAAATTTTGTGGCAGAGGAGATAGAGGCAGGACCCAAAAGCAGAGTGTCATCCGCAAACAAGGCATGATTAATGTTTTTGGCCCCTCTTGCAATACACAGTCCATTAATATCTTGGTCTTGCATCTTTTTGTCTAGCAGGAAGCTAAGAACAGAGGCTTGGATGACAAAGAGCAGAGGGGATAGAGGACACCCCTGCCTAAGTCCTCTCGAAGCTTTAAAAAAATCTGTGGCTCTTCCATTAACAAGAGGAGCAATCCATGGCTCCGAGACGCATGCCCAGATCCATTTAATGAAATTTGCTCCAAAACCAAACTTGCTCATAACATTTAAAAGAAAACTGTGATTTACTAAATCAAAAGCATTTGCTAAATCAAGTTAATCACCATAACTTGCTCTTTTCAGAGGAGACTTGAATGAATTGCCTCTTGTACCAGGGTGAAGTTGTCCACGATCTAGCTTCCTTGGATGAAGCCTCCTTGATTCTCTGGAATAATTTTAGGAAGAATGAACTTCAGTCTATTTGCAATTACTTTGGTGATTAACTTGTACCCTGAGTTGCATAGGGAAATCGACTGGAATCTGCTGAAGTTATTAGCGCCTTTTTCCTTGGGTATGAGGGCTAAAAATGCAGAGTTTGTACTGCCTCCTATTTTATGTGTATTTTGAGACTTTTGAACCATTTTGAGGAGGTCCTTTTCAACAATCGACCAATAAGCTTGAAGGAATCTAGTAGAGAAACTGTCCGGCCCAGGGGCCTTATCTGGGTCCATATCAAAAAGAGCCTTTTTGACTTCATCTTTAGTGACTTTGGCTTCAAGAGTTTCATTCATTCGCTGAGTGATTACAGGGGGTATAATATCTAACAGGTTTGAATAATGGCTTGGGTCGTTGTCTTCACTATACAATTTTTGGAAATGAGCAAAGGCTGCTTTATTTATGTGATCGAAATCCTTATGAATATCACTCTCTTCTTTAATCTCTGAGATGGTATTGAAGCATTTCCTTGCGTGGGCTTGTTTGTGGAAAAAAGCAGTGTTCCTATCCCCTGCTTTGAGCTAGAGATTACGAGATTTTAATCTCCAATACTCTTCTTCAACTAAGCAGGCTTTGTGGTAACGCTGTTGTAACTGGGCTTCTTGGTCTAATAACTCCTTTGTGAGAATAGCGTTTTCCATACAAGTTTGATGGGAAACAAGAGCGGCTTTAATGATTTTCCTTTATCCGGTTTGGACAGCATTTTAGCCCATCTTTTTAGAGATCCTTTCACCCTTCTGAGCTTTTCCTCCCAAATATAGAATGGCGATCCTTTAACTGGTTGATTCCAGCATTCCTTGACAGTTTGCATGAAGTCTGGCTCCTTTACCCAGAGAGGGCTGAATCTAAAAGGAATAGGACCCAGATCAAGGTGAGCTAGAAGTTCTAGCTTTATGGGCTTATGGTCAGAGATGCTGCTGGCAAGAATATGCATTCTGGGCTCTAAACCTAGCAACAAATAGGAACTTTGAATAATGAATCTATCTAGCCTGGCAGCAATATTTCCAGGGCCCACTCTTTTATTAGACCAGGAGTACTTACCGGAAGAAGGTTTGATGTCTAGCAAGTCCCAGTCCTGCACTATGTCCTCCACCCATTCCCTTGTCGGGTCTCAAACTACGCTGCCTCCCATTTTTTCTGATGGATGGAGGGTAAGGTTGAGGTCTCCATCAATTATTATATTTTCTAGGTTTGTCAAATTTGCTTGGTGCCTTATAGAGTCCCAACAGTCTTTTTTTCCCCAACATTGACTGGAGAGTAAACATTGAATAGACAAAACGTTTCCTTAGTGTCCAAGTTTTGCATTTTCAGCAACAACCAATGAGTATTCCTAGCCTCAAATAGGACTGTAAATTTATTGGCGTTCCAAAGAGTGTCGATCCCTCCTGAGGCACCCCGGGCAGAGATTGCTCTTGCTTCACTTTTATTCCAAAGTTTCTTGCTTGCTTGAAGGAAGACTATGTCTTGCAGCTTTGTCTCCTGGACGAGAAGTAAGTCTGGGGTTTATGTCTCGATTAGGCTTCTGATGGCTTCTTCTTTAGCTTTACTCCCCATACCTCTGCAATTCTAGGAGATGACCTTCATTATTTATGTTTCTGGTGGGCTCCCTTGGAGCCTTGGGGTAGGTTTTTCAGTATCTTAGGCTTTGAGGCTAGCATTTTTCCAAAGTTGGTTGGCTGCCCTAAAGTTTCTCTTTTTAGGTCTCTTGCTCCCTTTTTTCCCTGTCAGTTTTCCGGCCTCTTGCAGATCTTCTTACCGAGGTATGGGACTTTCCTATTTCTCCTTCCTCTTCTGATTCTTCCGTTTCCTGCTCTTCTTCCTCATCTTCTATAATCATACCTTTTGGGTCTTCATCACTTGTTCCTTTGTGGGAGGCTGAGGGAGTACCTTTGCTTGTAGGAGCTGTTTTTTGGGCCTCGATCTCCTGAGTAGCTTCTGCCTCCTTTTGGATCTCGCCCTCCTGTGTATTCTCTGGTTGCAAACTCAGGGGATCGTACTTATTTTCTGGAATAGATTTGAGGGGGATCTGCTGGCCAGTGGCTTGGTGGATTCCTTTGTCATTAGGGCCTCCCTACTTCTGGTTCTTGGGATAGGGTTTGGATCGCTTGACTTGATTCCATCCATCCTCTTTCCCCTGCACGGCCTCATTGTTGGTCGGGCAGCCTCTGGCGAAATGGCCATAAACATGGCATTTCCGACATTTGAAGGGTAGCTACTCATAGTCCAGTTTCTGCATATGCATCTAGCTTCCGACCTTTATTGTGATGGCCTCTGGTAGTCCCACCTCCAGATCTACTTCTACACAGATCCTGGCACAGTCATACTGGTCCTTATTGTTTGCATGGTCTATAAATTTCCCCAGGGCATTTCCAATGTGCCTCAGAGAATCCCAATTCCAGCAGTGCACTGGGAGATTTGGAAGCCTGACCCACACCGGGACTGCTTTGGGCACATCCACTACCGGATCGAAGTCTGGAGTCCATTTATTCAAATACAGACCCTAAGGGCACATGAAGTAGGGGCCATTTTGGAAGATCAAGTCTTTGTCGTCTTTTGATGTGAATTCGAAGAGGAAGTATCCTCTCCCCAGAAAGTAAGAGGCGACACTTTCTTTGATCAGTGGCGCCCAGTTTCTATTGACCCAGCTTTCAGTGGTTTTTGGGGACGGCCACAACCCAGTGAACTGATCGATGAGAGTCCGTTCAGCCAGCGACAGAGCAACTTGGATCGGGGTTTTTGGAGGGAGGGAGATCATAGGAATATCGTCCAATCTTTTAACAAATTTCGCAGCTTCAGTATTTTTCTTCTTTGGCAGCCCAGCCAAGAGCCTATTGAAGGCCTCAGAAGGTGAGATCGACGGAGGAGGCGGAAGAGACGCCTGGGGAGTGCCCAGCCCCTCCACGATCGCAGTCCCTGGGATCAGGCCTGTCAGCTAGCAGTTCGATCCATGAAAGTCCGACCGCAGCAAGCAATAAGACCTCAGGCGGACAGGTCCACAGGGCCAGGCCAGTAATGGGCGGGAGCTCGCTGTCTGCAACTCGCGTAAGGTGCGGATCTCAGTTTGCAGAGCCGAGGGTTGCAGAGCGATCAAAACTAGTCATGGAAATTTTATTATCTTGGTAACTCTTAGATTTATGCTTGTTGTGTTTTTATATGCTGTTGTTCAGCCATTTAAATTCATGCTTTTAAGTTCATGCAAAACACTAAATTTCACCAAGTTAGATGAATTGACAATCACATGCTCATGGATAAACTCTTTATGGATAAGAAAACCAAAGCAAAGAAAATTTTATATCTGGAAATGATACTAGCACAACATTAACTAGCAATCAATTTTAGATCAGGTGGTATCAGAGCACAAGGTTGCTTGCTTGATTTGCTTGAAGGGTTTAATAGTTGCAATTGTTGTTATGATTACAAGTTTGAAGTTAGATCTAAGACTTTTGTGATACATAATGTAGAAGAAAGTCTTTCGGATTAATCACATTGTTACGATTTGGTCAACGTTTCGAACCAACTACTGTGGTTCATCCCCAGGACAATGTGAGAAATTTATTGATCAGAAGGAATAAATAGTAAGAATGCATCATTGCCTAGAGTTAGCCGTTAAAAATTAGTTGTTGGTATATTAGTTAGAAGGTAAAGAAATTAATTATTTAGGGACTAGAGGTAAATAAATTTTTTCTATATTTAGTTAAAAATAGTAGTTAAATAAAAAAAAATAGTAATTCACTATTACAGATTGATGTAGAAAACATCTTGATTACAAGGTTGATGTTGCAGAGAGGAGAAGGGAAGCTACGAATAGCATCAAATTATGCATCCAACGAGTGTTTCCATTTGAAATTTGAGTAAACCCATAGGGAGATAAGTTGAAAATACGAGTTGAAAAAATAGTTTTTCCTTTTTCCCTCTAAAATTTGATGATGTCGTTTAATCTTATTTTATTATTTCCACTATTAATTTATAATTTCCTTAGGAGGCCCATTTTAGACCTCAAAAATCCCCTAATGTGGTCCCACACTAGCCATACTTAGCTGAGAACTTGGTTTTTTAGGAGATGAAGGTTTCTTAGGGGATGGTTGTTTTGAGATTATAGGATTTTTTGGAAATTGAGGATGGATGATTAGCTTTTTGACTTCAAGAACAACTGTCTCTTGATCTTCAGATGCTAGGGGATTTGTATAAACTTTGAACTCCTCTTCAAGTTGATTAGAAGTAGAAGGATAAGTATGAATAACAAAGGATATAAAATCTCCCGGTTTGAGTCCAGGTAATTGTAATTCAAGTTATGCTTTTGTATTAGAAGATTTTGAAAGGGACACAGGAAGTTCAAAAGACTCAAGTTGATGAACCAATAGAGAAGTTTGTAGATCTATTCCTTTAGAAAGAAGTTCTAAGACTTCAGGAGGTAGATCAGACAAATCAAAAGGTATAGGGATTTGTTTTGGTTGTTTAGTCTATGAAATTGATTTTGGTGGAAAAGAAGTAGAAGCTCCAAGTCTATGCCTGAGGGAAGCAACGTGTACAAATCTCTCTGGATTTGATAATGATGCAAGTAGCCGAGGATCAGAATGAGATCTAGTATGCCTATGTGAAGCTAGATTTCAAAACTCTGAAGTTGCCGGGTAAAATATTTCAACCTAGTAACCTTTTATTCACCATAAATAAATATTTTAATTAATATATAAATAGATCAAATACTAATATTAAAATTAAAATTTTTAATTAATATGTATATTAAATACTCATCGTGTTGATCAAATACAAAGATTAATTAAAAAAATTAAAATTAAAAATAAATATATTCTCAACTAAAATTTTATATACCTAACTAAAGAATAAATGATATGATTAATATTGAATTTAAAAACTTATTTTTTATTTAAAATAATAATATTAAAAAAATTAGATTTTTGACTATACCTATTTGTCGTGAGGTAAATAATAATTTTGTAGACATTTTTATTAAAAGGCATATAACAAAATCAAATTAATTAATTTTAAATATTAAAATATTTAATGTTATTTCGTTTTATAATATCAAAATATTTAATGTTATTTCGTTTTATTAATATAAACTAAACTAGATGTAAATAAATTATATTTTATCATTTAGAAAAATCCTATGAAGATGCTTATATTGTCTTGAGTAATTTTCAATAGCAGGTAGTGTTCGAATCCGAGGAGTTGAAATCAATGAAAATGACTTTGAAATAAAGGTACGCGTCCTACTCCTTTGCCCCAACGAACAATGAGCGGTTGCATTTATATATATATGATAAGTGGTGGTGTAGGTTTTCCGTTTAATTAAGTAAATTATTTTGTTTTTTAATAGTTATTATAATTTAAAATTTTAGAATAATATATAGAAAATGAAAATATTAAAATTATATAGTTTTTATAAATTATAAAATAATATTTTATAATATTAAAAATATAATATATAGAAATAAATAATGTCCATTCTCAATTTTCTTTATTATAAATTTGTTTATTTCAAAGTAATTTTAGATTTATTTAATGAACATTAATTTTATTATTAATCTTTATTAATTTTAACAATATGGACTCATAATATTAACCAATAGTTTTATTAAATAAATTAAGATTGGTTTTTTTTTAATATTTTAATGTTTTTATTTAACTTGAGCCATTTATATTTACATTTTAAAAATACAATACAATTATTGAATCGAGAGGTTTATTCGACAATTGAATATGAGCATAAGGGGATGAGTATTTACTTATCAGAAATTAGTCAGTTACGACTACCTCTCATGGAAATGGTCATACGTGAATGATTTATATGAGCATAAGGGGATGAGTATTTACTTATCAGAAATTAGTCAGTTACGACTACCTCTCATGGAAATGGTCATACGTGAATGACTTACTTAACGCAGTTGAATCCCAAAATGATATCTGATAAGTAAATTTGTTCGTCCATTTGTGAATTATCAATAAAATATTTTAATATGAATTAATATTGACATATACTTAAAAATGCATTAATAATAAAAAATAATGTCTAGATGTACATGTTATGTAAAATATTTTAATCTCAATTATGTATATTATATATCTAAATTTTTTTTATGTATATATCATGAAAAAATCAAGTTTTTATGGTTAAAGCTTTTATTCGGTCTATATATACTCTATTTAGCATTCAAAAATATAATTTAAACAATGAAAAATAACATTATTAGTCCCTGCCTGGGACTAATAGCGATCGATCTATCGTTGACCTACTATTACTTGATACTTTGACCGGTTTTATTTTCCGTGTTTTCACATTTTAACCTAAGTTTGATGCTCCCAATTTTATTCAACAAAATTTTATCCAAAGTTTTTGGTTCGGCAAATTATTGAGGTCTTATTGCAGCCTTCACGTTGCCCGATGCAAAAATATTGAGACAATCTCATCTTATCCAAAGTAGGCTGTGGTTATTTTATCCATATCACTTGTTCAATGGATTTTGATGTAAAAAGTTTATTTGATTTTGCACCCTTTTGCATGGTAGAAAAAAATCATAGGGGCAAATTTGAGTTATAGATAGGTATGGAAAACTTTCATGTTTAGAGAATAATTAGTTATTTTTTTCCAATTTTAAATCGTAAAAATATATAGTTAATTTTATTTTTTAAATTTTAAATAGTAAATGGTAAAAGTATAATATTAATTTTACTTTTTATTTTATAAAGATCATCAAATTGACTCTTCTACTGTACGTTTTCTAAAATTAAATAATATATAATTTATTTTATTTTTTTATTAAATAATTTTTAATTTTAATTAATTAAAATATTATATTTTTATCTTTCCCTCTTTGACCTTGATATATTTTAATATATTTTACATCTTAAAAAACAATCATACCCTTAATATTTAACTATATAAAAAAAGGATATACAACAACCTACAATGTTGCTTTTTAAATTTATAGTTTTTTCTTAATTTTAAATAATTAAAAAGTATGACTATTTTATTAAAAGAATATTTTTAGAACTATGGAAATGAAAAAAGGGCCTATGACAATTTATAAAATAATTAATTAAATTTAATAAATGATAGGGAAAAATGTGAATACAATACAATTTTATCCAAAGTTCAGAGAGAGAGCCAATATACTTCGAAGCTAGTAGCCCTTTCGAGGTCCTTTCCACATGTATATCAAGGCTCCTTCCACATGGCTATTAGCATGCAAGGCCCCTTCCATATGGCTATTAGCATGCAACTCTGGTATGGTATGGTAAAAGATAGTCGCCGCCTGCCCAGAAGGGTCTGCAAGATTACAATTGCAGTCTTTGGACGTGCTCAGAAGAGTCTGCAAGATTACAATTGCAGTCTTTGGACGTGCTCTGTTATCTACAAGCTTGAGTCGCTTCAGTCTGCAAGATGCCATTGAGTCGCTTGAGTCTGCAAGATGGCATTGTGGAAGGCAGTGGCATTGTAGTTTGCGACCTGACAGACCTGGTATGTATCAGACTATCTTTATGTATTTGGGCAGATGCAGCTAACTCCGGAGAAGTACCTTACTTGTTATTTTGTGTTATTACGCTAGCTGCAAGGGATCTACGGAGTCCTCCTGCCAACCCCGAAAGCTGCTCCTCCAAGAAAAGCTCCTCTTGCAAATGTTCCTGTCGCTCAATCAATTCCGAAGCCTACAGAACATAGACCTGTCTCCACTGAACACAAATAATCATATAAACCTTCCCCGCTGTTGAATATCGAGCAAGAACTAGAAAAAGCCAAATTCCAGTTCCTCTGCTAGAGCTTGCGCAAAATCCCACATATCAACCACAGAATCCAAATTCATGTACCTAATATCAATATAAACCAAGACTATCAACATAATAAATTTGATTATCTTTTTTATACTAATCTATATTATTAATTAATTACTATTTAATTTTAAATTAAGGTCTTTTCAATATTTTCATTTTTTTTTTAACATTTTAAATTATATTTTAAAATTTATTTAATAAGTCCTTTGTAAGTGCAACCACAAGCTGGAAAGGGGGGCATTTGTACTCAGAAGGTTGTTTCCAGAGATATTTCCAATAGTAGTTTCTGGCATTTGGTGGCTTTGAGCAGGCCATGTTGTAGCCTTGCTGCAACGCTTAGGGTCTAAGTATAGTATCTCCCATTGAAGCATAATCCGACAAATTCTTCGATCATCATGCTCATGGGCTAGCATCCATGTGTCAAGTTATTATTGAAAGGAAGACGACGAAAATAAGTCTTTTTAATTTGCTAGATGTGTCCAGCGCAGCCCCGTAAATGAATGCCTATTAATGTAAATTTGAAATACATAATAAAATTTTTTAAATATAATTTAAATTTTATAAAATTAAAAAATTGTATTATGAAAACTATTTTACTTTATAATATATTATTAAACATATAAATCAATTAAAAATAAACCTAAAAATGAAATATTTAAAAGCATTTTAAAATACACTTCAAAAATCTTCTCATTATTTGAAAAAAATAGTGAAAACCCTATCATAACTCATAATATTTCTATTTAAAGTAATGTATGGCAAGAGACCTAACTCAGAATGTTAATATTTAACACAGAATATTCCTATTTAAAGTAATGTATTGCTGTTTAAAGTAATGTATTGCAAGAGACATAACTCAGAATGCTATTTAATGTAATGTGTGTTGCAAGAGACATTTTGATGTTTTATTTAAATTATTCTCAACATTGCAAAAAGTTCTTAATCAACTTTAATTTCCAGAAACAAAGCTGTATTGCAAGAGAGATAACTCAGAATGCTATTTAATGTAATGTGTGTTGCAAGAGACATTTTGATGTTTTATTTAAATTATTCTCAACCTTGCAAAAAGTTCTTAATCAACTTTAATTTCCAGAAACAAAGCTGCACACATTTTAAAAATGGCTTGAAAACGCAAACACAAATAGTTTGTTTCAGTTAAAGTTTGTGTGCAATGAGATCAAAGTTCTGCTCAAAAGCACCAATATTCCTTCAGTTTAGAATGTTCAGTTAAAAACATCAATATAATGTAACGTTAATAATACATATTTAGCCTGTAATACATTTCCATAACACGTCTTATTTCCTAAGGAAGAGGATAATACTATGAAACAAATCAGACGCCACGCCACTGAAAGACTATTTTACACAGCTAATTAATAAAACAAATCTTGCAGGCTTGTTATTACATGCCTTTAAAGCTTACTTATTACATGCCTTTAAACCTCCATGCAACCTGCAGCGAGCACTGTGGCCACCCATATTGTAATTATGAAATGCTTTCATATTTTACTACCTTCGCTTGCTTCCTCCTCGGGGTATCCTTCCATGCTTTCTTCGCTTGCTACTTCCTCACAATTCGCTTCTTCCTCAGGGTATGCTTCTTCCTTAGAATTCTCTTCTAGTATCGTTCAAAGCTCTCTTCCTCAGAGGCTTCTCTCCCTTCCACGAAGTCTTCTCCCAGTCGTTGGCGCAGCCGCTCGACTACTCCTCACTCCATTGCAGGTTGGGACATTCGAACACATCAAGTTTCTCCAACGAGCTCAAATGCTCCACAGTGGGCAACGTCTGTAATTTGGAGCGTCAGGTTCCCAACCGAGGGCCGTCAGGTTCCCAACCGAGTCCGGGAGCGTCTGCAGACTGGGGCACCAGCGCAAGTCAAGGCTCTGGAGGCCCGTCAGGTTCCCAACCGAGTCCGGGAGCGTCTGCAGACTGGGGCACCAGCGCATGGAGGCCCGTCAGGTTCCCAACCGAGTCCGGGAGCCTCTGCAGACTGGAGTACTCTAGAAGCCAAGGCTCCGGAGGCCCGTCAGGTTCCCAACCGAGTCCGGGAGCGCAACCGAGTCCGGACCGAGTCCGGGAGCGTCTGCAGACTGTAGCAACAGTCCAAGTCAAGGCCCTGGAGGCCCGTCAGGTCCCAACCGAGTCCGGGAGCGTCTGCAGGCTGGAGCACGAGACCAAGCCAAGGCTCTGGAGGCCCGTCAGGTTCCCAACCGAGTCCGGGAGCGTCTGCAAACTGGAGCACGAGACCAAGCGAAGGCTCTGGAGGCCCGTCAGGTTCCCAATCGAGTCCGGGAGCTTCTGTAGACTGGAGCACGAGCCCAAGCGAAGGCTCTGGAGGCTCGTCAGGTTCCCAACCGAGTCCGGGAGCGTCTGCAGAATGGAGCACGAGCCCAAGTCAAGGCTCTGGAGGCCCGTCAGGTTCCCGGATTGTCAAGGCTCTGGAGGCCCGTCAGGTTCCCAACCGAATCCGGGAGCGTCTGCAGAGTGGAGCACCCGCACAAGCCAAGGCTCTGGAGGCCCGTCAGGTTCCCAAGCGAGTCCGGGAGCGTCTGCAGACTGAAGCATGAGCCTAACCCAAGGCACTGGAGGCCCGTCAGGTTCCCAACCGAGTCCGGGAGCGTCTGCAGACTGCACGAGCCCAAGTCAAGGCTCTGGAGGCCCGTCAGGTTCCCAATCGAGTCCGGGAGCGTCTGCAGACTGGAGCACCAGCCGCCCAAATCAAGTTTTTGGAGGCCCGTCAGGTTCCCAACGGAGTCCGGGAGCGTCTGCAGACTGGAGCACCAGCGCAACTGAAGGCTCTGGAGGCCCGTCAGGTTCCCAACCGAGTCAGGGAGCGTCTGCATACGGGCGCACGAGCCCAAGTCAAGGCTCTGGAGGCCCGTCAGGTTCCCCACTGAGTCCGGGAGCGTCTGCAGACTGGAGCACCAGCGCAGGTCAAGGCTCTGGAGGCCCGTCAGGTTCCCAACCGAGTCCGGGAGCATCTGCAGTGTTTTGCACTCTCTCACGTGAAGGCTTTGGAGGCCCGTCAGGTTCCCAATCGAGTCCGGGAGCATCTGCAGACTTCCGCAATCTCTCAAGTGAAGGCTTTGGAGTCCCGT
This sequence comes from Pinus tabuliformis, assembly GCA_031772625.1. Lineage (NCBI taxonomy): Eukaryota > Viridiplantae > Streptophyta > Pinopsida > Pinales > Pinaceae > Pinus > Pinus tabuliformis. The sequence goes on along the minus strand of CM062819.1, from coordinate 1,390,467,380 downwards.
CAGATTCCCAACCGAGTCCGGGAGCATCTGCAGGCTGGAGCAGTTCATCAGGTGAAGCGTTTCAAGGCCCGTCAAGTTCCCAATTGACTGTAGCATCAACTTCATCTTATAACAATGGTAGAAGCTGAGATGTTTCAGGGAATGCATATTACCAAATTCCTTTGGCAAACTTTCATGATCACTCTTGGACAGGACAAATTCTTCTAGGTGCTTCAGCTTGCCAATGGACTCTGGAACCTCTGAAAGAGGACCATCAATATACAATTTCCTTAACTGCAAAGGTGCCTGCAATATTTACATACAGTTGGTTTGACACTCTGGAATTCTTAAGTTCAAACAACCTTTTACAAATTGAAGAAAAAAGTAAAGAGACGTGTAAATAAATCAACAAAACTACCTGAGATTCATGTTGCCACAGTGTTTTCAATTTTCTCCCCTCTATATGTAACACTCTTAAATTCTTTATTGGAAGCGAGAAAGGTAACGAGGAGCTCGGACAGTTTTCCCAGTGGAGATACATTAGTTTCGGTAGCTCTCTACTGCTGAATACGCGTTCAACAAAATAACCTTCAGCCCTAAGGATCCGCAAGTCACTTAGGTTGCAAATGCCAGAAAGGTTTTCGAAAGATTGATCAGGGACATTTCCATGAACCATGCTAATTCCACGCACCTGAAACAAGATTGACCATATTGGAGGGTTTTAAGAATTTAAAACTTCAAAATACGGATAACACAACGTTATTTAGAAAGTCGGCCGAAAGCTTCAAAATACTCACAGAAGATTGTTCAGACACATTATAAAGATCGTCCTCCGTCAGTTGCCAAAGTCGACGCGGATATTTTGAATCCTTCGCCAGATATCTGCCAAGATCTCTAATGTGGTCGTGCATTCTCAGGCAGTTTTTCCTGTCCACCTCCACCAAGCACCTGTTTTCCAGCTTCCAAAAACCCAGCCGTCCCGACCAGCCAGATTCGTTCCATACTCTTATGGCAGTATCCTTATCTTCCCCTATGAAGAGACAGGCGATGTCTAAGAATATCTGCTTCTCCTCTTCATCGAGAGCATCATAACTAATCTGAAGTGTTCTTTGTATATCACTGGGAAGTATTTTGGAAGTCTTGTGCAATTGTTCATTCCAGTACACTAAATCATCTTTTCCACGAAGAAGCGCCCCAAGTACTTTAAGAGATAATGGCAATCCGTTGCATACCTCCAAAAACTTTTGAACCACTTCCACAAATCCTACTACAGGATGGGGCTGACCGAAAGCGTGCAAGCAAAAGAGCTCTTGCGAGTGCTCTGGACCGAGGCCTTTCATGGTGTAAATGGATGACTCTATTATCCCTGAGCTTGTAAGGATATCTTTATTGCGAGACGTAACTAATATCAAACTCTTTGGATGAATGACATCTTTAAGCGGAAAAAGTAATGCATCCAGCTGATCAATATGATCCACATCATCTAAAACTAAAACAAGGGCCTGCTGAGAGGATGATCTATGCATTTTGATCTTGGGATTGCCTTCCTCAATAGAGGATGATAGATGCATTTTGATCTTGGATTTGCCTTCATCAACATTCTTTATTTGTACATTTGGCATACCCAAATCCTCAAGAAGGCTACTCTGCAGGGAATCTAAAGATTTGGATCTAATATCAAATAAAAAACAAAAACAAGATCGATCTAATTTTTCCCTTTCACGGTTGAAAATTTCTTTGGCGACAGTCGTTTTTCCGATGCCGCCAAGACCCACAATTGCCACAATGCGAGGCTCCCCCTTCGCGGCTGCAATGACATCATCCAACCCTTTTACATTTTTGCTCAGGCCAGTTGGATATTTAGCTACATCCAGAGGGGGATATTTAGCTACATCCAGAGGGGGCCTGCTAACCTTTTCCAAAACTTTTCCGACGACCTTCTCCACGAGCTGCCACTCGTCGTCGCTGAATAATAATCACAATAAAATGACTAGTAAGAAATGGCTACAACAATAAAGTATGATATACCTGTCAATCCAGAAAATTAAAAACTAAGAATAAGAGGGGAGAAGTGGAGGCGCCCTTACCCGTTAAACGCGTTGAACTCAAAACCGCTTATTTCTGCGACAGAGAAAAGGGCATCCTTCCATCTGTTAATAGTGTCGGAGTTATGCCGTGGCTTCTTTGCAAGCATCCGCAGGGCTCTAGCATACCCTCCACTTTCGTCCCGCGCACATAGAAAGACACACTGGAGGATGCTCAGGAGTCGAGCATACACCCCATCTCTGGCCTGCGTCCGCTTTAGTTCCCCAGGGCTGACATGATAGAAAATGGGGATAATCGTAGCGCCCGACCTCAACATCAATACGAGTTCGTCGAGGCACCAGCTTGATTCGGCATATCTCGGAGAGAATATGGCGAGATGGACCGAGGCTGTTCGAATAGCCCCTTCGATTTGAGGAGTGATCTTCTCTCCTCCTTGCAATACTTGCTGGTCTAAAAATGCTGCTACTCCTAGGGCTTTAAGACGATGATAAATATGGCTGGCGAGACCTTTCTTCACATCCGGTCCGCGGTGATTAATGAAAACCTGATAGACATAGCTGTTGGTATTGTCGAGTGAGTGGGATGTGGAGGAGGATGCGCAGGATGTAGCGTCACGAGCTGGGGTCAAGGTAACGTGTGCCATTGGAGCTAAGAAGCAGATCGAAGATGTTTTGCAGAGATAGAGAAAGCGCGCTCCACTTCAATATTTTTGTGTGAATGATCTCACAGAGTGCAGAGTACCTACCAACTGCGCCTTTGCTACTCTTATCTGTGTATCAAGACCTCAAGAGTTGGCCAATGGATTGAAAACAAAACAGCACTGAAATCAATCTGGTGGATTTCTGAGTTTAACCGTTCATTGAACAAACGAAGTCGCAATTGAACGAAATTTATAATCTTTTTCTCTTATTATTAAATTATTATTTTCAACTAAATTCAGGGACTGAACTAATGCGAAAGGCACACGTATGAAGTTCCTGGAATTTCCACCTGTCACTGCATTATTGAGGATTGCCACCGACCAGTGAGCAGAGTTCCATATCTTCCCCCGCAGAAATCGCTGTACCCCACATGTGATTGCTTTAGTTGGGACCCATTCTTAACGCAACACCAACTTAAGAATTAGTGGGTTGACAGTGCAGGTTAAGAATTAAGTGGGTATCAATGGTGAATATCATTTATCCGGTTATTCAGTATTGAATAATGAGTAAACATAATAGAATTATTTACTAACAATAACAATAGGTAAACATTATAGAATTATTTATTAACAGAGCAACTATATAATTTAAACAGAGCAACTATATAATTTAATGGTTGTTGATAAGCATTCATAATGTATATTTAATCTTAATAAAATTAAGAAATTATAAATTATTTAAATAATAATATTAAGTTTTTTATAATGTAATTATTCATACTCATATTAATATTAATAATAATTTAACATTAAATATTACTAACAGCTCTTTATACATATATAATTGCTTTCGTTGGACTCCATCAATTTTTTTTTGAACTTTAGATGGTTGGTTTCCACTGACATAAAAAGATCGTGGAAATCTACGTCCATCACAAGAAGTTGGAATCGAATCCAATGCCCGAGCATTCCTGGCTGTTGCCGTCCTGCATTTTACGTTGGCCTTCTCTACCGCTTTAGCTTTGGCAATTAAAAATAGTTGGAATCCAGTTTTTTTATTTCAAAACCAATTATTTAAATATTTTATAATGCAAATATGCATCTTCATATTAATATTAATAATAATTTAGCATTAAATATTAATGACAGCTGTTTACACATTTATAATTGCTCTGGTTAGGACACCATCAATTTTTTTTATTTAAAGTGGGTGGTTTCCAGTCACATAAAAAGATAGCGGAAGTCGATGTCCATTGCAAGAAAGTGGAACGCTTATAAAATAACATGAGTGGGAATCGAATCCAATGCCCGAGCATTTCTTGGTGTTGTCGTCCTGCATTAATATTAATAAGAATTTAGCATTAAATATTAATGACAGCTGTTTACACATTTATAATTGCTCTGGTTAGGACTCCATCAATTTTTTTTATTTAAAGTGGGTGGTTTCCAGTCACATAAAAAGATAGTGGAAGTCGATGTCCATGGCAAGAAAGTGGAACGCCTTATAAAACAAGGGGGCAGTGCCGTAGCGGTAGTCCCTGTCGGGGTTGAGAAGAACGCTGCAGATGTTTGAACACATATTTGATAGAGAGTAAACCTACCTAATGCTTTTCTAAATTTCTAAATACAAAAACACATGTATCAGTTCAGTTCTGAATACCTCTGTTCGTTTACCCAAGCCTATAAAAATATTGAATGTATTGAATATCTCTATTCGTTTACCCAAAAACACTTAAAAAAGCTTATGGAAAATATTATATTGTATATCGCTATCCGTTTACCCAAAACCACTTAAAAAAGCTTATGGAAAATATTTGTTGATACCAACTGCCTGTTTGTCCCTATGAGTTCTATGCTATTTAGTTCCTGCCATGCCATTCTTTAGTGGATTCTTCATCATATTGTTGATAATGATGCAAATAACATGCCATTGAAATATGATAATGATGCAAATACATGCCATTGAAACCTTTCGTCACTGCCTTATATACTCAGGTATATCTTATATAATATGTGCACAGAATGAAATGTACATGGGGTTGCGAGAAAGTGGACGAATAGACCAAGCTCGCCGGTGGAGACTGTACTGAATTCGAATTAGGGGAATTATTCACCGTATCGAACTGAATCGGCAAATTTGCGAAAAAAATTTCCGAGGAAGGTCGAACTTGGTAAATATGATGTAAACTCTTTTGAAGCTGGCCACCTTTGGTAGAAATCTGTGTTGCACCTCTCTGCTGATTCAGATTCATAGCCAAAGGATAGATTCACGTTTCCAATGCGTGTATGTATAAAAGATAACTATGACTACCGGCACAAGGCTTGATTTAAACAGAATCCCAGAGCAATAAAAAAGGATTATGTCCACATTTAAAACTACTGTTTTTGATATAAAAAACATGATATATTAACCACCAGTTGGGCCCACAATTTTACCACCTGCCTGCCTCTCGTTCTTCTGCCTCTTGTCCTTCTGGCATACCCAACGTACGTCTTTACCTCTGTCTGTTTTGCATGTCCAATGTGTCTACCTCCTAGCTAACAAACCTGAGTGGCTGATATTTACAAATCGCCTGAAATTTGCAAAATAGGGCTCCAATTCGATAAAATTTGTTGCAGGAGAGGCGGTTCGGAGGAGCAGGAAAATGGGTGGCTTTCCAATTATACAGCATCGTGGAAGATATGAGCCACATCTACTGTGTTTTCTCTGTTGAAAGACGGTGACACAGACAGAAGTAGAGGCCTTTTATACAATCAGACCAATTACTTGAATTCCACTCGTTCCCTCGCTTCCCATACCTGCATTCTGTTACTCAATGAATCCTCCAAATATCCAAGTCCCTCAGATTATTTGCTTGTTCTCTCCTTAGTGGTGAGACAAAGAAGAGTTTCTGAGCAATACACAGCGGGTCTTCAAGGAGTCCAATTTGAGCCCAGGGGAAGCTGAAGAGGAAGATGGTTTTGGCGGGATTCGATACCATGATTGGAGACTCAATTTTGGCTGTTTTGCGACCCTAAGTTAGAAGAAGAAGAAGAAATTAGCAGAATTTGCAACTGGGTGGCTTCCAATTTGGCAATCAAAGATGGCGTGGTGAAGGGCAACACGGCGGCAGAGTCTCTGGCCTGCTTCGCTATCTCTGATGCTGTATTTAGTAGATTTGTTGTCATGACAACGGCTCAGATGGACAAAATTGCCATGCAGATTATGGGGAAATGAATTGAATTTGGGGAGAGGAGGACATCGAATTTTCTGATGCCCAGTTCGACCAAACCAGTGGCAAGTGATTTCACTCTTCGCCATAGCTAAGGGAAGGTGATGGTTTCTCCTATGGCAAAATCGATGAGGGCTATGTGGCCTCTATGGGGACGCAAAGAAACGAAGGTGGGGAGATCCAGGTATGCACAAAATAAGGGAAAAGGAGCCACAAGCAGTCCCAGATGAATAAAGCGGCATGGCGGTATCGGCTTGTTCGATTTTCACAAAAGGGGCGCTGGCGGGATTGGATACCATGATGAGGTTGTGCAGAATTCACAACTGGGCGGCTTCCAATTTGGCAAATTCTTACAATGGCAAGGACGTATAGATGCGAGTCTTTCGGCCATGGAGGGAAGGTGATGGTTTCTCCTATGGCAGAATCGATGAGAGGTATGCGGCCATGAAATAACATAGGTAAAATAGCAACCCCACATTAAGCATTGATTGTTATGGGTGAACATATGAAAGCAAAATAGAATATCGTGTATTGATCTGTGAAACATGAATACAATATGTAAAAATATAATAAAAGAATCAATCTTCTTACCTGATTATAGTATGTCTAAAAATTAATAGCTCACAAGCGTTCCATGGTTCTCAGCTGCTGTTGTTGGTTGATGAATGAATGCTTCACTTGCCTTACGAGAGGATCTATGCATAAGCCATGGCTGATGATTAAAAAGATGGAGAAGGACAAAGCGAAGCTGATATCACCTTTTCGACCATGGAGGGAAGCTGACAGTTTCTCCTATGGTGGAATAGGCCGTGAAATAACACAGGTAAAATAGCAACCCCGCGTTAAGCATTGATTGTTATGGGTGAACATGTGAAAGCAAAACAGAAGCCTTACCTGATGTCTGCCATTTCTCGATCTCAATAAATCCTTCTTCTTCTAACCTGCAGGTAAGGTAACAAGGTCGCATTGTTCAATTTTCTGGAATAGATGAAACTACATGCAGCGGCCATTCAGCGACATGTGCTGCCACGAAGTTATCAGCGAGAGGAGATAGGCGCGTAGAAGAAGTGACAAGTGCCCAAAAAAAATGGCAGATGGCAGCTTGCTTGCGCAATTGAAAAACTTAGGATAAAATTACTTGTCCCGGCTGAAATAAGAAATGGCAGATGGCAGCTTGCTTGCGCAATTAAAAAACTTAGGATAAAATTACTTGTCCCAGCTAAAATAAGAAATGGCAGATGGCAGCTTGCTTGCGCAATTGAAAAACTTAGGATAAAATCACTTGTCCCTGCTGAAATAACATCGGGGTCAGCATCGGGGCATATTTGAACATCCTTTCCAAATACCTCTGTAAGCTCATGGCAGGTATTTGTCTTCCATAGAAAACATAGAGGTCTTCTCTTGAGAATTTCTTAATCTCTGAAGAAAATAACAACCTCTAATTAATTAAAAACAATCAATATTATTTTGTATTAATGGAGAAATGGTTACATAGTTGTAACATATCTCCTTGGTTTACGATTTGTTCCTAGAGTTTAGGAGTTTGTTTACAACTACCCGATTTCTAGTGATGTATTTAATATTGTAATATTCATTTGATGGAATGTAGAGTGAACAGAGAGAGAGTCTCTTCTTTGTTTGAATGCAGACTCCAGGTGCAGTACTCACCTGTGAGCTGCAACTCCTTCTTTTAATTCAAGTCTGATTTTTATGTTGGTATCAAAGCTTAGGGTAGAAATAGCCTTAATTTTTTTTTTAGGGATGCATCATTAATTACATAGCTGTAGTGATAGTAGAGCATGTAAGAGTATCTGTAAGATCATGTGGACTGCAGTAACACCTGGAGCGAAGGGTCTCAGATGACTGATCATCTCTGAGCTGAAGAAAGGGTTGGCGCGGGTTTCTCGCGCACAGTCGCGCCATAGAAGAGCATGCCAACATGTCCTTGAAAGGTCCAATAAACCATTGCCACATCACGAGTAGGAGGCCATGACAATACACATAAAAGGGGCCACTTCTTCCAAAAATACTTGACAAAGATGATAGACGACACATTAAATAGCCAAGATGGCCCTACAACAAAACCCTGTGATTAAAATCCCTTTTTGCTTCCTTTTTCGCATCTAGAGCCCATTTTTGGTGATATTTGCATCCATTTATCAAATATGGTGCAAAACTTTCACCATATTTTGCACCAAGTTTGCACTAAGTCTTACACCATCCTTTGTACCAGGTTTTGTGCCAAGTTTTACGTGAATTTTCGCACCTAATTTTTTTTCTCCTACTTATTAATCCGCTATGACATCTACCTTTTGCACCTACACGTGCATCAACTTTTGCATCATTTTTTGCATCCCATTTTGCACAAAGTTTTCTGTCAAGGTTTGTGTCTTGTTTTGAGTCTAATTTTGTTGCATCCAATTTGTCATCTTGTTTTTCATCCACATTTGCATCCTCTTTTGCATCTATTATTGTGTCCACTATTACATTTACTTTTGTTGTGCCACAATTTGCACCTAGTTTGGCACCTCTCTTTGCACCCACTCTCTATTCTAATTTTGCATCTATTTCTACATCCCTTTTTTGTCCACTTTTTCTTCAAGTTTTGCATAAGGTTTTAAGTCCCATTTTGCATCTACTTTTGCATCAACTTCGATTGCATCCACTGTTGGACCCATGTTTATGTCAACTTTTGTATCCCTTTTCGCATTTTATTTTGCATCAAAGTTTGCTTCTTTTTTTGTATCTATCATTGCATCCACTTTTTTTGTGCCACAATTTGTGCCATGTTTTGTACCTACCGTTAAACCCATGTTTGCTTCCACTTTTGCATCCAAATTTGCATCGCATATGGCATCTCTTTTTGCATCCACGTTTGTGTCGGGTTTATTTATAAGCTTTTGTATCTTGTTTTGTATCCACTTTTGCATCTACTTCTATTGCATCCATTTTGCATCCAATTTTGTGTCCATTGTTGCACCCACGTTTGTGTCCATTTTTTCATCCCTTTTTGCATTCCTGTTTTGCATCCAAGTTTGCATCTTCTTCTGTTTCTTTTGTTGTATCGACTTTTATATCCACATTTGTTGAGCCACAATTTCTTCCATGTTTTGCATCTACCATTGCACCTACATTTTCTGCCACTTTTTCATCCATATTTGAATCCTCTTTTGTGTCCAAGTTTTCATTGAATATTGTGTATGTTTTTGTGTCCAATTTTGCATAGACTTCTACATCAGGTTTTGAATCTCATTTTTCACCTACTTTTTCATCTACTTCTGTTGCATCCACTTTTGCATCTAATTTTGTGTCCACTATTTCAACCATGTTTGTTTCCATGTTTACATTTCTTTTTACATCATATTATGCATCCATGTTTGCATCATTTTGGCTTCCAAATTTGTGTCCATTATTGCATCCACTTTTGTTTCACCACAATTTGTGCCAAGTTTTGCATCTATTATTGCACCCATATTTACTTCCAGTTTTGAATCTACATTTACATCCAAGTTTTCATGACTATTGCATCTATTTTTCATCTGATGGTCAAGTTTACCAGTTCTTCACGTAGGATAATTTTCGCAGGTGCATCCTCACTGGGAGGATGATCTACATTTCCCCCTTGTGGAGGTGCGATATTTGCAACAATCATGATTTCTCTTTGTTGCTATGGTGGGAATGGATTGTTCAACATAATAAGTTGTGTGGCTAGATTTCACTAAGTACTATTCTCATTGACCACTTCCAAATGTGGACAATGATGTGTCATATGACCCCTACCATAAGAATTACATGGGAACTTTAGCTTTCATTCTTTCTTGCCCCCAAAATTGGCGTTTGGAGCTTATGTTTCTATTTTCTCATTCAAAATAGCTTTTGTGTTCTTGTTCCTTCTACCACTTGGTTATTGTGGTTTACCTAGTCTTGTGGACCAAACTAAGTTAATGGTGTCCTTTTGGGCATAATTTTTAGTTTTCTTGATTGTAGGTGTAGTCAACGTAAGAATTTGTGAAATAACTAACTAGTTTAACCTCCCAAGAAACTGAATATAACCCATTATTCAAACATAGAAGATTTTGGTGCTTCCACTGTGATTATCTCTTTGCTACAACCTGGTGCATAGCTTGGATATAGAGGAAGGACCAAACGATCTTCAATTCGATTCAATTATTTCTCTAGGTTGCTCATGGACGTTTGTAACACATCCAACATGAGGAATACTTCCTCCTTAGCCTCATTGTGATCCAACAATACACTACCCAATATAATTTTGAAATGCTAGTAGATATAAAAAATATACATGTATTAGTTGTGTCTTCCTTGGGTGTGTGTTGTGTTAAGCACCAAATATTTTACCTCTCTAGCCACTTCGATATCTATCAAACATCATGCTTTCCTATAATGTCACGTTTCAATGCCACTATTTTTCACGAATATTCAGTGAGTGTGGATACAATACAAAGGTGTTGAATTTAAAAATTTATATTGGGCTCAAAAGCCTCCTTTTTTTATGTAGTGGGCCACTCCTTGTCGGCCTTGAGTGCATGGACGATGCACTGTAAGCTTTAAATTCCTAAAATATAAACGTTTTCTCAACAGATGGAACTGGAGGGTAGTGGAAGCGAAGGAGAGGAACTTGGCAGATGAGGTTTTTTCTCAATAATGGATTCAGAGAAGAACTTAAAGGAAAATATTTTTTCTCACTTGAAAAATATATCGAAAGTGAAGGAGAACCCAAACCAAACCAGACTATAAGATTCTAAGTGAGGGGTTGAGAGTTGACACGAAAGAAAAATAAAAGAGAAAGCAATGTAACCATTGTTTGGGGATGCACTCGGAGAGAACACTAGAAATAAAGGAAACAACAAAGGGTAGAAAATTATCCACTATACAGAGTTAAAGTAGTATCTCAAGAGAAAACATCATATGGAATTATTGTAGTTGAAGAACAATAGGCCATGAATGCTAATAATTGAGCACATTACAAGGCCCTGTAGCATGAATTAACATCTGCCTTGTGTAAATTATGACTAGTTCTTGGAGAAAATGGACACACCTACAAATTATGACTGTTTTGTAGAGGCTTGTAGGCTGATAATGAAACCAATGATTGCTTTAGAAATACATGCCCCAATATCATAACTACTATTAATTTCAAATCAGTTGAAACTACTAAACCAATACTACTTCGAGAGGGATTTGACACAAAATTGGAGTGATGTCAAATGATCCTCCAGGAAACTTCATGATGGATTGTTAATAACATTAGGGAGGGTGCATTACCACATCCTCATTTGGGTATCATGGCCATTAAATATCTAGCCTCGCATGTCTTAGTCATTCCATCGAGGGGAGATTCATATTTGTAAGTATGACATTTCAAAAATTTATATTGAAATTTGGTTAATAAACATATAATAACCTAATACTTATAATAAACTATTTTCTAAGCATGTGAACACTCCCTCTCTATATATACCTTATGGTATGTATATTACATTAAAAGAATTCAAGAAAAATAATAACAAAACGTGTCTAAAAAATTCCCTTTACATGTATGTAGTTATATGTGTTATGGTTATTATAATAAAATTAATAATAATAATTTTTATAGATAGAGATGTGAAATTTATATATACTATATAATAGAATTATAAAGAACAAGCATATGTCCATCTTAATTATGAATCTATTAAGTGTCGAGAGGCATCACATCTTTTGACACTTTCTCAAAATTTTCACTCAAAATGAGATTGAATCTCAAGATATTTGATCCCTCTCAACATTTGATAAAACCAACAAAGGTCTATCTTAATTCAAAATCTATCAACTGTCGAGAAAGATCAAATCTCTCAAGATGGAAATCTTTTCATAAATTTTGCAGTCAAAAAGAGGTTTACATAACAATAAATTCAATCCTTCTCTATGTTTGGTAGCTTCAGAGTAAACATAAATATTTGAATCAATACAATCTCATTTTTTATTTTACAAATTTAGAATAACCTAAATTAATATTAATTTTACTTTACTCTACTTCTATATTTTAGAAAAATAAAACATACCTTCAACCTAAATTAATATAGATTTTTGTATTTTAGATAATGAGAATGTACCTTCAACAAAAATTAATATAGATTTTAGCTTTTAATAATGAAAAATCATGCTAACATAAAAATTAAATATTAATATAACCCATAGTATTTTTTAAGAGAATGACTTCTTCCTGATTATTCAAGACAATATTTTTGGGGTCAAGGTTTTAATCAATACAATCTCTTTTTGTATTTTACAAATTTAGAAAAACCTAAATTAATATTAATTTTTACTTTACTTTACTTCTATATTTTAGAAAAATAGAATATACCTTCAACCTAAATTAATATAGATTTTTGTATTTTAGAGAATGAGAATGTACTTTCAACCAAAACTAATATAGATTTTAGCTTTTACTAATGAAAAATCATGTGAATGTCAAAATTAAGTATTAATAGAACCCTTAATATTTTTTAAGAGAATGGCTTCTTCTTGATTAATCAGGACAATTTTTGGAGGCAACTTTTCGAACTCATCATCAAGGAGTAAATAAAAAGTGTGAAAATGCTTAGAATTCAATGGAAAAATCAATAAAAAAGAATGACAACATTAATTAGTCAAAAAAACAATAAAAAACAATAAAATTAAACATATAAAAACCTAAAAATAATAAAAAACAACCTAAAGAAAAATACAAGTATTTCAAAATATAAATATCTATAAACATGAATACATTAAAAGGATATTATTAGAAGTTATTATTAAAAGCAAGAACTCTTTTTTTTTTTTTTAATTTGAATGAAAACAAGTTATGAAAAGCCATATGAAGCACACTGATCCTTGGGATAATGGCATTAAATTAGATATTATGTATAAAAAAATTAAAAAGAAAGGTTAACTTTAATTAGTCAAAAAATTAATAAAAATTTAATTATTTAAATAAATAAAAATAATAAATAAAATCTTTTTATAAATATAAATATTTATAAATATGAATATAATAATTTTTTATAAACCATAATTAAAAACAAAAATAATTTTTAAGCTGAATGAAAACAAGGTTATGAATATTTCAAGAAATAAATAAGGCTAAATGGTCGGGCTAATATATAACTAAATTAGAAATAAAATGTTTTTAAATTAGATATTATGTATTAAAAATAGAAAAAAATTTTTTTTTTTTGAATTAAATAATTAATAATTAAATTTTCTCTTCCCTTTTTCCCTCATAACTAAGAAGCAAAAGAAGCTTCTCGACTTCCAAAGCTTGAGGGTATTATCATTAGTTTATTAAATGCTTTATATTAACAATGATTTTTGGTAATATACTTACTCTTAATTTGACGAATTGTCCCTTGCTTTTGTACGAGTTAAATATTCGAACTAGTTCAGTGTAGAGCAATCAAAGGGGTTACATTGATCAAGCGTTGTAGCTACACTGGAGGATCCAAAAGAGCCTTCGGTGGATAGGTATCTTAATTTCTATGACTGCACTTCGAGGGAATTTTGTAGAAGCCAAACAACTTACTGTAGACATAGCATAGAAAAGATAAACAAAAAGAATGAATTGAAAGCGTGCAAATTTACAAAACTAACTTTCCTTACAAACAAAAAATAATTAGAAAGGCAGTTGGATGTAAGAATCGAGCTAATTTAATGGCAGGGGTTTGAACACCTCCCTGTAACACACTAGGTCTATTTCCTCCCTTCAAAGCGGGTGCAAATGGGTAGCGAGACACTTGAGATCCCACAAATGGTAACCAGTAGAGTGATGGCTGGTTGAAAGGCTAGATGGCCATTTCGGTAGGAAGACGATTCAACAGATCTGCTTAATAGAACTTCTCTTTTTCTATTTATTTATAACCAAATAAAATTACAACCGAATGGAATTCATGTATTAGTGTATATGTGAAGCCCACTTAAGACACGTTTCTTTAATTTTGAGTTGAGAACTGGAAAAGAAAAGGAAAACAAAAAATAAATGGATTCTCGATTACCTTTGTGGATTCGACTTGAGAGGATTAGCCTCATCCTCCCTTAACCTGAGTTTTGGCAAGATTCAAAACTGCAATTGAGGAGGTGTTCTATATTTTCTTTCCAACAACACTTGTGCATGTACCCAACCAGGTAGTCCATCGATCTAATTTAAGTCAACCTGATAAAGCAAGAGCGTTGATCAAGTTGAAGAGTTAAGGGTTGAAGCCTAGCAAAGTATCTTTTATCGAGTATTCCTCTAACTCACAAGGATGGAGTCTAACTCACAAGGATGGAGATGAGGAGTGGTGGCTTATATGCCTTTTAATCTTGCAAGTAAACTTTGACTAATTATCTATTAAAGCGAGAGTTGCAAGTCTTGAAAATTAGTTAGTACTTTACCATGCATATTGGTTGCGAATACCGACATGAACTTTTGTCAATAATTCCATTTTTCATTCAAAGCCTAATGACAAACGCATTAGTAGTTGACTAACACATTAGTAGTTGCTCGTGCTTGACAAGCTCTTATATAATCTTCCATTTTCTAAAGACATTTATGGCTGCTTCAAGGCTGTTGGTTAGAATATAGTTGTTCTACTTTCAATGAAATTGTGAGACTTAACTTAATATTACAAACCACACTTATTTTTTGTTTTTTAATACACTGGAGATGATTGGCATTCATGTACAGCTAGCCCCGGCAGGGACTGCCGCTACGACAGTGGCTCCCTTGTTGAAATTTGATCTCTCTTTGCTCATGTTAGATCCTTACATAAAATGGATCTATGCTAGTGATTTTATTTCACAAAAGTAACCTCTACTTTCAATTAAGGAAATGTGCTTTAATTTTCACATAGTACCACCATCTTCGAAGTATATCCATTAAAAAATACCACCTTCAAAGTACATCAATTTAAATATCTTCAACCTTTTCTTATTATCTGTGCAATAGATAGGATATTGCATTGAGTTTTTGGTCAAACCCATATTACTTGGGGTTGACGAAAATTTGTAAAGTTCATAGTTTAACTTTGCACATTGAAATTTAGTATTTTTGAACAATATTTTAATTTATTTTTCTATTATCTGATTGGCTATCATATTGAACGTGTTTTTCTCATTGTATGTATTCACAAGCGAAGAGTACGTGGGTCACGTAAGATTGATAAATTAATTTTCATACTAAGTTTGTTCTGAGGTAAACTTTTTATAAATGGATCCAAGTGGTCTAAAGGGTTAGACTCAAGATTATGCCCTAGGCTTAACTTACAATTTGGGTGTGTAGTTTTCTGGGAATTTCCACACACTCATTAATACCATCTAAAATAAATTATGTTACAACATTGCTTTTATCTCATGGTTGAACTAAACATTATTTTCTTTAGTTGAATTATTTGTACTCTGGAATTTAATGAAACTTTAATTACAAATATTTCTCCATATTTTTTTCGTATTTTTTTAAGCTCAAGCTAGATTTGATTTTATCATAATTTTATTGCACATGTAATGGCACAGTTATGAGCACCTATGAGAGAGATTCATTTCCTTATTCATTCATTGAGTTCGGTGACAGTTATGTTTTTTTATCATCAAGACATTTTCTTACCCACAAACAACAATAAGATTTTTATGATATAGACATTTTCTGATATACAAACAACGATCAGATTTTTATGATGTAGATTCATTAGGATATTTTTTCTTATACCAACAAAAAGATTTTATGAGACCGATTCATTAAGACACTTTTTCTTATATACAAATAAGAATAAAGAGTTTCTGACATAGATCATGTGCTACCTGTTTATAGAAAGTGGATTGTTGCCATTTGTTCATTGAGAGTAGATTATTGCTGTGTGTTTCCAATAGAGTGTTTGTCTATTAAATTGTTGTACTTGTTGTTAGGAATAATTTACAATCGAGATTTGTTTAAAAAAACATATGATCGAATTTTGTGAACGTTTAGAGAGAAGGTCTCTGTCGTTGTTATGGGTTTATGTTAAAGATAGCTAATTACTTTTGTATGAGAGTTATTTGAAAGTAGAGAAGTTAAGTTGAGTCAATTCGAGTTAAGTTTTAATTTGGATAAAGTCGAATTTAGTGTGTGATTGCATGTTAAGTTATTTTAGGTGAGTTACTAGTTAGAAAAATGTTAAATACCCCTCACCGGGTTCATCGTAATTATCAAGTTTGGTTGATCAATTGAAGAGTCGCAACTCATGTTATTGTGTGTCTTTCCTCCTTTGCCTTTCCATCAAATTGGTATCGGAGCCGAGGAAGTAATACAAATTTGTGGAGCCAACAGAGCTAGTAAGAAGAAGGCCAAGTAAGAAGAATGATTTTTTTTAAAAGATTGTGTTGCAAAATCGTTGCAGTTAAGGAATTAAAAATGTACAAGGGGGTATGAAATTCACATTTTCTTAGTGCAAAAAATATGACACTTGGCAAAAAATTCCCAGCTAAAATGGGGTTATCTGCGTAGTTTTGGCTGTGTCAGGGATGAACAAGCCATGAGCAAAATTTTAAAAACCCGCGTGCAAGTTAGTTTAAAGGGATAAAGGCCTAGCATTGATTTTAAAAGGTGGTTCATTAAATAATTCAAAGTCAAAGGTCACGTGGGTTAAGTTTTGTCATTGAAATTTCATGACAACCTTTTTTTGAAATGATTATTTACTAGCAATTGCACCGAGAGGTGCAAAGGAACACCGATAGGAGGAGTGGGGAATGTGAAAGGTAATGGTTTGCACTTTTGTGTGTGTAGTATTTAGAGGTTGTGAAGTTATCTAGGTTGAATGATCGCGACCAACACATCACAGGTTCAATATTTAGCTGCCAGAGTGCAAAGGATAGGGAGGAAAAGCTTTTGAAAACAAGAGTCTGAAAAAGAGTGAGTCTTCAATGACGAAACACCTTATTTAATGATCTAAACTACCCCACATCCAACTCCATCTTAATTGTACATATGGCCCTTAAAACTAACAACCCCGATTTATGGATACCATGCACATGAAATATGAAATCATGTTGTGCTTGACATGGTTATCCCAAAGTAAGAAATAAGATTCATTGTGCTGGTGGTTCTCGTTAAATGACCCAATCAATTCATAAAGAGGCTTGGTATCTACACATCAGGTTGAATAGTCATTTAATATCCCCTTTGAGGCAAACATTTAATAGAAGTTTGTATGTTCTTCTTTATTTTCCAAAGGCAATATCATTAATACAGAAAAGTGATCCACTCCTTGCTTATCAATATAATTTAATGAAGATAAATTTGTCCAAAGGTAAGAGTCTTGAATCCTACTCATGGAAAGGTTCTTATAACACGTAATGTTAACAATAATTCATTGGTTATCATTATCAAAAGAATTTGTCATTAAAAGACCTGCAACCACCATGGTTTACTAAAGTATGAATCTAGTCTAATTGATATATTTAGCAACCCATTATTAAGCATGATCTATCAAAGGATATGAAGACAAGAAAATGGGGAGGGGCAATCATCATTTGCACATAGTTGGACAAAAATTATTAATCTTTTAGATACAAGCCAAAATCGATAATCAATCATGATCAATCAAAGTGTACGGATATAGAAGACTGGAGATAGAGGAATAAGACAATTTCCATACTCAAAAATTCTACTTAAGTGTTTCATACAACCATCTACAAGACAAATTAAAATCTAGCCTCGTCATGTTTACATGTCCAATGTCCAATGCAGTTATGCATGTGCCTCACACAACCACATGCCTATATGTCTAGTGTCCAACATAGTTGCAATAGGGACATGATCTTAAAAAACATAAACAAGTTAGAAGAATGGAATATGGAGCAAGATGATATCCTCCAAAGCCATGGAAAAATTCTAGCTTTGAAATTGTATATATCAATCAAACAGATTATGCATAAATATTCCACCTAATAATTCCACCTAGCATAAATGGTACTATGCAAAGTACCGGTTTGATTCGTTGTCACACCAACATTTACATAGCAATGTCAATTTATTCCATTTCCACCATAAAAAAAAATTCAAACACTCCCAAAATTGGATTTATTTGTTTTTTTTACCAGGTTTTGGTTAGAATTTCACCATTCGAGAGAAATTGTGGCCTCAGTAGACAACGACAGTTTAGTTTTTTTCAGATGCTCATTCACACTGTGTCTTGAGACAATATATGGAGTTTCCCTGCCAATTTAAAATATGATATGTGTGTCATCATTCTCATCTTTAGACTATCAATACAGGATATTATGTATCTTCAAATTAATGGTACCAATTTGATTTACTTTATTTATTTTAAATAGAAGGATATATTTTCATTCAATCTTTTTCATGATAAAATTTTATATAAATATTTGTATTTTTTATTAACAAAAATGAAATCATGTAAGGGTTCCAATTATTGACCTTACTAAGGTAAATTAGAATTGGTTTATTTATTTCATGTTGAAAGATATATTTGTACTTAATTAATTACATGCAAAGGATTTTCTTTTATTTTAAAATGAAGATATTTTCATCAAATTTGTTTCTGATGAAAACTTGTACGTGTCATTTTACTTTAATTGACACTAGTGTAATTAAATTTCAATGGTCTGAAAAATATTTTTTCATTCAACTTCTTATGATGAAAATTTGTACAAATAATCTGATTTTAATTGATAAAATTAAATCAAGCATACTTTATAAAATATATATATATATTCTAAATAAAAGATTTACTCTTCCAATTTAACAATATTTAAAGTTAACAAACCATATATAAATTGTAATTTTAATACAAAATAAGAATATTGATACATGGTAATGTTAAATGTAATATTCTTATGGATTATATGTATATTATGAATAAGAAATAAAGATGATAAATACTAAATAGTATTCATTATTTTTTTTTAAAGAGTTTTATAATGTTTTAGATGACATTGTAAAGTTGTAGACACAACATTATAGTCAAATATTTTATTGGACACCTGTATGAAAGAGGAATTGTTGAATGTCTCCATATAATAAATGCACATTACAACTTATATTTATATTTCCAATATATCATAATTATGTTTGACCATGGGAGTTATGTTATTGATCTCATTAGAGGAGAAGAAATAGTCCTAAACCTTGAGGCCTTCTAAGAGTTGTCCTCATGGTTCAGTTTGTCTTTAATCTTTCATATATGTTTTATTATCAACAACAATCTTGCTCTACTTAGGTTACAAAGTACTTAGTCCTTGCAATTGCAATGAAAATTATGCTCCTGTTGCTTCTTTATGTCAAATTGGCATAGAGATATGTGAACTTTGGGTCACTGGAAAGTGGCTAGCCTATATAAATGCAATGAAACTATACCTATTCATCCTTCTATCAAACACTAAATTAATATTCATGTCTTGTAATTATGTGTGAACTATATCGTTTATTCAACACATACATTGAATGTAGTTACATCATGCATAATTGACTTCATAGAGAAATACGATTTTGAATGTTTTTTCTATCTACTCAACTTGATGTTATGTTCGTTGAAACAAGGCTGAATAATATGGGCAGGGCTCCCTGTTGTGACTAGAATGGACTGAAAAAGGGACCTTGGACACCTAAGGAGGATCAAAAGATTGTAGACTACATGAAAAAGCATAGTCATGGGAGTTGGCGTGGCCTACCCAAGAATGAAAGTGTAGTTCAAAGATTCTCTGCTTTTTGAACTATGTTATAAAGAATGTAGGTGCAATTGCAAGATTATCTGATTTCTGAACTAAGTTTTAAAGAGTGAATGATTAAAATATTTTCATCTTGATTTTAGGAAACCTAATATGTGGGTAATACCCATAAGTTTTAACATACAACATGTAGGTGCAATTCTAAGATGAGTAGGTTTTTGAACTAAGTTATCAAGAATGAATAATTAAGATAAATTCATCTTAATTTTAGGTAACCTAAGGTGTGGGTAAAACCCGAAAGTTTTAACAATTTAGATGAGGACCTTAACTAATACACCAGTGACCACAGAATGACTTTGAAAGGTTAATCCTCAACTTAGCCACTTTCACCATTGTTGGTGTGCCCAGAGAGCCTATCTGGAGTTATGCACAAAGATAAGTTAGATGCAATGGAGACCTTCCGTTTATGAGAATGGGTACAACTCTCATACAATTTATGGTTGAATTTCTATAAATGAGTACTTTGCTGAATTCGGCTTTAGGAAGTTCTATCATCATATACCGCTTAGAAAATTGTGATGTTCCTATGTTGCAGGGGTACTTAGGTGTGGAAAAAGTTGCAGGCTTCGATGGACCAACTATTTTAGGCCTGATATAAAGCGAGGAAAGTTTTCTTTTGACGAAGAACAGACAATTCTCCAACTCCATGTGATTCTTGGAAACAAGTAATCTTTAAACAAACCTTGATGTCTCTCATGTACTTTTATAACTTACGATGTTTGAGGTCGATTAGCCTAGTGGATTTTTGATGTTAAATTCAATGTTTAGGTGGTTTGGACTATGTAATAGATTCTCATCTACCCGGGAGAATAGACAACGAAATTAAGAACTACTGGAACACGCATTTGAAGAAACGATTACTTCAAATGGGCATCGATCCAATGACTCATAGACCACGAACTGACCTCTTTGCTGCTTCCTAGATATCTCAGTACTTTGCTTCCCTGACACAGTGGGAGAATGCAAGGATGGAGGCTGAAGCATGATGGTTTAGAGATTACTTGAAGCTTGCTGCATATAGGTCTTCATCCAATATGATGAATGTTGAAAATGGAAACATGAACTAGCTAGACCTAAATCTGCCAAGGTCTGTTGTTGCATGCATATTTGATGATCCAACTGTTGCTCTGGCTTCTCATGTTTGGGCTCAACAACAACCTGCATTAGTACTAGAACTTAATTCTCAGAACATGGATCAAAATTTGGTTCAAAGAAGGAACATATATCCTGGGAGCTATAACGTTCTAGATCAATCTCGAAATGTGGATGGACTATCACTGCACCAATATCACGAGGGGTATGCTACTCAGTTTTTAGATAACATGTGCTCCTCAATGCTTGGTTGTGTGTACTTCGCCCTATTTGCAGTTGGAACAAGGTGGAATTGCACCTCCAAGTGATTCGTGCATAACCGATGATGCTAAGAAGGAAGCAAGTAATGTTTTCAATGGTAAAAACAATCTAAAATTGAACAAGAACAAGAAAATGAAGTCGTATCAAGATGAATATGGCCATAATTTTCTTCCTTTCACATTGCGAGGACACACAATTAATACAACAGAAGAAATGTATGATCATAACACTAATTTCTTGTGGCCAGACCACAAGTCCAATTCACTTCCAGCTTTGATACCAGCTTATGGCTCTCCCAGATCAAATATTTTCAGTGGCCCTAGTGACCTAGGTTCTAATGAAAGCAGTTCTTCAGTGATCAACAACACCAATGGTAACTATCGAGGATCACTGGTTTCACCTGAAGAAGGGAAAATTTTTATCAATTTTCCTTGTGTAGAAGCGAAAGGAACTTTGTATTTCAAAAAGGAACACTATGAGTTCCTGCAAGTTATGTAGATGTGATCTCCAAAGAAGAGGATGTGTATTCTTGTCTATAGACTGATAAATATGGACCATTTGAAGGTCTTATGAAATAAAATGTTAGAAACTGTGGAAAAACACATATGAGATATTATGTCACGATGAAGAACTTGAGAGAACTTCTTAGATACCTGTTGGACTATGCAAAAGTTCAGTATACATTTTCGTCTTAAAGGAACAAGTAGCATTTTACCACCCAGAATTAGTCATTATGTATGCCTACTGGATTGTGATTATGCTACTTGTTCAAGAATATATTCAGCTAGATTATCCTAATCACTAATTTTACAATACCAAGCTTTGGGTGAGGCATAATGGCTATGGAAAGTTCTGGTAGAAAAAGATGGTGATGTGAAGTCCTTTTGATTGTTATTTTGATAATTTATGATCCTCAAACCAAATGTATTGTTAATGAAAGATGTAGTCTACATGGTTGGAATGTCATAGATATCATTCTTAAACTAAGGTGACATACACAATAGCAATAAAAAAGCATGTTACATAAATTTCAGGAGAGTCCAATAATCGATTAATGAGAAAAATGAAATTATGCTCGTTGTCAATTTAAAAATATCTGCAAAGAATTTACTAATGACTTCATAGATTTTGTATACTTTTCCTATACGATTCACTTGCTTGGTTCCTGTAAAAAAGAAGACAAAAAAAAGGCCAAGAAAGATCGAAATCATTGGATATGTTTCCTACTTTTAACAAGTAATTTTTTTGCAGCTATAAGTGATACTGTCTAGTTGGCCAAATGTGGTCTACTATATTTCACACATTTAGGGCTAGAAAAAACCCGCCACCATTACCTAAGAATGTAAATCAATACAAACAAATAATTTATTTACAACTCAACCATATGATAGAACTATAGTTTGGCATAAATCAGTGGAGGCGAAATGCATCTTTTATTGCTTCCTAGATAAAAAGTTTCATTCTGAAACAGAGTTACATCAATTAAATAAGAATATGAGGATTTCCTTTCGAAAAAGCCAAAAATTCTAACATTGGAGCATGTGCTGATAATAAAAAATTGCTTTCTACATGATAACCATACAAAAAAACATGATTTTCCAAGTTTCCTTTGAGGTAACTTGAAAAGTAATATTTTATTCTGCTCTAACAGTACTTATTGCTATTATGCTCCACATCGAACTTTATTGTTTCCCATAATTAGTAGGATAGTTTAAAATCCTATTGTGGCCCACCTATGAGGATTTCTTTAGTAAGCTTACTACTGTTGCCAATTTTATAACCTGTAAATTTCTAAAAATTGCTCTGAAAGAGACCTACCAAATTTTGCAGGGTTTCCTTGTCAAACCACTACAAAAGGGAGTGCATATTTTTAGCCCATTTTAAATCTTGAAAATTTGGTACTAAATGAAAGAAAATTATAGATTTTGTGACCATTGTAATATCTAAATATTGATAAAAGTAAAAAAATAAGGGAGAATGTAGAGATGTACTCCAAAATCCATCATCGTGACATACCGTGTTTTCAGGGTGCAATAACTATGAGGGAATACCCTCAATAGAATCTGGGATATGCAAGCCAAATACAGGCATTTTTGTATGGTTTTCATTATGTAAACTATCATTGTTTATATCATATATGATTCTGCAGGTATAACCAAGCTTAATTCTCTGTCCCATGACATAGATGCATCATAATTTGTAAAAGTTAGCCATGAATGTATGTATGTTAGAGTAAAAGATAGTCCAAAACAAAGAAATTAGTTACATATAATTCTTGTCATATAAGTTTGGTTGGAATGTATGAGAGCACCTCCCACCAGACCACCCAGTGTTAACCAACCAAGCCGTTGTACCATGATTTTGCATCTTCTCTACAAGCATTTCTTCATATTTGGTTGGATGTAGCATAAGAAACGCTGCTCCAAAACAAGCAGAAAATGTTGCACATGGATCCTTAACTCCTTCAGTTCTTACAACCTGAATCATGAAAACGTTCAAGAACACAGGCAATGTAAAGGAAACTAAAAAAGGAATCACATCTATAAACTCAATTAATCTTACCAAGGCAGTGTAACCACTGATGAAGTGATACATGTTAGGAAATTATATATTACAAATCTACATAGATGCAATATAATTCCCTCTTATATAGAGATGGGTTGCCTTCTAGGGAAAAAAACCCTAAATTAAACATAGCTTCTACCGTCATATCCCCGCCTAATGAACAACCCAGATTGACTACAAAATTACAACATTTTAAAATGAAATTTTACATCTATTTTGAGTTTTGGGGGCACTGCCCTCGATCCCCTGCCGGGGGGTGGTCTCCTAAATATCGTAACCGCCCCTCGTAGACCCCCCTTGTAGCGTATATTTTTACGGGCGACATTGCCACCACATTACGAACTAGGGTCCAATGCGGCGATACCTCTGAATAAAGAAGATAATCAGGCTCCACATGCAACAATCTCCCACTTTGAGACTAATTATAGCAACTCCACTGCTGCTTCATTTGCTGGACAATGACTCCACTTTGGACTTGGCTGCTTCTCATCTTCTTCATCATACTTGAAGACCAATTGAAACTAAGCAGAATATGAGTTTCTCCCTGGTTACAACTTTTGTTAACATATATGTAGGATTCTGGCTAGTGTGTATCTTTTCCAGCTTCAACTGTCCATCTTCCAATGCTGACCGTATGAAATGGTACTTGAGCTGTATATGTTTAGTCTTGGAATGAAATGTAGAGTTCTTTGCAACATGTATGGCACTCTGGCTATCACTGTATAACCTTCCCAACTCATGCTTCTTACCCAATTCATCCAGAAACCTTTGTAACCAAATCATTTCTTTACTAGCCTTTGTAGCAACAACATACTCTGCTTCCGTTGTTGAGAGTGCAACAACACTTTGTAGTTTTTAGACCCAACTGACAATTGTTCCACCTACAGTAAGCACATACCTTGTGTTGCTCCTCCTGTTATCTCTATCACCCACCATATCTGCATCAACATATCCCTGTAGAGAAATGTTTGAACCACCAAAGCATAATGCTTGATTTGGGGTACCTCTCAAATACTTGAGAATCCACTTCACTGCCATCCAATGTTCTTTTCCTGGATTGTTCATGTACCTTTTTACAACTCCCACTGCATGTGCAATATCAGGCCTTGTGTAGACCATTGCATACCTTAAGCTTCCAACTACTGATGCACATTGAACTTTAGACATATAATCCATTTCTTCTTGAGTCTTGGGACACATTTCCTTACTTAGTTTGAAATGGCTAGCCAAAGGTATAAGGTATACTAATTGGTTTTGCATTCTACATATTAAACATTTTCAACACATTTTGTATGTACTCACTCTGAAACAATGTTAATTTGTGATTCTTCCTGTCTCTAGTTATTCTCATAGCAAGGATTTGTTTTACAGCACCCAAATCCTTCATTGCAAATGAGTTTGCTAATTTTCTTTTGAGCACATTTATTTCCTGCATGTTAGAACCTGAAACAAGCATGTCATCTACATACAATAACAATATAATATAGCTGCCATCATTTTTCCTTTTGAGATAAACACATTGATCAAAGTGACATCTAGTATAACCTTGTTCAAACATAAACCTGTCAAATTTTAGATACCACTGCCTTGGAGCCTGTTTTAAGCCATACAATCTCTTCTTCAACCTGCACACTAGTTTCTCCTTCCCTTTTACCTCACATCCTTGTGGCTGCTGCATATATATCTCTTCCTCCAAATCCCCATGGAGAAAGGTTGTCTTTACATCTAACTGCTCAAGATGCAAATCTTCAGCTGCTACTAGACTTAAGATAGTTCTAATTGAAGTCATTTTAACAACAGGAGAAAATATCTGATCAAATTATATACCCTTTTTCTGTGCAAACCCCTTCACCACAAGTCTAGCTTTATACCTTTTTCTACCTCCATCTTCTTCCTTCAAACTGTAAACCCATTTATTCTGCAATTTTGTTTTACCTATAGGCAACCTGACTAAGTCCCAAGTATGGTTATCTGCTAAGGAGTCCATCTCTTCTTTCATGGCTTGCTCCCACTTTTTCCTGGTTTCTACCTGCACTTCTTCTTAATAACATTCTGGTTCACCAGAATCAGTTAATAATACATAATATAATGAAGGAGAGTATCGTTCAGGGGGTCTACTTATCCTGGTAGATCTTCTAACACCACTTTCAGGTGTTTGAGGTGCTTTTTGTTGTTGTGGTTGCTGTTGTTGTTCTGGTTGTTGATCATTATGATTTTCAGGCACCATCATTTTTCTGTGATCTCATTAAGAACTGTGTATTCTCTGTTTTATTTTCCCTGTTTCTTTTCCTGCAGTTGATCCTTATACAAAACCTTTTCATTGAATATGACATCTCTGCTTCTAATTATTTTGTGTTTTTCATAATCATAAAAGCGATAACCAAAATCATTAACACCATATCCAATATAGATACATTTCTTTGATTTTGCTCAAGCTTTGTTCTCTTTTCTTTATTAATGCGGACAAAGGCTTCACAACCAAAAGTTTTAAAAATTAGTAGTTTATCTTTTTACTTGTCCATGCCTCCTTTGGAATGCCACCATCCAAGGAAATTGAAGGCCCTCTGTTTATTAGATAAACAACAATATCTACATCATTTTCCCAAAATTGTAAAGGCAATCCTGCATGCAATCTCATGCACCTTGCATGCTCCATAATTGTCCTGTTCATCCTTTCCGACACACCATTTTCTTGTGGTGTTCCTAGAACTATCTTCTCTCTGCGAATTCCATTCTCTGAACAAGACCTATCAAACTCTTTGCTGCAATATTCACCTCCATTGTCTGATCTGAGACACTTCAACATTTTTCCTGTCTCATTTTCAACCAAATCTTTCCATTTCTTGAAAGTATCAAATACATCAGATTTATTTCGAATAAAATAAATCCAGGTTTTTTTGGTTGCATCATCAATAAAAGTAACATAATAACAAGGGCCACTGAGAGATGATACCTGAGCATGTCCCCATACATCTGTATGCACAAGCTCTAATTTTTCGTTCTTCTTTTCTTTCCCAACTCTAAGGAATCTGACTCTCTTCTGTTTTCCATAAACACAATTCTCACATAATTTTAAATCAACTTGCTTCAAACTTGGCAACAAATTTTTGGAGTGAAGATCTGCATCCCCTTCTCACTCATGTGTTCGAGCCTATGATGCCACAATGCCGTATCTTCTCTTGTAGAGGTTAAAGCATTAACAAAATTAGAAATACCATTGCATAAATACAATGTACCAACCTTTTCTCCTTTTGCTATTACCAGGGCTCCTTTAGTGACTTTCCAGGTTTTATCTATAAAGGTAGTTACAAAACCTTCACCTCCCAACTGCCCTGTTGAAATTAGATTTTTCTTCAGATATGGAACATGCCTTACCTCCTTCAATAGCCATTGATTTCCATTCTATTGTTTTATGAAAATTGTACCCATTCCAATGATTTTATAGGGTTTATCATCACCCAATTGAACCTGTCCAAAATCTCCTTGAACATAATCATGAAAATGTTTCCTAGCAGGTGTGGCATGGAATAAAGCCCTTGAATCTACCACCCAGGCATCAATAATATTTTCTAATGAAAGAATCAAAGCATCTTGCAACATATCAACTGTCACATTCACTTCATGATTTTTGTCTTGCTGCACATCTCCTTCTTTTCCCTTCTGAGACTTTTAGTCTTTCTTCAGGTGTCCTTTCTTCCCACATTTCCAGCACACTATCCCTGATTTGGACTTGGATCTGCCTTTCCTTGACTTACTGCGATATCCTGGGCTCTTTTCTCTTTCCATTTTTCTTCCCCTAGTCTCTGCAGTCAAAGCATTACCTGATGTCTCACCGGAGCTTTTCCATCGCATTTCCTCGCTAAGGATTGCACCGACAACATCATTAAACTTTAAAGTACTAGAGCCAAAGACAGAATTACTAATGTCCATAACTAAACCATTCCAACTTTCTAGCAATGAACATAGAAATAACAAAGCCCTAACTTCATCATCAAAAGTTACCCTACAAAACTTAACTGACTCGTAACTGTATTAAAATCATTTAAATTATCAGCAACAGATCCACCTTTTGACATCTTCATATTAAATAAATGCTTCATAAGAAATACCTTATTTGAGGCCGAGGGTTTTTCATATAGTTTGTCCAAAGCCTTCATTAAAACCTCTGTTGTTGTTTCCTTTGAAATATTAAAGGCTACCGACATCACTAGGCACAACCGTATTGTTCCAAGTGCCTTTTTGTCGAGAATATCCCATTCTGTGTCTGTCATACTCGTCGGATTCTTTGTATTTCCGCTCAATGGTAGGTACAGATCTTTCTGGTACAAATAATCTTCCATCTGCATATTCCATAGCTAGTAGTTTTGGTTGTTAAAGTTTTCGACCCTAAACCTACCATCTTCCGTCATTGCTCCCACTCGAACCAAGAACCCTTCTCTCCTATGAGTTTATTTGCTAAATAGACCTTCGGCTCTGGTACTAGTTGTTAGGAAATTATATATTACAGATCTACATAGATGCAATACAATTCCCTCTTATATAGCGAGGGGTTTCCTTCTAGGGAAAAAAACCCTAAATTAAACATAACTTCTACCGTCAGATCTCCGCCTAATGAATGACCCAGATTGAATATGAAATTACAACATTTTACAAGGAAATTTTACATCTATTTTGAGCTTCGGGGGCACTGCCCCTGATTCCCCACCAGGAGGGGCTCCCAAAGATCGCAATCACGCGCCCACCCCTCGGACCCCCCTTGCAACGTATATTTTTACGGGCGGTGTTTCTCCACATTACTAACTAGGGTCCAATGCGGCGATACCTCTAAATAAAGAATATAATCAGGCTCCACACCCAACAATACATGGTTTGGACCAATGTCAGCTTGCTAACTAGTGGAAGAACACCAAAATCATCACCTGCTAGTAGAATGACATGCATAGGGTGAGGCCCCACACATGGAAGCTTTGCATTTGGAATGAACTCTATGGGGTATGATGCTCTATTATTCTCTTAAAATTAAAGAAATGTGAAGTAGAGATTACTATATAAAACATCTGAAAACATAAATATTAGCTTTAGTATTTTGAGAACGATAACAATTTGGGAATTATGAATTTCGCACCAAAAACTATTTAGAACTTATATTAGATTATAGAGCCAATTGAAGAGATCCCAAACATGATTTTCATGTGTATTAATAATCTAGTCAAAATGGTTCATGATTAATTGTCGTCTTTTAGTTGCATTTACGACCACATTAATCAACAAGTTCAAGTTGAAAAAATGATACCAGTGATGAATTCGTCTAAGTAATCCACCTCTCTTGTATGCATATCAAATACAACATTCTCCAATATTGCCACAAAAACAACGAAAAACTTATTTTTGTAGATGAATTTAATCGAATAAGTTATATATGTACCATGAACTCAACTAAACTTCTCTTGAAATGCAACCAATATCACTAGGCTTAAACTGGCAAACAGATAATAGTAAACCCATTGGTTCCAAATTTTATTGCATTCCAGATCTTAGGTTCTTTCTCCTTTGAAAGGTTAATACATTTTGCATAGAACCCTCCTTCAATATTTGATATACCATTATCACTTGAGCAATGCTCGCCACCTCAAATCAAATACCAGTTTAGCTTTGTTGATAGTGTAGTCTTTCTGGTGCCTTCACAAAGACACTCTTTGTTATTGCGGAGTTATATAAAACATCAAATATAAAACATGAATCCATAAAATTAACTTCAAATTTCAGTTAAAATTTGAAATATGCAATACCTGATAGTCCAAAAAATAGATTCATATATCCTTCCTTTCCCATATTGCAACTAGAATGAAGAGATAAAATTCCTTTCTTGGGCATTATCTAATGCATCACACTGCATAAGCCTTTCTTCAATTTTCCAGCATATTGGGTTCCAAGAATTACAATTTGTATTGGGGTAAGTTTTAAATCAATCGCCATGCTTGAATTCATATAATGAGTGAATCAATTGCATGGAAATTGCCCTGCATTTTAAGTGGCGAAGTTTGGAATACCAAAGTTCTTTAGCTCTTCAGGAAGAAGACGTATGAACCTATTAAAAACAAAGAAAAATGTTAATAAACATAATCACAGTGAATAAAATTTGATGTAATCCATACTTTCCCTTATAAAAGTGAGTATGAATGAATCCAACACACTCTACACCTTCCCATTTCCATCAACCTCAAATCCTAGCCATGGACTGACCATGCTGCAAAATACATTACAATCAGGACACTAATTCACTAGTGCTACATTCTAGGACACACACTAATTCACTAGTGCTACATTCTACTATGTACACAAGGCATGCCTTGCCATAGAAAATCAGTTTGTAAGGATGCTTCCGCCTTCAACAAAACTAACTTTCGAAACACATATCTAAGTTGTAATGGTGGACCATAATGCTCATGTTGTTGTCAAGCACTGGACTGATCATAATGATTATACTGCTACCAAACAACCATAACCACCAGTTTAATATTGCTACTCTTGGTCACAATTCAACCCTCGCAAGCACTAGATGAGTCAACCAGATAGCCATCCTACCTGCATTTATAGAATCCAGCTAGCTAGATAGTCATTGAAAGATGCCCAGTACTAACACCTCCTCTTAAACCCAAAGGGACGTTGTGATCAACTTGTAGACCTTTTTCTTGGTCTTGGAAGTAGTAGCTCAGTTTCTGGGATGGTTCTTCTTTTTTTTTTCAAACTCAAAGAGAGATTGCCCAAGGCTAATGATTCAGGGTCAATGAGTAGTCATATGCATCTTTCACATATGTGCTGCCATTGAAAAACAAAATTATATATCTATATCATATATATATATATATATATATATATATATATATATATATATATTATATCTATATCTATATTACATTAACATGACATAAATATCTGAAATAAATGAGTATTATTATTATAAGTCTGCACTTTGCTACCAGGTTTTGATCACAGGATTGATAATGTGAAACCGAGTATGAATTGTAATTCACCAAGCAAAAGGACGATTTTGTGGCTACTAAAGCAAAAGAAAAAAAAACAACGTGATGTTATTTTGAGGAAAATAAATTAAAAAATATGATTTTTTTTTTTTTTTTTTTTATGTGGTTCAATGTAACATTCTATATCTAGGTTCATAAACAACATTTACCTACTATTTCAAAGAATTAAGACAAATAATTGCATTAAATAAACTAATATGTCATAGCAAGAGATTCTAATCAAGATGGAGAGAGAGTTATGGAGCAATGCTTTGACGATGGATTATTAATGTACCATGACAGGTTGTATATACCAAATTCTATTGAACTAAAGAAGCTCATTATAGATGAACTACATAAAAAGCCTTATTATGGATGCCCTAGTTATTAGAAGATGATTACATCCTTGGATGAAGAAGGAAGTCATGCAATACATTGCTAGATGTTTGGAATGAAAATAAGTTAAGGCTTAGCACAAGCACCCGACAAGTTTATTGCAACCTAAACCATAACCATGGACTTTATCACAAGATTATTGAAGACTATGAAGTAGCACAATGCCATAATGTTGGTAATGGACAAGTTAAAGAAAACAACTCATTTCATTCCAGTGAAATCAATTCATAAGGAAATTGATATTTCTAAGATATGCATGAAAGAAATTTTCAGACTAAATGGTATGCTAAAGGTAATAGTGTTTGATCAAGATACTAAGATTACATTAATATTTTGGAAATAATTGTTTGGAGGAATTGGAACACACTTAGCATTCAATTATACCTACCATCCTCAAAAAAATGGGAAAACAAAAAGGACAAATAAGATCCTAGAATATATGATTCTAATGTACGTAATTATTAAAGCTACTAAATGGGAGGATTACCTGCATTAGTATAGTTTGCATACAAAAATGGCTACCATGAATCATTGAAAATGAGCTTGTTTGAGGCACTATATGGGTAGAAGTGTAACACTCTAGTTAGTTAGGACCATCATTGGAAGACATAATGAATTTGAATGAGGTAGGTTAGTTTATCTAGCCACATCTAGTTTCTCCACTCAACGGCAATCTTATGAGACTACCATCAACATTCATCCAAGGAAAATCGACCTCAACCTCCATTAAAATGACATGGTATGTCCTTCTGCAAATGCCCCATGAATGGTGATGACGGAAAATCCTAATTCCAACTTTCCCACCAAACTTTTATTGGGATAATTTATTGCCCCTCTTCATATTGTAATTCTCACCTACTTGGGCCATAGTGGATAACTACTTATTTAGAGTGATAAGAGCTAGATGCTTAACTAGAGGAGAGATATGCTTAAATTTCCATGTCTCCATTTATTAATGGAAAGAGTTAGTATTTATACAACTTAACAAGGGAAGCATTCCTTTTTTTATTCAATACACAGTTATAACATTTAAATTATGTTGCATCTCCACAAGAATGTTAAATATTCATTCATACATTAAGTTGTATTATATATCCACAGATATAGTCAAAATTTCATGGTCATTACAATCTACATTTAATAAAGTAGAGATATTTCATCATATGATCAGAAAATTCTGTTGTTAAACATGATATGCATGCATCCTATTATCAGTCAACCGGATAGCCATCCTATCTGCATTTACATAATCCATCTAGCTAGATAGTCAGCCAGATAGTCATTGATAGATGCCTAGTACTAACACCTCCTTTTACCCAAAGGGATGTTGTGCTAAACTTGTAGACATTTTTCGTGGTCTTGGAAGTAGTAGCTCAGTTTCTGGGACTTTCAGTTTAGGTGCTTGTTGCTTCTGTTCCAGTTTTTGAGCTTTCTATTGTTGAGATGCTTGTGTAGTATGCTTTGTTACCTTTCCAACTCCTCGTTTTAAGAGAGGCTCTGCCTGTGTGGTGCTAGTGGTAGTAGTATATGTTAATGGTTGTTTCATAGGAGGCTTCGAAGGAAAATTATCATGTTGCTCTTTCTTCACTTCTCTGCTTCGCCTAATAGTGTTGCTTGAGCTCCTTTCCTGTTCAACTGTGTTCGAGCTTTTAATTGGCTTGACAATGTTTCCCAAGCTTTTACTTGTCTTCAAAATGTGGGTGGAGTGTTATGGACACCCTAGTTATCAGAAGATGATTACATCCTCGGATGAAGAAGGAAGTCACGCAATACATTGCTAGATGTTGGGAATGAAAATAAGTTAAGGCTTAGCACAAGCACACGACAAGTTTATTGCAACCTCTCCCAATTCCAGAATGGAATTGATTCTGGAATTGGGAAACCATAACCATGGACTTTATCACATGATTATTGAAGACTATGAAGTAGCACAATGCCATAATGGTAGTAGTGGACAAGTTAAATAAAAAACCTCATTTCATTCCAGCGAAACCCATTCATAAGGAAATTGATATTTCTAAGATATGCATGAAAGAAATTTTCAGACTAAATGGTATGCTAAAGGTAATAGTGTTTGATCGAGATACTAAGCTTACCTCAATATTTTGGAAAGAATTGTTTGGAGGAATTGGAACACACTTAGCATTCAATTCTACCTAGCATCCTCAAACAAATGGGAAAACAAAAAGGACAAATAAGATCCCAAAATATATGATTCTAATGTACGTAATTATTAAAGCTACTAAATGGGAGGATTACTTGCATTAGTATAGTTTGCATACAACAATGGCTACCATGAATCATTGAAAATGTGCTCGTTTGAGGCACTATATGGGTAGAAGTGTAATACTCTAGTTAGTTAGGACCATCATTGGAAGACATAATGAATTTGAATGAGGTAGGGTAGTTTATCTAGCCACATCTAGTTTCTCCACTCAACGACGATCTCAAGAGACTACCATCAACATCATCTAAGGAAAATCGACCTCAACCTCCATTAAAATGACATGGTATGTCCTAACGCAAATGCCCCTTAAATGCCCCATGAATAGTGATGACGACAAAGCCTAATTCCAACCTTCCCACCAAACATTTATTGGGATAATTTATTGCCCCTTTTCATATTGTAATTCTCACCTACTTGGGCCATAGTGGATAGCTACTTATTTCGAGTGATAAGAGCTAGATGCTTAACTAGAGGAGATATATGCTTAAATTGTCATGTCTCCATTTATTAATGGAAAGAGTTAGTATATATACAACTTAACAAGGGAAGCATTCCTTTTTTTATTCAATACAATGTCATAACATTTAAATTATGTTACATATCCACAAGAATGTTAAATATTCATTCATACATTAAGTTGTATTATATATCCACAAATATAGTCAAAATCTCATGGTCATTACAATCTACATTTAATAAAGTAGAGATATTTCATCATATGATTAGAAAATTCTGTTGTTAAACATGATATGCATGCATCTTATTATTAGTAAATTGGATAGACATCCTATCTACATTTACATAATCCATCTATCTAGATAGTCATTGAAAGATGCATAGTACTAACACCTCCTTTTAAACCCAAAGGGATGTCGTGATAAACTTGTAGACATTTTTCTTGGTCTTGGAAGTAGTAGATCGGTTTTTGGGACTTTCAGTTCAGGTGCTTGTTACTTCTGTCCTAGTTCTTGAGCTTTTTGTTGTTGAGATGCTTACATAGTATGCTTTATTGCCCTTCCAACTCCTCGTTTTAAGAGAGGCTTCGCCTATGTGGTGCTGGTGGTAGTAGTAGATGTTAATGGTTGTTTCAGAGGAGGCTTCGAAGGAAAATTATCATGTTGCTCCTTCTTCACTTCTCTGCTTCGCCTAATAGTGTTGTTTGAGCTCCTTCCCTATTCAACCGTGTTCGAGCTTTTAATTGGCTTGGCAATGTTTCCCAAGCTTTTAATTGTCTCTAGAATGTGGGTGGAACTTTTAATTAGTTCAACAATGCTGGTAAAGATCTTTTAAGTTTAGTTAGTTAAAAAGTAAATTTTTGGTATTTATAAAGTGAAGGTTCATTATAAAGTGAATTTGGGTGTTTATTTTGTTATGAAAGAGTTAAAAAAAAGTCTATTTAAAGAGATAATTTTTAAGGAAAAAAAACACACACACAAAGGTGTACGGTATTCCAAAAAAAATAAAAAAATGAAAAACGAAAAGGGTTTTGTTGGAAGTTTTTAATTGAAAATATTTTTAAGGCTTTGCAAAATCCCATTTTCCTGCAAAATTATTTGGTGTTTTGTCAAGCATGACAATTTTTTGGGTGAAGATTGTGCCTTATAGGGGTGCATATTAAAAATCATATATATATATATATATATATATATATATAGGGGCAATATGGAAGATACCCTCATGCAATCAGGAAAGAAACTATAAGATAGGGAAAGACAAAAATCATGGGTCGCAAAGCGTGACTAAAGCAGATTAAGAAATAGAATTAACAAGAAGAGACATAGATCCTTATCATATTTAGAGAGGTTCAAGTCACAGTTGAGGAACTGAGAAGTCTAGTAGAAGACAGAGAAAATATCAGGGGTGATTGGTGTAGCTTTGATCTTCCCACTTCCTATGTTAACTAGTAAATATTTTGATAATTGGGTTATCAAGATGATAACTTTTATTCGAGGTAAAGAGTTAATTGAGAATGAGTCTAATAACCCATATGATGAAGTATGTGATGCTTTAGTATTGAATTTTATAAAATAAGCCTTGGATGAGAAGTTTTTGTGTAAGGTACAAAAAGCTACAACTTCCAAGGAAGCATGGAAGATCCTGGAAGAATAATTTGGTGCAAGGGGAAGTGATCCGGATTTAAACAAGAACACAAAAAATTACAGATATAACCATAAATACAAAGATGCAGTAGAAATAACACTTCATTTTATTAATATCAAATACTGAAATATGCTTACAAACATAATGGAAATAAGACTAGCTCGGGTGATGGTAGCTTATCTCTGAGAAGATATATGGCGGCTACATGCCTTTGAACTGCATTACAATGAGGCTCAAAGGCCTATTTATTGTTGAGAAACAATGGAAAACCATAAACATCCAAAAACCTAACCCTAGGAGATGAAGCGCCAAACTATGGGCCCCGTTTGGGTAAATTGGTACATCAACTTCCTGGGGTCGTAACTTTGGCATACGATCTCCATTTGACACACACAATACCTCGTTTAGGGCCTCAAAACGGCTCCGAAAGTTCAGGACCTAAAAAACTGCCAAAAATAGCAAATTGTGCTACAAATAAGGAAATTGAAAAACTGAAAGAAACAGTGGTGGGGTCTGAGTGGAACAGGCATTTGGCCACCAATATCCACCTAGATCAGGAAGTGACATGCAACAATAATATGTGTCACAATTTGTTGAGTCAACAACATCTCTGAGAGTAGATGAGCAAGACTTTGGGAAGACAATGGAGTTTGGAGAATCCCACTAAAAGGTGGATGATGGTCATGAAGACTATACAAGTGAAACCCATTATGTAGACATGCATATGGATGAAGAAGATGCAACAAATATTGCAAAGAGAGAAGTCGAAGCCTCTATGTGTGAAGCAGAGCATGAGAATATAAATGCTCAAGGAATCTAATATAATGTAAATAGTGCAAATGATGGTGAATCCCACTGTGACGAAACACATGTGGATGAGGACTGCAAAGTGAGATTTGAATTGGTGAATCCAACCACAATTGATGGGTTTGGAATTGTCAATGAGCACATGCATGCTCAGATATCCCACCATAGGGTGGATGAACATTATGGTAATGAAATTTGTGAAACATGGATTGATCGTGGCAATATGGTAAGTGCCATGTTTGATGAATAATTGAAGGTCGAAGCTGCCACTGTAATAGCAAGTTATGAAGCAATTGGAACTGCTCATGAAGTCATGTGTGAACAAGCAATTACTGAGTTTGGCATAAGTAAAGTTATCAATAGAGAAACAAGTAGTTTGGTGGATCCAACAATTGGAATTGTTGATATTAAGTTTGATGAAGAACCATTAACTGGTGATGAATGGTTGCACCTGATGCAACATAAAGAACATATTGATATGTTGTTATTTGGTGAGAAAATCCCACTTGTGTCTGGAAAGAAAGTGGAAGACAACATGCTTGCAACATCAAGGTTGGTAAAAGGGAAGAAAATGAAAATTATGATGCAATGACAAACAAAAGAAGGCAGAGAAGGAAGAGGTAGAGCAATAATCTCTCACCAAAGAGTATAACAAAGATGTTTTTAACATTTCTTTTTAATATGCAGGTGTTCAGAATAGCATAAGCATAAAACTTGAAAACAAAGTTGCTAATAAGTTTGATACAGATTTGAAGCTCATTGAAGAATGGATTTAGAAACCAATTGAACAAATTGATGCAAGTCTTAAAACAACAACTAGAATAAAAGAATTAAATGAAATGGTGAATAATAATCCCGAGTGTGTAGATTACAGGAAAAAAGCAACAATGTCTGATGATGAAAGTGAAAAGAATGATATGGAAGTCTCTGAAAACAAGGAATAATGCATTAAAAATATTTTTCAGCAATGGAGTCAAGAAGAGATAAGATTCTGCTATCAAGAAATATAGCAGAAAAAAACACAGGAATATGAAGCACAAGAAGCAGAGGGAAGAAAACAATTTGAAGATGAAGAGTTATGGAAGCAGTCCATGAGTGACATAATCCTTGAAGAGGAAGTTGTAGAATACTGACTCAGATCAAATTCAAGACAAGCCAAACAAACATTATAGCAACAAGTAAAGAACTATGGAGCCTACAATAAGAACGCACAATAGAGACTGAAGAAATTTCGAGGATATATAATTTGGAAGAAGAGAAAAATAAAATGCAAAATTGTAAAAGTGTTGATTCATTGTAAAAGTAGTTGAGAATAGACCAACATGCATGTTTGAGTGATAATTGAGGCAATTTCTATTGTAAGCCTAGCAAAGATAGTTAAGTCATGTTGAGTCATGTTTTGAGTTATGTTGAGTCATACGATCATAATTAGGGGGGATTTTTAGAGATAGTTAATTACTTCTGCATGGAGAGTTATCTCAAAATAGAGAGTCCATTAACTGAGTCAAGTTGAGTTAAATTTTAATTTGGGTAAAGTCGAATTTAGTGTGTAGTTGCATGTTAAGTTATTTTAGGTGAGTAGCTAGTTAGAAAAAGTTTAAATATCCCCCACTGGGTTCATTGCAATCGTCAAGTTTGGTTGATCAATTGAAGAGCCACAACTTGTGTTATTATGTGTCTTTCCTCCTCTTCATTTCCATTAATTTATTATCAGAGTTGAGAAAAAAATACAGATTTGTGGAGCCAATAGAACCCGTAAGAATAAAGCCAATATTTCTTTTTGCTTAAGATTACATAGAAAAATTGTCACACTATTAAAGAATTAAAAATGTGCAAGTCGGATGCGAAATTCGCACTTTCTTAATGCAAAAAGCGCTGACAGTTTGCGAAAAACTTACGATTCCACAAAAATCGGGTTACTTGCGTAGTTTTGGTTGTGTCAGGGATGTGCAAGCCATGAGCAAAAGTTAAAAATCCCATGTGCAAGTTCGTTTAAAGGTATACATGCCAAGCATTAATTTTAAGAGGTTGTTTATTAAAGAATTCAAAATCAAAGTCAAAGTTTAGTTTTCTCAGTGAAAATTTGTTAGTACGCGACACGTTTTTTTAAAGGAATATTTAATTAAAGTTTGAATGAGCTATTCAAAATTTATATAAAGTATTTTTACAAGGTTTTTTTTTGGAAGGGCTTAGTTATTAGTTTAAATAATTTTGAGAAGTTATTTCAAAGGGCTAATTATAAAGTGAAGTTTGGTTGGCTAAAAAGTGGAGTTTTGGTATTTATAAAGTAAAGGTTGGCTATAAAGTGAAATTGGGCGTTTATTTTGTTTTGAAAGAGTTTTCAAAACAAATGTCTATTTAAAGATATATATTTTTTTAAGGAAAAAGAGAAAAAGGTGTATGGTATTTAAAAAAAAACATAAAAAATCAAAATCAAAAAGGGTTTTGTTGGAGGTTTTTAATTAGAAAGAGCTTTAAGGCATTGTAAAAGCCCATTTTCCAGCAAAGTTATTTTGTGTTTTGTTAAGTATGATGGTTTTTATGGGTGAATATTGTGCCTTACGGGGTGCATAATGGAAAATCATATTTTTTTTTCTTGCGCGATATAGAAGATAGCCTCATGCAATCAGGAAAAAAACTATACGATAGAGGAAAGACAACATTCATGGGTTGCAAAGCGCGACTGAAGAAGATTAAGAAAAAGAATCAGTAAGAAGAGACAAAGATCCTTATAATATTTAGAGAGGTTCAGGCCGCAATCGAGGAACTGAGAAGTCTAGCAGAAGATAGAGAAGAGATCAGGGGTGATTGGTGTAGCTTTGATCTGCTACCACTTCCTATGTTCATTGGTAAATATTTTTATCATTGGGTTATCAAGATGCTAGCTTTTCTTTGAACTAAAGAGTTAATTGAGTACGATTCTAATAACCCATATGATGAAGTATGTGATGCCTTAGCATTGAATTTTATATAACAAACATTGGTCCATGAGAAGTTTTTGTGCAAGGTAGAAAAAGCTACAACTTCCAAGGAAGCATGGAAGACCCTGGAAGAAGAATTTGGTGCAAGGGGGAGTGACATGCAGTGACAAGATGTGTCACAATTTGTTGAGTGAGTCGCAGATATGAGAGTAGATGAGCAAGACTCTGGAAAGACAATAGAGTTTGGAGAATCATGCTCAAAGGGGGATGATGGTCATGAAGACTATAAAAGTGAAAATCATTATGTATACATGCATATGGATGAAGAATATGCAACAAATATTACAAAGAGAGAAGTTGAAGCCTATGTATGTGAAGCAGAGTAAAAACATATAAATGCTCAAGGACTCCACTTTAACGTGGATGGTGCAGATTAGGGCGAATCCGACTGTGATGACTGCAAAGTGAGATGTGAATTGGTGAATCCAACCACAACTGGTGGGTTTGGAACTATCAATGAGCACATGCATGCTTGGATATCCCACCACAGGGTGGATTAACATTATGGTAATGAAATTTGTGAAATAAAAATTGATTGTGGCAATATGGTAAACACCATGTTTGATGAAGAATTGAAGGTTGAAGTTGCCACTGTAGCATCAAGTTATGAAGCAATTCAAACTGCTCATGAAGCCATGTGTGAACAAGCAACAAATGAGTTTGGGATAGGTAAAGCTATCAATAGAGCAACAAGTAGTTTGGTGGATCCAAATTTGATGTTAAATTTGATGAAGAACCATTAACTGGTGATAAGTGGTTGCACATGATGCAACAGAAAAAACCTATTGATATGTTGTTATTTAGTGAGAAAAGCCCACTTGTGTCTGAAAGCCAAGTGGAAGACAACATGTTTGTAGTAGCAAAGGTTGGTAAAAGGGCGGCAAATTAAAATTATGAAGCAATGATAAAACAAAAGAAGGAAGAGAAGGAAGAGGTAGAGTAGGAAGCTCTCACCGAAGAGCATAAAAAAGATGTTTTTAACATTGTTTTTTGATATGCAGGTTTTCAGAATAGCATGGGTGCAAAAGTGGAAAACAAAGTTGCTAATAAGTTTGATGAAGATTTGAAGCTCATTGAAGAATGGATTTAGAAACCAATTGAACAAATGATGTGAGCCTTAAAGCAACAACTGGAATAAAATAATTAAGTGAAATGGTGAATAATGATCTTGGGCGCGTAGATTACAGGAAAAAACAATAGTACCTTATGATGAAAGTGAAGGGAATGATATGGAAGTTTTTGAAAACAAGGAAGAATGCATTAAAACTATTTTTCAGCGATGAAGTCAAGAAGATATAATATTCTTCTATCAAGAAATATGTCAGAAAGAAATACAGGAATATGAAGCACAAGCAATAGAAGGACGAACATAGTTTGAAGATGAAGAGTTCTGGAAGCAGTCCATGAGTGAAAGAATCCTTGAAGAGGAAGTTGTAGAAGATCGACTCAGATCAAATTCAAGACAAGCCAAAGAAAGATTGCAACAACAAGAAGTAAAGAAATATAGAGCCTACAATAAGAATGCACAACAGAAAATGAAGAAATTTCGAGAATATAGAATTTGGAAGAAGAGAAAAAGAAAATGCAAAATTTTAAAAGTTTTGAGTCATTGTAACTGAGACATAGACCAGCATGCATGTTTGAGTGATAATTGAGTCAATTTATATTGTAAGCCTAGCAGGCACAGTTAAGTCAAGTTAAGTCATGTTGAGTCATGTTTTGAGTTATGTTGAGTTATATGATATGGAAGATAGCCTCATGCAATCAGAAAAACAATTATAAGATAGAGGAAAGACAACATTCATGGGTCACAAAGCGTGACTGAAGCAGATCAAGAAAAAGAATCAGCGAGAAGAGACAAAGAGCCTTATCATAATTAGAGAGGTTCAAGCCGCATTCAAGGAACTCAGAAGTCTAATATAAGACATAGAAGAGATCACGAGTGATTGGTGTAGCTTTGATATGCTATCACCTCCCATGTTTACTGGTAATATTTTGATCATTGGAATATCAAGATGCTAACTTTTATTCGAGCTAAAGAATTAATTGAGTACGAGTCTAATAACCATATGATGAGGTATGTGATGCTTTAACATTTAATTTTATAAAACAGGCATTGGATGAGAAGTTTTTGTGCATGGTAGCAAAAGATACAACTTCCAAGGAAGCATCGAAGATCCTGGAAGAAGAGTTTGGTGCAAGGGGGAGTGACATGCAACAAAAATATGTGTCACAATTTGTTGAGTTAGCCGCAGATCTGAGAGTAAATGAGCAAAACTCTGGGAAGACAAAAAAGTTTAGAGAATCCCACTTAAAGGTGGATGATGGTCATGAGGGCTATAAAAGTGAAACCCATTATGTAGACATGCATATGGATGAAGAAGATGCAAAAAAGATTGAAAAGAGAGAAGTTGAAGCCTCTGTGTGTGAAGTAGAGCAAGCACAAATAAATGCTTAAGGACTGCACTGTAACGTGGATGGTGGAGATGATGGTGAATCCCACTATGACGAAACAATTGTGGATGATAAATGTAAAGTGAGATGTGAATTAGTGACTCAAATCGCAACTAATGGGTATGGAATTTTCAATGAGCACATGCATGCTCGGATATCCCACCATAGGGTGGATGAAAATTATGGTAATGGAATCATCAAAACATGGATTGATCGTGGCAATATGGTAAGCACCATGTTTGATAAAGAATCAAAGTTTGAATATGCCACTGTAGCAACAAGTTATGAAGCAATTGGAATTGCTCATGAAGTCGTGTGAACAAGCAACAACTGAGTTTGGCATAGGTAAAGCTATCAATAGAGTAGCAAGTAGTTTGGCGGATCCAACAATTGGAATTATCGATGTTAAATTTGATGAAGAACCATTAACTGGTGATGAGTGATTTCACATGATGCAACGAAAAGAACATATTGATATGTTGTTATTTGGTGAGAAAAGCCCACTTGTGTCTGGAAGCCAAGTGGAAGACAACATGTTTGTAGCAGTAGAGGTTGGTAAAAGGGCAGAAAATGAAAATTATGATGTAGTGATAGAACAAAAGAAGAAAGAGAAGGAAGAGGTAGAGGAGGAATCTCTCACTGAAGAGCATAACAAAGATGTTTTTAACATTGTTTTTGAATATGTAGGTGTTCATAATAGCATGGGTGTAAAAGTTGAAAGAAAAATTGCAATTAATTTTTAATGCAGATTTGAAGGTCATTAAAGAATGGATTCAGAAATCAATTGAACAAATTGATGCGAGTCT
This sequence comes from Pinus tabuliformis, assembly GCA_031772625.1. Taxonomy (NCBI): domain Eukaryota; kingdom Viridiplantae; phylum Streptophyta; class Pinopsida; order Pinales; family Pinaceae; genus Pinus; species Pinus tabuliformis. Next base: position 1,390,425,058 of record CM062819.1, on the reverse strand, counting down.
TAAAGTAGCAGTTGGAATAAAATAATTGAATGAAATGGTGAATAATGATCTTGAGTGTGTAGATTATAGGAAAAAAACAATAGTACCTGATGATGAAAGTGAAGAGAATGATATGGAAGTTTCTAAAAACAAGGAAGAAAGAATTGAAATTGTTTTTTAGCAATGGAGTCAAGAAGAGATGAGAGTCTACTATAAAAAATATGACAGAAATAAAGATAGGAATATGAAGATGAAGAGTTCTGGAAGCAGTCCATGAGTGAAAGAATCCTTGAAGAGGAAGTTGTAGAAGGCCGACTTAGATCAAATTCAAGACAAGCCAAAGAAACATTGCAAAAACAACAAGTAAAGAAATATGGAGCCTACAGTAAGAATGCACAACAAAGAATGAAGCAATTTTGAGGATACAGAATTTGGAAAAAGAGACAAAAAATGCAAAATTGTAAAAGTTTTGAGTCATTGTAAGCCTATCTGAGATATAGACCAGAAATGATGTTTGAGTGATAATTGAGTCAATTTCTATTGTAAACCTAGCAAGCATAGTTAAGTCATGTTATGTCATGGTGAGTCATGTTTTTAGTTATGTTGAGTCATACGGTCGTAATTAAGGAGGAGTGATAAAGATAGCTAATTACTCCCGCATGGAGAGTTATCTAAAAGTAGAGATTCGGTTAACTAAGTCAAGTTGAGTGAAGTTGCATTAAGTCTTATTTTGGGTAAAGTCTAATTTAGTGTGCAGTGCATGTTAAGTTATTTTGGGTGAGTCGCTAGTTAGAAAAAGTTTAAATACCCCCACTAGGTTTATTGTAATCATTAAGTTTGGTTGATCAATTGAAGAACCACAACTCGTGTTATTGTTAAGTCTTATTTTGGGTAAAGTCTAATTTAGTGTGCAGTTGCATGTTAAGTTATTTTGGGTGAGTCGCTAGTTAGAAAAAGTTTAAATACCCCTCACTAGGTTCGTTGTAATCATTAAGTTTGGTTGATCAATTGAAGAACCACAACTCGTGTTATTGTTAAGTCTTATTTTGGGTAAAGTCTAATTTAGTGTGCAGTTGCATGTTAAATTATTTTGGGTGAGTTACTAGTTAGAAAAAGTTTAAATACCCCTCACTAGGTTCATTGTAATCATTAAGTTTGGTTGATCAATTGAAAAACCACAACTCGTGTTATTGTGTGCCTTTCCTCCTCTGTGTTTCCATCAAATTGGTATCGAAGTCGACGAAGAAATACAAATCCATGGAACCAATAGAACCAATACGAAAAAGGTCAAGTGAAGAAAGTTGACATTTTTTTTAAAAATTGCGTTGCAAAATCGTCACACTGTTAAAAGAATTAAAAGTGCGCAGATCAGAGAATATGAAATATCTTAGTGCGAAATGTGCGACAGTTTGCGAAAAACTTACAATTCCGCAAAAATCGGGTTATCTGCGCAGTTTTCGCTATGTCGGGGATGCGAAAGCTGTGAGCAAAAGTTAAAAATCGCACATGCAAGTTCGTTTAAAGGTATAAACGCTGAGCATTAATTTTAAAAGTTGGTTCATTAAAGAATTCGAAGTCAAAGATCACCTGGCTTAAGTTTACTCGTTGAAATTTTGTTAATTTGTGACGAGTTTTTCTTTGAAAGGATTATTTATGAAAAGTTTAAATGAGGTATTCAAAATTTAGGAGAAAGTCTTTTAAAAAGGTTGTTTTTTTAAAGGGCTTGGTTGTAAGTTTAAATGATTTTGAGATGTTATTTCAAAGGTTTATTTTAAAAGGCCAATTATAAAGTGAAGTTGAGTAGTTAAAAAGTGGAGTTTTGGTATTTATAAAGTGAAGGTTGGTTATAAAGTGAATTTGGGCGTTTACTTTGTTTTGAAAGGGTTTTCGAAACAAAGTTCAATTTAAAAAGATAAATTTTAAGTAAAAAAACAAAGGTGAATGGTATTAAAAAAAAAACAAAAAGAGTTTTGTTGGAAGTTTTTAATTTGAAAAAGTTTTAAGGTTTTGCAAAAGCTTATTTTCTTACAAAATTAATTGGTGTTTTGTCAAATATAATTATTTTTTGGGTGAATATTGTGTCTTACGAGAGCGCATATTGAAAATGATATTTTTTTCGGTGGCGATATGGAAGATAACCTCATGCAATCAAGAAAGAAACTATAAGATAGAGGAAAGACAATAGTCACGGGTCACAAAGTGCGACTGAAGCATATTAAGAAAAAAATCAACAAGAAGAGACAAAGATCCTTATCATATTTAGAGAGGTTCATGCCACAACCAAGGAACTCAGAAGTCTAGCATAAGACAAAGAAGATATTAGGGGTGATTGGTGTAGTTGTGATCTGCTACCACTCCTATGTTTACTGGTAAATATTTTTATCATTGGGTTATCAAGATGTTAACTTTTCTTCGAGCTAAAGAGTTAATTAAGTACGAATCTAATAGCCCATATGATGATGTGATGCTTTAGCATTGAATTTTATAAAACAAGCATTGGATGAAAATCTTTTGGGAAAGTTAGAAAAATCTACAACATCCAAGGAAGCATGGAAGATCCTAGAAGAAGAATTTGGTGCAAGGGGGAATGACATGCAACAACAAGATGTGTCACAATTTGTTGAGTCAATTGTAGATCTAAGAGTAGATGAGCAAGTCTCTAGGAAGACAACAAAGTTTGGAGAATTCCACTCAAATGTGGATGATGGTCATGAAGACTATAATAGTGAAACCCATCATGCATACATGCATATGGATGAAGAAAATGCAACAAAGATTGCAAAGAGAGAAGCTGAAGGCTTTATTTGTGAAGCAGAGCAAGAGCATATAAATGCTCAAGGACTCCACTGTAACATGGATGGTGCAGATGATGGTGAATCCCACTGTGACGAAACACGTTTGGATGATGACTGCAAAGTGAGATGTGAATTGGTGAATCCAACCACAACTGATGGGTTTGGAATTGTTAATGAGCACATGCATGCTCAGATATGGGTGGATGAACATTATGCTAATGGAATTTGCGAAACAAGGATTGATCGTGGAAATATGGTAAGTACCATGTTTGTTGAAGAATTGAAGGTTGACGCTGCCACTGTAGCAACAAGTTATTAAGCAATTGGAACTTCTCGTGAATTTGTGTGTGAACAAGCAACAAATGAGTTTGGAATAGGTAAATCTATCAATAGAGCAACAAGTAGTTTGGTGGATCCAACAATTGGAATTTTTTATGTTAAATTTGATGAAGAACCATTAACTGGTGGTGAGTGGTTGCACATGATGAAACATAAAGAAGATATTGATATGTTTTTGTTTGGTGAGAAAAACCCACTTGTGTTTGGAAGCCACGTGGAAGACACGATGTTTGCAGTAACAGAGGTTGGTAGAAGGGAAAAAAATGAAAATTATGATGCAATGATAGAACAACAGAAGGCATAGAAGGAAGAGGTAGAGCAGGAAGCTCTCATTGAAGAGCACAACAAAGATTTTTTTAACATTATTTTTCAGTATGAAAGTGTTCAAAATATCATGGGCAAAAAAGTTGAAAAAAAAGTTGCTAATAAGTTTGATGCAGATTTGAAGCTCATTGAAGAATGGATTCAGAAACCAATTGAACAAATTGATGCGAGTCTTATAGCAACAACTCGAATAAAAGAATTGAATGAAATGGTGAATAATGATCTTGAGTGTGTAGAGTACAGGAAAAAAACAACAGTGCCTAATGATGAAAGTGAAGAAAATGATATGGAAGTTTCTAAAAACAAGGAAGAATGCATTAAAATTGTTTTTCAGCAATGAATTCAAGAGATAATGATTCCGCTTTAAAGAAATAGGGTAGAAAGAAATACATGAATATGATTTAACCAAAGAAAGACCAGAAAGACATGAATGTGATTTAATCAAAGAAAACCGTTACATTTCCATATATTATTTACATGAATTACAATTCATGGAAATTTATTTACAAGAGGGATTAGCAAAAATGGTTGTCACATAGGTGCTCCAAAACCTATAAACATTAGTTTGATTGATGCTTGATATCCTTGTAGGAGTTAAAAGAGAGAAAATGTGTCAAGATCTAGAAGGAGCAAGAGTATCCCTCCTTCCAATGTGCATGTTGAGAAGACATTCTTTGTTAAACATATAACAACATTAAATTTTCGTGACATCCATCATCATATATAACATTTAATGGTTCCTTGAATCCTAAATTATGATCCCTACCTTTGAAAACCTCACAAGTTTCTTCTTTCAATCCTCACGTGAAGGTTATGAGAATCTTTTAAAGAGAACGTGTTTTTTTAAAAACATACAAAGTGTAGTGTAGATTCATGCTTGCACAAAAATGAATGTATTATTACATATCATTATAATTCTCCACAGAAGGCTCATGTGATTAATTAATAATAAATTCATAAATAATAAATGCAGAAGAAATAAATTAGCATGCATGTATTGATGATATGTTGGAAATGTTTACAATGTTATTCTTCTTAGATCGTGGCAATCTAATGTCGATTAAATTCATCTAGTTGTTTCTCAACATGTAATCGTGAAATATATTGCAAAGTATGGTTCAAAAGTAAAAAAGAGGAACCTTATTTTAAACTTTGTCAAGATTTGATGAAAATAATTGAAAACATAAAAGGCATTAGATATCCTTCTTTGCACGTTCATAAAAATGATTCCTTATAGAAACATATAGTTTTTTAAATCCTCTTACCCCTCCTTGTGCCCTACTTGATTGTTGTGCTAAAATTTCCATGTACATTCTCCCAAAAAAACACTCAAATCACTTGTGCCCCTCTTCACCACAAATGATAACAATGTACATCCATTGTTGATAAGACCTTGAAGCATCTTCCTTGTTCTCTAAATCCACTAAAACCTCTATCTCTTGATTTATTTTTGTTTCCTTATCAACAATTTCATTGGTCTTCTCATACTTCTCATCCCACATTTCTTCCACTTTTTGTTTGGAATTGTGAAATTCTTTGTAGTTATGATAAGTTCTTCCTTTAAGAAAGTTATTCTTACTATTGTTTTATGGTAATTTTAGTTACACATTTTAAACACTAAATGATATGGTGCTTCTAATGAAGAAAAAATTTTCCAACTAATTTGATCTTGTATAGTAGGCTTTCAAATATTAACATACTTAAAAACTAGTTGAATAGGTTCCTTCTTGTATCATGGAGTGTGTATTTATGTATTGTATAGTTTTTTAGTCATAAATTATCTTATATAATTAAATTTGTATACATTTATAGATATAATTTTTTTTTCTCTCATGAAATAAATTTGGCCCTTTAATTTGGTAGTCACTAGCTTATTTTTCAAGAATCTCTCATTCTCTAAAATCGAAAAGATTCTCCATACCATTTAGTAATAATCCCCTCTAAAATATGTATTTAGACTTCCTATATAAGAATTTAAATTTGATAGATCTTCATCAACTTCTCATTTTTGAGCCACTCTCTTTGGCTTCTTTATTAAACTCTCCAATTCTTCTATTTTTATTCCTAACACCTATTCCTTTTTAATCACTTAAATCTATTTCATTCTCTTCTCACAATCCATTTTACTTGGCTTTGGATTTTAATCGAAATGTTTGGTAAATGAGATATATGAATAAAAGTATAATACCATCCTTGTTACAGTAAGGATCACTTTAATTTGGGATTTATATAGTCTTTTGAAGAAATGAAAATTTGTTGCTAAGAAGAACTAATTTTGAAAAAGGTCAAATGCTTCACTTGTGGTGTAGCAGCTACAACCACCCTCCAAAATTTTGCCTTAGCTTTGTTTTGGGAGCCTCCTTAACAACCATCCTATGCAACATGTATTGCACTGTCAAGTACATGAGATTCATTGATTTATAGCAGCAGGACAACCTGCGCATGATAGTTTGTTGCATTCCCCTCACAGGCTTCTTCCACAAACTTAGTCGAGCTGCTGGCTGAGCATCTCCCTCAAGAAATTGCACAATTCTGGAGGGGAACCAGTCCTCCCTCCATAAATTGTGAAAATCTAACTGGCAACCCGCTGGGCTCAGAAATTGCGCAATCCTGTCAGTCAACGTTCCCAGAGAAAACTACACAATCTGACCCAGCAGGACTGCTCAGACTAGAAATTGCACAATTATGGGCAGCAGTCAGCGACTCCTCCTAGAAATTGTGCAATCCCTCTGGGCAGCCAACCAAACTTCCTCCCAGAAACTATGCAAAAGTTACCCTTAGTCAAGCAGACTGTTGCATGTGCCCTCAGGTTGACCGGTTCCACCCGGGACTGATGAAACTTGACTTGCATGCATGGGATTCTTTTTCCCGAAATAGCAAAAAGAAACATGCAAAACGAATCCCTAGATTTTAGGGAGCTATTTTTAGCAGCTGGAGGTTACATGCAAAGATCATTTTAGAAACCTTCATCCAAGTGTCGCTTTTTCCTAGATTTGTGGCATGCGCATCATGAGCTTCAAACTTATTTATTCGACGCTTCAGAGCTCACTTCTTCACATCGATCTTGGAGCTTTGACATCCCACAACACATCCAGGAGTCTTCAACACATCCAAATCAACTATTTCCGGGTAAGTCCGCTTGATTTCTGTGAATGCTTGCTATCGTTTGTATGCATATTAGCTTGTACTAGCATCGTTTTAGTTTTCATAAGCATCTCACTGCTGTCGCATGCATGACACTGTTTTGCACGAACGATCTCCGATTCGGTGACTCGCTTCACACACATGCATGTTGTTCTATTTTCTGAATCTTGCATTCACTATTTGCATGCACGATCATTCACTCCTTCTTACACTCAGTATTGCCATGCATTCACCTCCACATTCACTTTCAGTTTCTCGTCGGTGGGTCTGGGAAACCTTGGCCCGGACTTTTCCTCATCAAGACAACATTGCGCAATCTTGAGAGGGAAGGCTCTACCTTCCTCCCAGAAAATGCGCATTTCTGGCTAGTGATTGTCCTCCATGCTTGCCTTGGGAAATTATGAGGGGCAATGACTACTGGCCCACAAAATTGCGCAATGTAGTCCCTGGGCCTGCATCACTTGCTAGCTGAAATTGTGCATTGTGCAATCCCAACACGCAACAAGCCAGTCTGGATTGTGCATTACACATTTCCAGTCATCAACCAGCCTCACAGCTGTCCAGATTGCCTTTTTCTTAGTTCCAGCAACCAGTACCCCAGCCTCCCATGAAAAATTGCACAATCCTTGCCAGTCAATCCCCAGGCATGTTGCATGACGTTCCTTAAGTTTACTTTGGTTTTAGCTGACAGATTTCTTGCCATGCATGTCACCATGTCTCCAAATCTAGCAAGTGTTCGTCCACCTCTCAGCAGTTCAGGATCAATGGCCTCCAAGAGATCAGGATCAAAGAACATCGACGAAAGTGCAATTGGAGCAACAGTTGGGCAAGCGTCAACAAGTTTTTTGATCTATGAAGACACCAGCCTGATCGTAGACAAGGACATCAAGCTGAAATGTCAAGAGGTCAATGATGCATTTGCTGGCACTTTTGGGGAAGACCTCGAAGACCGCTAAGTCTATGTTAACATTCACAAGTCCGGCTTGTACTAGATTGCATGTAGGTATCCCGCGTTCCCATGCACGAACATGATACAGTGGATTGTCTCTCACACTGATCTTGAGATGATGACATTGAGCAATGTTAGCAGGAGGGATATTGCTACCTTTAGGGCACAAGATTATCAGTAGATGTATCATATGTCGAAGCCAGTGGTCACCATGGAGACACCCTTCAGCATACCCAACAACAATGCCAACTCTAGGGATATCTTGAAGAATTGGGTGAAGGAGCGAGCCAAATTCAGGATGACACCCAACTAGGTTTACAATACGAAGATACTGCGGAAGACGTATCAATACTTGGTCATCTTTGCATGTCACTTGTATGCCCAAGAGAGCTCGGAGACCTTCCTGCAGAGTTGGGTGATCGTGTTGGACCAACTGGCTAGTGAAGGCAAAGCATACAACTAGTCCGACATGTTGGCTCACAGGATGAAGGAACAGGTAAGAAGAGCTCAATAGCCGCCCAAAGGTCAACAAACAGAAATATACATGTCCGATTATATCTTGAATGGAATCTGTGCCAGTCAGGAGTTCCTAGGCTTGAAGTGGGCATGGACATCGGTGGAAATCTCTATGAATACTTATTGTAAAATGTTGTTTGAATGCAGATTCAGAGGAGTCATCACACAACTGTCAGATCATTTTGTCACCCCATGTTGGGTTGTGTTATATTCTTTCAACGTAGTTAACAGGGGGTTTGAGGGGCACCCGTAACCCCACTTTATGGGGTCCGAGGCAGCGCCCCGGAAAATTTTGGTTTTGGACCATATGTTAGGTTGGGCGGACCCACCTATGGTTTTGTGCATGATTTTTGCACATGTTTTTTGGACACGATGGTTTTCGGTCCATGGTATTGGATGCTTCGGCATGTATAAATATGTATTGTAACATTGAAAGGAACATAATGAAAAATCAAGCTGGTAGTCCCGGTTTTGGGATCCAGGGGAAAATCTCTGTGTATATGTGTTTTATGTGTTCTTCTCTTGCATTATTTATTTTTTGTGTTTTAGAATTCGTATGTAGGAAATTTCTGTACGGGGTTAAAACCTACATTTGGTATCAGAGCAGTTTTGGCTTCAAGGGGATGCCTTTGTTGTTGAGGGGTTTCGCTCGGGCCTGTGGTAGACCCTGTTCAGTGGGAGATCTATGAGATCGATTCTGGTGGTGAAAGAAGATGGAGAGCAATGGAAAGATAGAGATTGAGAAATTTAATGGTCATAGTTTTGAGTTGTGGAAACTCAAGATGGAGGATTTGTTGGTGGATAAAGACCAGTGGATCGCGGTAGATCCGGGTACTAAACCAACGGGAGTGTCCGATGACGAATGGAAGAAGTTGGATTGGAAGGCAAAGAGCACAATACGATTGTGTGTCTCAGATTCCGTATTGTTGAATGTATCAGGGGAAGCTACAATGAAGGCTTTGTGGGACAAGTTAGGGACTTTGTACCAATCTAAGTCTCTGGTGAATAAACTATTCCTATGGAAAACGCTGTATAACCTGAGGATGAAAGATGGAGACTAGGTGACAGAGCATTTGAATTAATTTAATACCATGGTAAGTCAGTTAACATCTGTTGATATTAAAATTTCAGATGAAGATAAGTTCATCAGTTTGTTGTGTTCTCTACCAGATTCGTGGGATAGTCTGGTTATTTCAATAGGTAGCAATGCAACTGCCTTGCATTTTGATGAAATAGTCTCATCCTTCCTGACAGAGGAGATGAGACAGAATAATATGGAGAGCCAAAATGGTGATGCCTTGTCTATACAAGGACAGTCCTAGAACATAAACAAAAATAAGTCATCGAGTGGGAGATCTAAATCTCCAGGAAAACCTATAAAGGTGGTGTGTTGGAAATGCGGAAAGGAAGGCCACTTCAAAAGGGACTGTAAATCTAAAGCTCTTGACAAAGGAAAGGGATCTGATGAGGCTCCTTCTGCAGAGGCGAAAACCACCTCAGATGAATGTGGGGATGTGTACTTGGCTTCTTCAAGTACACATGTAGATCATGAGGCATGGTTGATTGACTCAGGTGCATCCTTTCACTTCACTCCCCATAGAGAGTGGTTCTGCAAGTATAAGAAATATGATGGTGGTGATGTCTTCTTGAGGGATGACAGGAAGGCTAGAATCGTTGGTCGTGGAAAAGTAAAGTTGAAGTTGCAAGGTGGAAGGGTTAGAACGCTTCCAGGTGTTCTACATATTCCCGCATTAGCCAGAAATCTAATTTCTGTTAGCAAGCTGGATGATGCAGGTGTAAAAACAGTGTTTAAGAAGGATACCTGCAAGATGGTTTGGGGAGCACTGGTATTGATGCAGGGAGTTTGGATTGGAACTCTGTACAAGCTGCAAGGTAGCATTGTTATTGATGGGTGCAATAGTTCTGTGGTTCCTGAAAGTGGAGCAGAAAATCTAGTGGTCTCTGGAGAGAAGACCATGTTGTGGCATCAAAGGCTTAGAAATATTGGAGAAAAGGGCCTTCAGATACTTCATGGTAAATGTATGGTAGAAGGTATGAGTAATATCTCTTTGGATTTTGATTTCTGTGAAAATTGTGTATATGGGAAGCAGAATCGGGTGAGTTTCTCCTCTGGTAGTAAGACGGCGAAACAAATATTAGAACTTGTGCACAGTGATGTGTTTGGACCTGTGAAGGTTCCATCACTGGATAAGTCTGTGTACTATGTATCATTTATAGATGATTTCTTAAGGAATACTTGGATATATTTCCTTAAGAAGAAATATGAAGTCTTTGACAGGTTTAAAGAATTTAAGGCTTTGGTGGAAAACCAGACAAAGAAGAAGATAAAGGTGTTGAGGATAGATAACGGTGGAGAGTTTTGCAGTAAGGAATTTGAAGAATTCTGTAAGAAGTGTGGTATAGCACGGAAGAAGAATACTCCATATACACCTCAGCAAAATGGAGTTGCAGAAAGAATGAATAATACGTTGATGGAAAGGGCAAGAAGCATGCTCAGTGGTGCCGGGTTAGGACAAGAATTATGGGTAGAGGTGGTGGATACTGCACGTTACCTGGTCAACAGGTCACCTTCATCAGTGTTGGAGGATAAGACTCCACAAGAGGTATAGACTGGTAAGAAACCCTCTCTTTCACATCTGAGGGTATTTGGATGTGATGCATATGTACATGTTCCAAAGGAGAAAAGAACCAAGTTGGATAGTAAATCTGAAAAGTTCATCTTTATTGGGTATAAGGATGGTTGAAAGGGTTATAAGGTTTGGAACCCAGTCACATGGAAGGTTGTGTACAGCCGAGATGTGGTTTTCAGAGAGGTGAAGGATGTTATTAAACATGAAGTCCAACGAAAGGAACCTGAAAAGATAGAGTTTGAGCTAAAGGAGGAAGAATTAGACTCTACAATAGAGGAGGAATCAGAAGATGAAGAGCCATAAACTCTGGTTGTGAGAAGATCAGTTCAAGAAAGAAGGCAGCCAGAAAGGTATAGTTCATCTGCTTTCTGTTCAAATTTTGCTTTGTCTATTTCTGATGATGATCCCAGAACTGTGAAGGAAGCAGTGGATTCAGAGGATGGACAACTCTGGAAAGAGGCCATGGTTGATGAAATGGCATCTTTACACAAAAATGAGGCTTGGGATCTAGTGGAGTTGTCAACTGGAAGGAAACCCATTGGCAGCAAATGGGTGTTCAAAAAGAAGACAAATGCAGAAGAAAAAGTGGAGAAATAAAAAGCTCGGTTAGTAGCAAAAGTTTATTCCCAGGTGTCGGGAATTGATTTTGGTGATATTTTTTCTCCTGTTGCCAAGGTAACTTCTATTAGATTACTTTTATCTGTTGTTGTTGCTTTTGATTTTGAGGTAGAACAGATGGATGTGAAGATAGCATTTCTTCATAGGGATTTAGAAGAGGAAATCTACATGAAGCAACCTGAAGGCTTTGCAGTGAAGGGTAAGAAAGAATTGGTATGCAAGTTAAAGAAGTCTCTGTATGGGTTAAAACAGTCACCAAGGATGTGGTATCAGAAATTTGATACATTTATATGGGGACTTGGCTTCACCAGAAGCAAAGTAGATCATTGTGTGTATTTTAAATTAATTGGTGACGTGTTATTTATCTAGTCTTGTATGTGGATGATATGTTGCTGGTTGGAAATGGAAAAGAAATTATCCAGGATTTGAAGACCCAATTGTCCTCCAAATTTGACATGAAAGATATTGGTGCTGCAAACTATATTTTGGGCATGGAAATTAAAAGAGATCGGGCAAAGAGGAAGCTCTGGTTAAACCAGAGGAAATATGTCGAGACAATACTGTAGAGGTTTAATATGCAGGATAGTAAACTGGTGAAGGTTCCTATTCCTGTAGGTGTGAGGTTATCTGCTGAAAAATGTCCCAAGGCACAAGAAGAGGAAGAGGACATGTCCCGTGTTCCATATGCAAGTGCAGTCGGTAGCCTGATGTACGCAATGGTTTGTACTAGACCAGACATTGCACATGCAGTGGGAGTATTGAGCAAGTTTATGTCAAAACCAGGAAAGGAGCATTGCACAGCAGTGAAGCGGGTTTTCAGGTATTTACGTGGCACTAGTGATTATGGTCTGTGCTACCAAGGAAGACCAGGATTGGACAGAGGGTTGGATATTCATGGCTTTGTTGATGCAGACTGGGCTGGAGATCTGGATTAGAGAAGAACTACAAGTGGGTATGTGTTTAATCTATTTGGAGGTGCAGTCAGTTGGAAGAGTAAGAAACAATCTGTGGTGGCAGTATCAACTACAGAGGCAGAATACATGGCAGCCACTCATGCAAGCAAGGAAGCAGCTTGGTTGTAGAGATTGTGTTCAAGTATGGGGTTAGTAAAGGAAGCTATAAGGATAGACTGTGACAGCCAAAGTGCAATTTTCTTGGCAAAGAACCCTGCATATCATTCAAAGACAAAGCACATTGATGTTCAGTATCACTTTGTGAGGGATATGATAGAAGAGAAAAATGTGTTGCTGGTAAAGGTGGACACTTTGAAGAATATTGCAGATGCATTGAAAAAATCTGTGAGCTCTGAGAAGTTATCTTGTTGTGGAGAGACAGTGGGCATTTTAGGGCTGGGAAAATGACTAAGCTCTCTTATGGCCCCCTGTGGAAAGAAAACAACAAGTTGGATAATGTTGGGTTGTGTTATATTCTTTCCACGTAGTTAACAGGGGGTTTGAGGGGCACCCGTAACCCCACTTTATGGGGTCCGGGGTAGCGCCCCGGAAAATTTTGGTTTTGGACCATATGTTATGTTGGGCGGACCCACCTATGGTTTTGTGCATGATTTTCGCACATGTTTTTTCGACGCGATGGTTTTTGGTCCATGGTATTGGATGCTTCGACATGTATAAATATGTATTGTAACATTGAAAGGAACATAATGAAAAATCAAGCTGGTAGTCCCAGTTTTGGGATCCAGGGGAAAATTTTTGTGTATATGTGTTTTATGTGTTTTGCTCTCGCATTATTTATTTTCTGTGTTTTAGAATTCGTATGCTGGAAATTTCTGTACAGGGTTAACCTACAACTTGATGTACAAGATGATATTTGAGCACGATCCGCCTTGTATGTCAAAGGAAACAATGGATGCACTGATTGACATAGCATATTGTTATGCCTCACTGTCCAACACCTTCATACGGATGTACAATGCGGAGAAGCCTCCGCATGTTTTGTTGAAGTTTTCCATGAACAAGCTCGTCATGCAAGAGGTATCATACCACATCTCGGCAGAACTGTTAGCTAGGCTGCAACGGAAGAAGGAGGCACCTTGGCCTCCTATTTCGTTGCAGATCTAGTTATACGAGATACAAAATTTCAAGCATGCAGATGTCGAAGTAGAGGATATAAAGAAATATCCTTTCGATGCTTGAAGCTTCAATCCGTATGACCCACATTGTTTTGTAAAATATCACTGTGCGAGAGTACAATTTCAGTGGATCCACAGGGCGTGTCATTGGGTGGAGGAGGACCCATGGAGATATTGTTATAGTTTCTCCAGGCCCAATGAATTGGTTGGCATTGCTATGGAATGGTTAGATAAGTAGTGTGAAGCAGCATCCAGGAGAGCATCAGTAGCAGAGGTAAACATACCGGTGTATGACAAAGGCAAGGGGAACATTGTTGACAGCTTGGAGGCAGAGAAAAGCTGCAAGTTCAGAGCAGACCCACTTGTGCAAAAAGCATATTTTGAAATAGAGGCGAAGAGGCAACAACACGACATGAGGAACGTGCAAAGGCAGAGAGAAAAACAAACAATGCAAGAAACATAGAAGAAGTTGCAAGAGTTGAAGGAGCAACTTCGGAAGGAACAGGAGTTGTGCAGACATGAGAAGGAAGCGCAACAAGAATAGGTACATCAAGGGGCACAACATGTATAGACAGATGAAACTGCGCCCGTATAGGTAGTCAACTCATCCAAGCAACTGGCACCAAGTAGACAGGGTGAGTAGTTGCAGGAGCAAGACTTCGCTCAAGAGATTGAACAAGCACTTGAGCAGATAGATACAGATATGGAGTAGCACAAGTTAGAGCAAGACATCGACCTCATGCCTTACCATCAAGAGGTCGACCCACCAGCTTCACTGGATTCGGAATCAAAGCAAGTCCCAAGCGACCAAGGAGACACTAATGTCCTTGGAGACCATCCAGAAGGAGAGATGCACAACATATCATTTGACGAGTCACAACATAGAGTTGTGCAATCTCGCAAAGTGTCTACTCCAGAGGAAAACACATCTCCTATGCAGTTTGAGGAATGAGTGATCATGTTTGATGTGTGCAAGCATCCAACAACATTGGCCAATGTTACTAAAGCATATGCCGAAGCCACTAGCTCGAGTGTTCTCTTCTTGATAGCTGCAAATGAGCAAATGACTAAGGAGTTACAGATGGCCAAGCAGGGAGGAGAACTGGTTACAGCATCCACCCGAGCAGAGTTGAAGAAGGGAATACTGGATGAAGTATTGTCCCTTGAGATAGTCATGCAAGCATTGTATTCCAAGTTTGGTACTGTGCATAAAACAGTTGTCCATCTCAACGGTTGGCAGCAACGATGTGTTTGGAGAGCACATATCTTATCAAAATTGCATATTGTTGTTGAATACATGCAAACATGGACAATGAGATACAAGGGAGCCCTGTTACACTTGTCTAAGATGATGAAGCCCAAAGCAGTCGATCTGAAGGCACGCATCCAGAGTTAGATTCAGAACTATGAATATATCTCGCAGCTCATCACTAGTCTACAAGCTTCCCATGCACGGGTATTCAGGAGTGTGGATGTTATTATGTACGCACACACAATCCCATCTATTGGGACACTCACCGAGGCAAAGACAAAGGCACAAATCTTCCTGGAGCTTGACTTGTACTTTGATGAGTTGATGCGCATAACCATTGGCGCAGACTTCGTGATTAGTGAAGACATCATGCATTAGTACGTCGTTGTTCTAGTTGCACTCAAGACAATGATGCGCATGTTATCAGATGAGTTGGACAGAGGAGCCCAATCAGTGTACCCGAATGCGATGGAGGCAAGACTTCGTTTCCTGAAAGATGTCACCAAAGAGTACACGGACACCATCGTGGACTACCAAGCATGGCATTAGTTTTCCACCATCGACCATCATGAGGTTGTCGAAGAGCTGGTCTTCCCACAGGTTTCTGAGTCATAATGATGTCTTGGATGGCTTGCTCAAGCCTATTTTGTCTCACATGGGTACATGTGCAGATTGTATGTAATGTCTTGTCAAGTGGAAGTTCAAGCGTCGATAGTTGGATGTAACGGTCATAGAGTAGATGAAGAGTCATGAGGATAGAAGAACAAATACAAAGGGGAATGTCAAGGACCACCCCACCCTTTGCTATATATAGTCCCTCATAACCCATTGTAAGGGCTTTTGGTCATCCAAGCTTCCCATAGGAGTATCTTAGAGAGAGCTTGGACAATATTGTAACAAGCCTTGGCTTCTCCACTGTGCAGAGCTAATATATCTCTTTGGAGGAGCATGCGACAGTGACTGTAATGTTTTGGTGTCGAAACTAGTGGTTGGTCATGGTTGTATTATATGACTGGAACTTACACTTCTTAATATAACAGAGCCAACACGTTTCATGCACATGTCGTATTGTATTTCAGCTATCTGGTTTACTCTAAATGATATATGTATGTGTTTGCTTACACATGCATGTGTAGCTATTTTTTGTATATGTATGTATGAATCTTAATGAAATGTGATGTTGGTTAAACCATCACTTTGGATTGCTAGCTCACTTTCCTTCCAATTTGTGATGCATCTTAGCTCGTGTGTTCCCTTCTTAACTCTGTGCTTTCACAGGTTTCCAAGGGGTGCACTCACCTCACCCTATTTGTGTTAGAACTACTCATGCACCTTCCTTGACTTGATTCATATGTCACACCCTTGCTACCAATAGGGAAATATTACTTGCCTCTGTGCAAAATTGCGGTCAAGGGGATATGTATGACCCATTGCTGGGACTCCTACACCAAACGATTTGAGGTCTAGTTGGGACTTCTTACCGGGGAGATCCCTTGACATGTTGGCAGGTCCAACACCGTCAATGTTTCTAGCGCTAGAAGGAGGGCCAGATGACAAGCTGTGCCCTCTCATCTTGTTTTGAACCTTTGCACATCTATCATGGATTCTGTCACACTCACCCCTCCACGATGTTTTTCACATGTGGAGCCTCTCAACATCACGAGGGAGTTTTTTTTATCTCTTGTCCAAATTCATGTATGATTGTGAAGGCGAAGTGGCCTAGCCTATGTTCTTACAAGAATTATTTGCCATGATTTACAAGGTAGATGAAGGCTTTGATGAAGAGGCCAGCCTGCTGCTTTCATACACACTTCGGGAATCCCCACAATGGTGGTGCTGCGGTCTTCCGGTTGATAGCATGCACTCACTTGAGTAGTTTTGTGATCTCATTGAATCTAATTTCCATCATTTTGATCCAAAACATCTTAAAGGAAAACTGTTACAACAACGGAAGGCCCCGCATGAATCGCATATGGATTTTTGGCAGCGCTTCCGTGATTTGCAGTTTGAAGCTCTAAAAAGGCAGATGAAATTTCCATATCTTTGGGATAGATTCGAATACTATCTTAACAAATCAGTCCATCCCAAGAAGAAGTTCGAGCCCAAGCCCCGCTCATCATACTTCAGTGATGGAGCTGCGCAATCACAGACCGACACGGTCTCTGTCATAGGTGTTTGTCCGCCGTCCCCTCATCAAACAGCTCCACCACTGTAGAGTGATGTGGGAGAATAGGCACACACATCTGTTCAACTGTCACATTCTCCCAACATCACTTCACTTAATTTTCACGTATATTTGGTTGTGAGTCCATGGAGTTGTCACATGCATTTTGTACCTCAAACTCCGTCTGCGTACTCGAATGATCCTATGGATGATACTATCTTGTGTTCTTCCATTCCGGACTCTACCCTTGTTGTGAACGAGGATCAAGCCATCGATGGAGTTGGTGCTTCACAACCAAAATGCACTATCATTCATGAAGAGTATAGCTGGGGCTTGAGCGTCAACACTTGGCGAAGGATGACTCCCTTCTATCTGAGCACCCTCTGTTCTTTCCTGACATCTTTGGCGAACTTGCCATCCATGATTTTGCATGTGTATCTCCATCCACAGATGCACCCATTTTTGATCATTTGCAGGACACATCGGATGTCAGTTCATCATCTGACAACGGAGAGGATAAATTATTCATTGAAAATCCACTTGAATTTTCATCTGCTTTTTCCGAAAACACAGAGGGTGAATTTGTCTGCTTCTCATCTACCCCTCAGTTTGATTCATCAGATCATGAGGATGCTGAAGAAATAATTGATTTTGCTGATCGTAGCTGTCATAATCTATTTACTCCCGTATTCAACCACGATGATGATTCTATCATAGTTGATTTTTTGAAGCCACCTATTCATGATGATCTATCTGTCAACGAAGTCGAAACCCCACGGATTGTCGAGGCACTTCAGCCTGAGCTGATGGTTATGTTAGGCCCTTACTGTCCCGAGGTTGGTTTCACTTCCGATCAGGAAATTGTTGAAACACCCAAGGCTCCTCATCACTCATCTGTATGCATTGAAGATCAATCTCACACACAGATCATGCTTCCTCCACTCAGACTACATGATCCCATCGCTCATGCATTGGAGGAATCTTAGCACATGTGCACGATGAAAGTTGCATTTGTTTCTTTCATTTGCTTGCATGTCACAGTCAAGACTATGTGTATGCTTAAAAACTGCACGTAGTGTCACACAACATCGCGATAAGTCCACGAAATTCATGTCATGTACTTGCACTCACTTATGTTTTGTGGACACAGTTAAACTTGGAGTATGTTTATCTTCATTGTTATATCTTTCATGTTTGTTGGTTCACACAACTGTGTTTTTCGCGAACCATGCCTTCACCAACATGGGTTGACCAATTCGCCTGTGACTTCATTGGAAGTATCACTTCACGTGAGTAGTCCCATGCACCGTTAGCTTAGGAGTAGGAGTAGTGTTTTCTTTTGGTTTGTTTGCTTGCATGCTTGTTCGATTACTTGCTTTACATGTTTGTTTGCTTACCTGTTTGTTTTCTTACTCACTTTGTTTTCGCTTTTACTTCTGCTTCCACTTTGTTTTGTGTTTGTTTGCTTGTTTATGTTCGTAGGCTAGTTTCGCATGAGACCATGCGCAAATCTTGAAACGGGTTGGGTAAAGTACAAGAGGACTTGTGAATTTATCAATGCTTGGTTATCCTTCGTCCTGCCTTTGTACAAATAACACGTTATCTTTAGTCCATGATACGTCGATGGTAAATACGTACTGTTCAAAGTGAACCTTGGTGAAAACACAACGCCTACGTGCTAACTAGTGTCAGCTACTCTAGTCGGTTGTTTTTTTGGGTTAACCCTTAGCAGCTCAGTCAAGTAGAGTAAGGTGAGGGGGAAAACCTTAACAAGCACGTGAAAGGTATACATAAACTAATTCTCTAAAGGAACAACTTCTTCTGATCTCAATAAGTCGGGATCCCTCTTCCACCTCTGAAATTAATAAGTGCTATGCACAATTATGAAAATGAGAAATGAAAAAATGAAAGTGAAAAATTTCAAAAAAATGAAAATGAATAAGGCGAAAGAAGAGAAAGTCTTCCTACGAAGAGAGGTGATGCAAGTAACTCCACCGGATTACTGACCAGGTTCGCTGGCAGCAGAGTGATGCTTGTGTTCCTGTGTGACTCCGACGGGGCACTGTCAAGGCCTGTTGGTAGCGGAGAAACACCAGAGATGAAGCTAAAACTCTTATGATTATACTGCTTGTGCACCAATATACTCCTCATCCCCAATGGAAACAAGTATGTTGGCTTGGCTTGGAATGTTTGTTGACTGACCAAGAGCTTGGAAAATGCTACATCTTACAATCAAGCAAGTGTGCAAACCAAGACGAACAAAGAACTGAACAATACTTTCGTAGGTGTTAGACTTGCTTTTCACAAACAGGTCCATTCAGAGAGCTGGAGTTCTACCAATGTGTCGCCAAGTGTTGTAACGGCTACAACCACCCTCCAAAATTTTTCCTTAGCTTCGTTTGGGAGCCTCCCTACCAAGCATCCTCAGCAACATGTCTTGCACTATCAAGTACATGAGCTTCACTGATTTTCTAGCAACAGGACAACTTGTGCATGATAGTTTGTTACATTCCCCTCATAAGCTTCTTCCCCAGACTTAGTCCAGTTGCTGGATGAGCATCTTCCTCAAGAAATTGCGCAATTCTGGAGGGGAACTAGTCTTCCCTCCAGAAATTGTGCAAATCTGACTAGCAGCCTGTTGGGCTGAGAAATTGCGGAATCTTGTCAGTCAACCTTCCCAGAGAAAACTGCACAATCTGACCCAACAAGACTACTCAGCCTAGAAATTGCGCAATTCTGGGTAGCAATCAGCCGTTCCTCCCAGAAATTGCGCAAACCCTCTGGGAAGCCAGCCTAGCTTCCTCCTAGAAACTATGCAAAAGTTACCCTTAGTCAAGCAGGCTGTTGCATGTGCCCTCAGGTTGACCAGTTCCACCCAGGACTGAGAAAGCTTGACTTGCATGCATGGGCTGTTTTTTCCCTAAGCAGAAAAAATCGACATGTAAAAAGCATCCCTAGATTTTAGGGAGATATTTTTAGCAGCTAGAGGTTACATGCAAAGATCGTTTTAGAAACCTTCCTCCAAGTGTCATTTTTTCCTAGATTTGTGGCATGCGCGTCATGAGCTTCAAACTTATTTATTTGAGGCTTCAGAGAACACTTCTTCACATCGATCT
This sequence comes from Pinus tabuliformis, assembly GCA_031772625.1. Lineage (NCBI taxonomy): Eukaryota > Viridiplantae > Streptophyta > Pinopsida > Pinales > Pinaceae > Pinus > Pinus tabuliformis. The sequence goes on along the minus strand of CM062819.1, from coordinate 1,390,405,122 downwards.
TGGAGCTATGACATCCCACAACACATCCAGCTCAACTATTTTTAGGTAAGTCCACTTAACTTGTCTTTTCCAACATTTCTCTCACTTTTTGTATTTTGGCTTGTGTGAGTGTTTTTTGCTTGATTTCTGTGAATGCTTGTTGTCGTTTGTATGCATATTAGCTTGTACTAGCACCATTTTAATTTTCATTAGCATCTCATTGCTATCACATGCATGACACTATTTTGCATGAACGCTCGCCAATTTGGCGACTCGCTTCACACACATGCATGTTGTTTCGTTTTCTGAATCTTGCATTCACTATTTGCATGCACGATTATTCACTCTTGTTTATACCCAGTATCACCATGCATTCACATCCATGTTCACTTTCAGTTGCCCATCGGTGGGTCTGGGCAATCTTGGCTCGAACTTTGCCTCATCAAGACAACATTACACAATCCTAAGAGGGACGACTTTGCTTTCCTCCTAGAAAATGTGCATTTCTAGATAGTGACTATCCTCCAGGCTTTCCTTGTGAAATTCTGAGGAGCAGTGGCTGTTGGCCCAGAAAATTGTGCAATTCAGTCCCTGGGCCTGCATCACTTTCTAGCTGAAATTGCGCATTAGGCAATCCCAACACCCAGTAGGCCAGTCTAGATTGTGCATTGTGCAATTACAACAGTCAACCAACTTCACAACAATCTGGACTGCCTTTTGCGTAGTTCTAGTAGCCAGTCTCCCGGCCTCCCACGAAAAATTGCGCAATCCTTGCCAGTCAATCCCCAGGTATGTTGCATGTTGTTCCTCAAGTTTTCTTTGGTTTTAGATGACATATTTCTTGCCATGCATGTTGCCATGTCTCCAGATCTAGCAAGTGTTCGTCTGCCTCTCAGTAGTTTAGGATCAATGGCCTCCAAGAGAGTAGGATCAAAGGACATTGATGGAAGTGAAACTGGAGCAATAGTTGAGTGAGTGTCTATGAGTTTGTCGATCTATGAAGACACCAAGTTGATCGTAGACAAGGACATCAAGCTGAAATGGAAAGAGGTCAATGATGAATTTGCAGGCATTTTTGGGGAAGACCTCGAAGACCGCCAAGTATATGTGAACATTCACAAGTTTCGCTTTTACCAGATTGCATGCAAGTATCCCACGTTCCCATGCATGGACATGATATAGTGGATCATCTCGCACAATGATCCTGAGACAATGACATTGAGTAGTGTTAGTGGGATGGAGATTGCTACCTTAAAGCAACAATATTATCAGTAGATGTATCATATGTCGAACCCAGTGGTCACCATGGAGACACCCTTCAGCATACCCAACAACAATGCCAACTCTAGGGATATCCTGAAGAACTTGGTGAAGGAGCCAACCAAATTTAGGATGACACCCAACTAGGTTTACAAGATGAAGATACTGTGGAAGGCGTATCAATACTTGAGCATATTTTCATGTCACCTGTATGGCCACGAGAGCTCAAAGACCTTCCTGCAGAGTTGGGTGATCGCGTTGGACTAATTAGCTAGTGAAGGCAAAGTATACAACTGGTCCGACATGTTGGCTCACAAGCTAAAGGAATAGGTAACAAGAGATCGGCAGCTCCCCAAAGGTCAGCAAGCAGAAATCTACATGTCTGCTTACATTTTGGATGCAATCTGTACCCGTCAGGAGTTCCCGGGCTTGAAGAGGGCATGGAAATCAGCGTAAACCTCTGTGAATACTTATTGTAAAATGTTGTTCGAATGCAGCTTTAGAGGAGTCATCACACAACTGTGAGATCATTTTGTCACCACGATGTACAAGATGATATTTCAGTTGGATCCACCTTGCATGTCGAAGGCAGCAATGGAGGTACTGATCGACATAGCAGATTGGTATACCTCACCATCAAACACCTTCATACAGATGTACAACGCGAAGAAGCCTTCACATGTTTTGCCGAAGTTTTCCATGGAAAAGCTTGTCATGCAAGAGGTATCGTACCACATCTCGGCAGGACTGTCGGCTAGGCTGCACCAGAAGAAGAAGGACCTTGGTATGCTCTTCCGTTGTGGATCGGGTTATACGAGATACAAAATTTCAAGTACGCGGATGTCGAAGTAGAGGAGATCAAGAAATATCCTTTCGATGCCCGAAGCTTCAATCCGTATGACTCACATTTTTTTGTAAAAGATCACTGCGCGAGAGTAAAATTTCAGTGGGTCCACAAGGCGTGTCATTGGGTGGAGGAGGACCCATGGAGATATTGTTACAACTTCTCCAGGCCCAATGAATAGGTCGGCATCGCTATGGAATGGTTAGCTAAGCAGCGTGAACAACATCTAGGAGAGCAACAATAGCATCATAGATAAACATACCGGCGCGTGACAAATGCAAGAGGAAGATTGTCAACAGTGCGGAGGCAAAGCAAATATACAAGTTTAGAGAAGACCCACTTTTGTAGAAAGAAGCTTTGGAAATAGAGGTGAAGAGGCAACAATGCGACAGGAGGAATGCATAAAGGCATAGAGAAAAATGGAGAATGGAGGAAACAGAGAAGGAGTTGCATGAGTTGAAGGAGCAACTCCGGAAGGAACAAGATCTGTGTAGACAGGAGAAGGAAGCATAACAAGAACAAGTACAACAGGGGGCACAACATGTACAGACAGATGAAACTACGCTCGTACAGGTAGTCGACTCATTCGAACAACTGGAACCAAGAAGACATGGTGAGAAGTCGTAGGAGCAGGACTTCGCTCAAGAGATTGAACAAGCACTTGAGTAGATGGATACGGATATGGAGAAGCAAGAGTTAGAGCAAGACATTGACCTCATGCCTTACCATCAAGAGGTCAACCCACCAGCTTCACTAGATCTGGAAGTAGAGAAAGTCCCAAGCGACCAAGGAGACATTGAGATCCTTGGAGACCATCTAGAAGGAGAGATGCACAACATATCATTCAATGAGTCGCAACATAGAGTTTTGTAATCTTGCAGAGTGTCTACTCCGGAGAACAAAACATCTCCTACATAGTTTGAGGAACGAGTGATCGTGTCTAACGTGCACAAGAATCCAACAACATTGGCCGATGATACCAGAGCATATGCCTTAGCCACTAGCTCGAGTGTTCTCTTCTTGATAGCTAAGAACGAGTGAATGGCTAAGGAGTTACAGATGGCCAAGTAGGGAGGAGAACTAGTTACAACATTCTCTCGAGCAGAGTTGAATAAGGTAATACTGGATGAAGTATTGTCCCTTGAGACAGTCATGCGGGCGTTGTATTCCAAGTTTGGTACTCTGCATAAAGCAGTTGTCCATCTCAACGGTTGGTAGCAATGATGTTCTAGGAGAACACGTATCTTGTCAAACTTACATACTGTTGTTGACTACATGCAAACATGGACAATGAGATACAAGGGAGCCCCATTACACTTGCCCAAGATGATGAAGCCCAGAGTGATCGAGATGAAGGCACAGATTCGGAGTCAGATCTAAAACTATGAAGATCTCCCGCAGCTCATCACTAGTCTACAGGCTTTCCATGCACGAGTATACAGGAGTATAGATGTTGTTGTGTGTGCACACATGATCCCATCTGTTGGGACACTCACCGAGGCAAAGTCAAAGGCACAATTCCGACTAGAGCTTGACTCATACTTTGACAAGTTGACGCGCATAGCCATCAGTGCAGACTTCGTGATCGGTGCAGACACCATGCATCAATATTTCGCTGGTACGGCCACACTCAAGACAATTATGTGCATGTTATCAGATGAGTTGGACAAAGGAGCCCGAGCAGTGTACTTGTATGCAATGGAGGCAAGAGTTCGTTTCCAGAAAGATGTCACCACAAAGTACATGGACACCGTCACAGACTACCAAGCATGGCATCAGTTTTCCACCATCGACCCTCATGAGGATGTCGAAGAGCTAGTCTTTCCATAGTTGTCTGAGTCATAGTGATGTCTTGCATGGCTTGCTCAAGCCTATTTCATATCACATGGGTACATGTGAAAATTGTATGTAATGTCTTGTCAAGTTGAAGTTCAAGTGTCGATAGTTGGATGTAACAATCATAGAGTAGATGAAGAGTCATGAGGATAGATGAAAAGTCATAAAGGGGAATGTCAAGGGCCACCCCACCATTTGCTATATATAGTCCCTCATAACTCATTGTAAGGGCTTTTGGTCAGCCAAGCTTCTAATAGGAGTATCTTAGAGAGAACTTGGACAGTATTGTAACGAGACTTGGCTTCTCCATTGTGCAGAGCTAGTATATCTCTTTGGAGGAGCAGGTGACAGTGACTGTAACGTTTTGCTGTCGGAACTAGTAGTTGGTCATGGTTGTATTGTATGACTGGAACTTAAAATTCTTAATATAACAGAGGTAATATGTTTCATGCATATGTCGTATTGTATTTCAACTATCTGGTTTACTCTAAATGATATATGTATTTGTTCTCTTACGCATGCATGTGTAGCTATCTTTTGTATATGAATGTATGAATCTTACTGAAATGTGTTGTTGGTTTAACCATCACTTTGGATTGCTAGCTTACTTGCCTTCCAGTTTGTGATGCATCTTAGCTCCTGTGTTCCCTTCTTAACTCCGTGCTTTCACAGGTTTCCAAGGGGTGTTCACCTCGCCCTCCGTGTGTTAGAACAGCTCATGCACCTTCCTTGACTTGCTACATATATCACACCCTTGCTACCAACAGGGACATCTTACTTGCCTCTGTGCGAAACCCCAGTCAAGGCGATAATGTACGACCCACTGCTGGGACTCCTACACCAAACGGTCTGAGGGCTAGTTGGGACTTCTTATCGGGGAGATCCCCTGGCATGTTGGCGAGTCCAGCACTATCAGCAACTTGGTAAATGTTACTTGTTGTGAAACCAAACAAAGCTTCAAACCAAGATTCACTAGTAAAATTTTGGAGTTATATCTAATAATAGATCACCTTTATCACACACCCTTCAATTCTATGCTCAAATTGCTAAGTTTTTTCATTTCTTAAACATGTGTTAGGGGGAGAGTGAAGAGAGATTATTGCTTGTGGGACTAGATTTCTTAGGAAATGGGTACACTGACAATTTATTCTCCATTTATTATGATTTTATTCTTAACACCTATTCTTTTAAAATCAATTTTCTCTTTCCTTCTTTTCTCACAATCCATTTTGGTTGAGATTGGATTTTAATTCAAATGTTTGGTGAATGAGATATATGAACAAAAATATAATACCAACCTTGTTGTATATATCACTTTTATTTTAGGATTTATATAGTCTCTCGAAGAAATGAAAAATTGTTGCTAAAAAGAATTAATTTTGAAAAATGTTAAATGCTTCACTTGGTAAATGGAGAGATAGATTTAGATATATTAAAAAATCTAAAATATTAAAAAATATGTATTTGTAAATTTAGTTTTGTATTTTTTTACATTGTTAAATGAATAAAACAATTCTATTTTTTTTAGTATGGTACATTTCTTGAAATAGTTTATTAAATAAAATAATTTTATATAAAGAAGGTTAAAATATATTAATAGTTTTGAATTATGATATTGGAAAAATTATAAAAATAAATTAAAAAAAAATTGTTAAAAAAAATCAATATTGTATTTTATTAACCTTTTATAGAAATATATAACCACACATTATAACTCTATAATGCATATTTCAAATGGCGATTTTTTAACACTTAAATTGTAATATATCATTAAAATTTATAGATAATTTTTTTTTTTTTTTTTCCAACATAGTCATGTATTTAAGATAAAAGATAAATTTATTTTTTTTCATTAAAATTTATATAAATTAATTAATTTTTCATTGTTAACATAGGACCATATTTAAAACATAAAATACAAATTTAAGTGCAAATATTTTACAAATTTCATACTTCAACTAGTTTGCAAATTTCTTATCCTTTACATTAGAATTCTTCTATTGGGTGTTCTCAATTGTGGTGTCCGTTGAAGTTAAGTCATGATTTAGGCATTAGCAACAAATTATAGCTATTTCAATGGCTTGGTTTGATGAAATTTAATTGTTCATATGATTAATCTACAATGGTTTTGTTTGACTCCAATTTGTTCCATGCTAAGTTGAGTAAATATTAAGAAAATGCATATTAATTTAGGTAATTATACATATAAGTGAATGGTTATTTTGTAATATTTAATTAAATCAAATTATGTAATTCAATTTAGTTTGTATTGGAAATATAATGTTACCCAAGGCACTAATTTTCCATTTCCCTATATGCTCACTTAGCATAATTTGGAAAAGTAAGAGGATCATTATCCACACATCCTCTCTTTTGCAAGGAACAAACATCACATAGTGTAATTAGGGGAATTTTATTAAATGATCACGAACCGCATATCCACATACTTGCAATTCAAACACTTTGTATGTGCACTATTTACCTTGCACACATTATCACTACTAACAAATTTTGTTTAATAACCATTACAAGTAGAGTAATTTCTTATCTTTTACTTTGAAAGTTTGCACACTAACATAGCTTAAAACTAGGAGGCAAGTAAGTGGTCCTAATCTACATATATATTTTTACTTGTATTTCTAATTCCAATGCACACCACACCTAGCTTAACTAAAAGGAAAGTAAGTGGCCCTAAATCCACACATTCTTTTTACTTGTTTGCTAACCAAAGTCATTATTTCATTTTATTTTGGGACTAGGAGTTACTGTTAGTAAAGAAAGAAAGTATACACTTCCCCACTTGTACCCTTATGATGAACCTATGAGGACCGTATATGAAATATTTCTCAAAGAACTAATTTTTCCATCTCCCTATATGCGAGCACATAGAATAATTAAGAAAGTGTAAGTGGTACACATTCCACACCATTTTCATTTTCTTAGAAGGAACAAATATTAGATAGTTTAATTAGGGGAATAGTAAAGGATCATCGCATATCCACATCATTATAATTCATACTTTGTATGTTCACAATTTCACTCGCACACATCTTCACTCCACACACCAAGATCACTTAAACTTGTTATAAAGGGTATCCTCTTTTGGAATCTATGTACTTAGTTTCTTTGAGTTTACATTTTTTGCACAGCTTAAGTGAAACGGGGGCTCTATAAAACAACCTTAACTTGAACACATTAAATTCCCCATAAAGGCCAAAAGATAATTTATAGTTTAGTTTAAGGCCATGCGGGTAGGAAACACATAAGTCGTTGTGGTTGTTTTCATCTTGAAACATAGAAGTTGTCTTTTAGGGAGCTTAAAATCCTACATCATCTAGTGACAAATCCGGTAATGAGAAGAAACCCATGAAGGGGGTAAGGCTTAGGTGGTGGATTATCAAGAATCTCCTTGTTGTCTCCCGACACTTGTTAGGGGTTCTTGGTCCAAAATTGATAACTAGAAGTTGAGATTCACTCATTCCCACTAGACATAAGTAACTTAGTGGCAAAATCTTAGGGCATATTTCCCTATAGGTAGCGGGTTTGGTAGCATGGGCCACTTGAGGAAATTTTGGCAAGGCTACTGGAAATGTCTCCAGCTCTTTCAGGATGTAGCCCTAGTACGGAGAGCCACTATAAACCTCTCCATACCTTGGTTGGATTTTTGGCTGCTGGAAGTGTCGCCAGTGACATTCATGATGTGGCCCTATTACCCTACTCTAAAATATTCACAAGCAGAGAAAATTTTAAGAACCGCCCTAAATTTATATATGTAATAAATGGGCTAATCCCCATGATACATAGGAAAAATGGGAGGCGATTTTATCAATAATATAATATGTATATATAATTTTTTTGGCGAATCTATCACCAAATTATATTATCTTGTACAGTGATGGAGAATCTTTCACTGAATTATAAAATCTTGTAAGATCTTGGCAAATCTTTTACTGAATAATAAAACATTGTGAAGTATTGGCGAATGTTTTGTTAAAGTATGAAATCATATATGATAATAAGAAAACATATTCATTAAACTGTAATATACTAACATACATGTTTGGAAAAAAGAAACATAATTTTCTCTTCCTACAAACAATGTTCCAAGTTTCAGTGGCCGTGTTTGTCAAGGTTCTTACAATACACTCTTTCATATCCTTCTATTAGTTTTGATAATATTCCACAACAAAGTTCTTGTAGGTGTTGATATTGACAACGAGTTCTGTCAAGGTAGGAGAGATTAATCTTTTCTCTACAACTTTTGTCAAGCTACCACTTTTTTCAAGTTATCAAATTTCTTTCTTATTCCATAGACTCCAACTGCGAGATAAAAAAAACACATCAAGTTTGTTTACCCCAACACGCCAACAAGTAGCAAGCCCCAACTATATTATATAAGAAAGTATTAGGTATCCCAAAGGCTTGAAGGGGATCTAATTGAAAGAAGTGACCATTGTGAGAATCCTTCCAATCAATATATGAATATATAAATGTAGATTTATTATTATTTTAATTGGAAATCTTCAATTAAATAATAAAATTTAATTACGTCTCTCCCAGTCTAAATTGCTTATTAGCATAATTCACTACCCTCATAAGTCTCGCATTTTTTAACAACATTGTAACGTGTAGATTAATTTCCTTTTTGGTGAACAATCTCCACCTTTTAGGAAAATATGGTGCAATGGCTCCAACCCCTACAGATCACTAGGACAAACTAAGAATAGCACAAAAGATGAAAGGTTGTACAAACCAACATATTTTTCAAACAACTAATCCAACATCATTACCTAAACTTTTTCATGAAGATATCATATTGAGAATGTTTGAAAAATGGTGAGAAATCTTCTGCAAAGGGTGATGCTAAAGAGTGATAAGGTTTCATTGTTTTGAATTTTTTTTGTTAAATCAGAAAAAGTTAAAAACCAATATTAATGGAGGTATTGGTATTTTTTACTAAATTTTGTGAAGTGACTAAATGTAGCTTTAACCATTCACCTTAAGATGTTTTTACAATATAATTTCCTAAGTCTATTTAATATCTTTATTATCATAAAAACCAACCTATATCCATCTTAACTCCACATCTACCACTCTTAGGGGGATGAAATCTATTTATCCACATCTACCACTCTTAGGGGGATGAAATCTATTTATCCCTCTGAGCACTTGGTAGACCTAGAATTAAGATGGATCTAAGATGATAGAATTTCCCCTTTAAATAGTCTATGCTCACATGAATACCATGGTATTACCATGGGTTACCATAAACCTGGAGCTTAAAAATTACTATTAGTAATTTATAAAAATTAATAATTTTTTTTTTATTTTATTTTTTTATTTTAACCAAGTTAAAATGTTTAACATACATTAAATTACAGCATCCATTTTTACTCTTGATCCACCAAGCCCCCAGAGGGATCAAATATTGTTTCACTCTATGCTAGTTTGCATATCACGATATTTGATCCCTCTGGGGGCTTAGTAGATCCAGAGTAAGATGGATCTATGATGGTTTAATTCCCCCATTTAAATAGGCTACATTCCATGTGAATACCATGGGTCAATACCATGTGCCATTTTTATTTTTATTAATACTAATATTAGGGTTAATAATGTTTTTTCGCATGGTATTAATAATAATCTAGCCATGGTATTTGGCCCATAGATCCAGAGTAAAGATGGATCTATGCTGGTTTAATTCCCCCATTTAAATAGGCTACATTCCACGTGACTACCATGGGTCAATACCATGTGCCATTTTTATTTTTATTAATACTAATATTAGGGTTAATAATGTTTTTTTGCATGGTATTAATAATAATCTAGCTCATGGTATTTGGCCCATAGTATTTTGCCCATAGGTTTCACCTAAATATAACACATTTTTTGAGTGTTCTTAAATATAAGGTGATTTACAGAGTAAATATAAAAAAAATGTTTTATTTGTTTACCATACCTCTCATTTGTTTATATTTTTATTAATTTACCATACCTCTTTTACAAATATGGTATTTGGCACATAGGATTCACTTAAATAAAACCTCTTTTTTGAGCCTTCATAAATAGAAAGAGGGTTATGGACTAAATATAAAAAAAAGGTTTTATTTATTTACCATACGTCTAGTTTATTTATATTTTTATTTGTTTACACCCTTGCATGTATATAAGGTGACTTATGGAGTAAATATTAAAAAAGTTTTATTTATTTACCATACCTCTCTTTCTTTTTTAAGTAAAGGCTAATTCTATTAATAAGGAGAATATATTTACATGGAGGTCAAGACCTTAGAGGAAGCCGAAGCTATCCAACAGCACTGACCCAGAGTACATAAGACCAAATAACTAGATGACCAGATAACCAGATAACCCGATCCCCGGATTGAGATAACCAGATACATAAGACCCAGAATCCATGCATACAAAAATACTGGCCAAAATGGTAAACAACAGTACAGGGCAGATGAGAACTGTAGCCATGATAATTTCTGTGCTGCCCGGATAACCATATGCAAAACTGAAAAATCAAAGGCCTGATAAACTTGCCGGGCCAAGACCTGATAAAAAGCATATGACCATAAGATCTGATAAACATGCCGAGCCAAGACCTGATACAAAACATGTTGACAAAAGCCAGAATAACACAGCACATAGGATAAAAGAACCAGAAGGGAAACTGCGACATCAGACGAGGTTCCGGAGGCATCATGCATCTTTTAGAGGGTCCCGAGCATCCTTCTCCACCCGGAAAGGAATGCCCATCCACGTATCATCGACATTGTCCCCGGCACCCGTATCGCTGCCACCTGGAGGAGCTGCCAAGCACTGATTGCCATCCGAGGGGTTCGCCGGATCAACCGAAGCCGAAATGTCCTGAGCATTATCTTCTGGAGGCTTGAGGACATCAGGAACATTCCCCTCAGCTTGCAAGTCACCACGATCAAACACAATTCCTACATCTTCTCCCTGAAGCACGCTATCATCCTGAGACTGCGAAGGTGAGGTATGCACAGAGACACTAGGCCTGTCTTCTTCCTCAGCCAAAATGACAGTAATGCTGGCTGAGAGAATCGGTCTGTTGAGACGACTGTGGAATTTAAAGTGGGTGGTTTGGAATGAATTATGTGGGAAGGGCTTACCATGATCAGAGGACGGGGAAGCCGAAGCCAAAGGTATAATGTTCTGGGGAGCAGGCTGAGAACGCCCGCGGTTTCCACCGCTGCCTCCACGGCGAGAGCAACCACGACGACGCACCATCGTCAGGGGAACAAAGAGACCTGAGGGAGAAGAGGAACAGGGCCAGATAGAGCAGGATCGAAGGTGGGAAAGCCAAGTAAAGATCTTACACCGGATAAGCCACCAAGCTATCAGAGCGATACGAGGATGCAGGAATAAGGACAAGCTGATGAAGGGAGACCCGATAAGAATGACAGCAGAAACCATCGATGAAGCCATGAATATAACAACCTGTGAAGAGTCTCGAATAGGGAGTGCATTCAATTCCGAATGCTTGAAGATCTGCCGGTACTGAATGTGATTCATTTCATCCGCGAGAGGAGTTTGGAGGCTGTGTAGGATTGCCAGCTGCAAGTCCAGATGTCGGCTTGACATGAGCCCGCATTGATTATGCCTTGAAAGCACCCGCATCCGAGTACCTCTCATTTATTTATAATTTTATGAATTTGCCATACCTCTTTTATAAATATGGTATTTGGACCATATGATTCACTTAAATAAAACCTATTCTTGAAAATTAAGGCGAATGGAAGGTTGTAAGTCCTAATTTCAAGGGAGGACTTGAAAAAACGTAGGCTGGAGTCCATGGAACCCTAGCTGCGTTTCGGCGCCTCCGCCCTTGCTGCTTTGCGGCCCATGGATTTGGGCCCTCTACCCTCCTCCTCTGCGTTCCCCTTTGTCTTTCTGCGGATTTAGAGCGCACAACCTCTGCTGGGTAGGACGTTTAAGCCGGGCCCGCCCTCATGGAGGCCCTGAGCTCGCCCCAAGCAGGCCCACCTTCAGCTGCCGAAGCTTTCTCTTGGCTCTTGGCTGGCTTGCCGTAGAAGAAGAAGAGCGAAGCAGCCAAGTTTGTCAAGAGGCTGGATGACATTCCTGAAATCTCCCTGCCGCCAGAGACCCCGATTCAAGTTTCCCTCTCCTTAGCTGAGCGGGCTCTCGTGGGCCAGTTCACAGGTCTTTGGCCTTCTCCTAAGTCCACGGAGTCCTGGGTAAATAGGAATTGGGCTCCTCTGATCAAGGGCAACGTCACTTCATACTTCTTAGGATGAGGTTTTTTCCTCTTCGAATTCTCCTAAAAGGAAGATAAGGATCTGATATTTCAGAATGGCCCCTATTTCATGGGCCCCCAGGGTTTGTACCTCAACAAATGGATGCCAGATTTTGACCCTGCAATGGATGTCCCCTCAGCTATTCCTATTTGGGTCAGACTTCCTAATCTCCCAGTCCATTTCTGGAACTGGGATTCGCTGAAACACATTGGAAACACCCTTGGGAAATTCATAGATAGGGAAAACAGCAAAGATCAATATGACTGTGCTCTTATTTGCGTAGAAGTAGACCTATAGGTGGGTCTTCTAGAAGCCATCAAAATCAAGGTAGGAAACTGGAACCATTTGCAGAAGCTGGATTACGAGCAGCTGCCTTTCAAATGCCGAAAATGTCATGTCTATGGCCACTTTGCCAGAGGATGCCCAACCAATGTGAAACCAAATAAGGGAAAAGAAGAAGGTTGGAATCAGGTCAAGCGCACTAGGAAAATTCAAAATTAGGTCGGTCCAAATGGAAAAGGTACTCAGGCCCCCCCTCAGCAACCCCCGCCCAGAATGGTTCAAGAAAACAAATTCGCCCCTCTAAGCTCACAAGTAGAGGAAACTCAAGAACTAGAAAATCAAAAATCAACCTCACCCTCTAAAGGCACCCCCAAAGGTTTTGGAAATGGAGTTGAGTTCCAGCAATAAAGGCAATGGCTGAAAGTGGTGTTCCAGCAATGGCAATGGCTGGGAGCTCCAAAGGAAACATTGTTGAAGAAGAGGAAGACGAGCATGAATTGGAGTGCTAGGAGGAAGAGAGGGAAATAGGAGAATCTAAAGCAACGATAAGGAGATCCACAAGAGGCTGCAAATCAGATCAAGAAAAAAGAGAGCAGGAAACTTTCAAGGATAAGCTTCAAGGCAACGAGCCAACCCTTGAGAATTTACTAGCATCAAAAGAAAAGATGACGAGAAACCAGCCCCAAGGCTCCAAAGGAGCCAATCAGAAATACAAATGATGAACATAGTCTCCTGGAACTGTAGAGGTATGGGGGGTAGAATGAAAGAAGAAGCCATCAGAAGTTTACTAAGAACAAAAACTCTTGACATACTTCTCATCTAGGAGACCAACTGGAAGACTCTTTCTTCCTTAAGGCAAGTAAGAAACTCTGGAACAAATGTGAGGCGAAAGCAATCTCAGCCTGAGGGGCTTCCGGAGGGTTGGGCTCTCTTTGGAATTCTTGCAAATTCACTTTCGTCTCTGAAACCCTCAATATTCATTGGCTGCTCTTAAAATTGCAGCACATAGATTCAAAAGAGATAATCAGCCTCTTCAATGTGTACACCCCCGTGAACGCTATGGAAAAAAAGGACTGTTGGGACTCCATAAGAACCCAAGCAGATCTAGTTAATCTTGAGAATATCATCATAGCAGGAGATCTCAATCTCACTCTCGTATCGGTTGACAAGAGAGGAGGCAACATTGTTCAAGATTCGGCAAGGGAATGGGCAGAGGATCTTATACAGGACTGGGACTTGCTGGACATCAAGCCAATTTCTGGTAAGTACACTTGGACTAATAAAAGAATTGGTCCTGGCCACATTGCTGCTAGATTGGATAGATTCTTAATTCAAAGCTCTTTTCTTCTACTTGGATTAGAGGCTAGAGTGCATATTCTCCCATGCAACACTTCGGATCATAAACCCATCAAGCTGGAACTCGTGTCTCAGCTTGACCTTGGACCTATACCTTTCAAATTTAGCCCGCTCTAGGCTAAGGAATCAGACTTCATGCAAGTAGTTAAGGACACTTGGGTGCAACTGGTCAAAGGCTCTCCCTTTTTCGTCTGGGAAGAAAAGCTCAGAAGAGTGAAAAGGGCTTTGAAAATATGGGCCAAATCTAGCCAACGAAAGGAAAAAAATTTAGAATATGTTGGAAGTCCATCAGCTCCAAGCCGAAATAGCTGACATAACAAAAGAGATCCTAGATAAAGAAGCTTTGCTTCAGCAAAACAATCATAAGGCATGTCTAGCTGAGGAAGAATACTGGAGACTTAAGTCTCGTAGTCTTTGGCTCAAAGCAGGGGACAAGAATTCTTCCTTCTTTCACAAACAAGCTCAGGCCAGGAAATGTAACAATTTCATTTCTGAAATCAAAGATGGTACCATCATTCACAAGGATAATGCAAACATCAAAAAAGAAGCTTCTCTTCATTTTGAAAGTTTGTATAGCGAAGAGATAATTCTGGATCAAAACTCAGAGATGTTGGATGGGATCCCTTCCCTGATTTCTGCTAATATGAACCACCTCCTTGAAGCTAAAGTCACCAAGAATGAAGTCAAGGCTGCCTTATTTTCCATGAACCCAGACAAAGCCCCTGGGCTGGATGGATTCTCAGCGATATTCCTCTAAATTTGTTGGTCCATTGTGGAAAAGGATCTTTACAAAATGCTTCTAAAATCCCAAGTTTGAAAGAAAATTGGAGGAAGCACGAACTCTGCTTTTCTTTCTCTCATCCCCAAAGAGAAGGGAGCCAACTCCTTCAACAGGTTTCGTCCGATTTCGCTTTGTAATATAGGTTACAAATTTATCACCAAATTCATCGCTAACAGACTGAAGCCCATCCTCCCCAAAATCATTCCAGAAAGTCAAGGAGGTTTCATTCAAGGTAGACAGATTATGGACAACTTCATTCTGGTCTAGGAGGCAATCCATTCAAGCTTGAGTCACAATGAAAAAGGTATGGTTGTCAAACTTGATCTAGCAAATGATTTTGACAGAGTTAGACAATTTTTTCTGCTGAAAGTCTTACATAAACTTGGATTTGGTGAGAATTTTATAAATTGGACTCGAGCTTGCATCTTAGAGCCTTGGATTGCCCCATTAATTAATAGCAGAGTTGTTGACTTTTTCAAAGCCACGATAGGGCTCAAGCAGGGGTTCCCTCTCTCACCTCTTTTATTTGTTCTTCAAGCCTCTGTTCTCAGTTTTTACCTAGACAAAAAAAGAGCAAATCAGGATATTGCTAGACTCTGTATTGCGAGAGGTGTGAAAACCATTAATCACGCTCTTTTCGTGGATGACACGCTGCTATTGGGAGCAGATTCTGGGATTATTCCCTCCAAATTTAAAAAATCTTTGGATGAGTTTTGTTTGGTATCGGGAAGCAATCTAAACAAAGGAAAATGCCATATCTATTGCTGGAACATCACTTCCAGCTTGCTCAACTCCATATCCAGAACCTTTGGTTTTGCAGCATCCTTAAATTGGACTTCCTTCAAGTATTTGGGCCTCCCGATTTTTCTCAAAAAAGCTTACAGCAGAGATTGGCTCCCCCAATTGGAGAAATTCAAGAACAACCTGCTTGCCTGGGGTTATTCCTGGCTTAACATTGCTGGTAAGTCGATCCTCATTAAATCTGTTCTTTCCAGTCTTCCCCTGTTTCAGTTTTCTGTCCTTCTCGGTCCAACTGGCATTCTCAAAAAATGGAGGAGACCATCCGAAAATTCTTTTGGAAGGGGGTCAAATAGAATGATAAAAATATTTTGCTAGTCAACTGGGAATGTATCTCCAAACCGCTATTGGAAGGAGGCTTGAATTTCAAGAATCTTGGCTACCATAATGTAGCAATGGGAGCTAAATTAATCTGGAGAATTATTGCCCCTAAACTTGGCTGGGTGCAATTAGCTCTCTGGAAAAAATACTTCAAAGGCCAGCGTTCTCGCTACCTAGATCACCCTAAGAAGCATTCAAATACACCCTTGCTCTCTCATCAAAGATCATGCCTTCTGGGTTCCTGGTAATGGAAAAAGGATCAACCTCTGGACAGATAAAATTTTGAATAACGAGCCTCTGGGAGACTGCCGTTCACTCCAAACGCTGCGCAGATGGATGAATGAGGCTAGTTTGTGAACTCTATGGGACATTTCAGCTTGGCAGAACTCACGCTGGGCTGGCTGGAATCTTCAAACACCCCCAGAACTTTCTATGGAGTGCGAGACCCTGATTTCCAAGCTCCACGACCTGTCTCCTTTGCTGGCTGGAAAAAGGGACACAAGAGGATGGGGTACGCAGACTGGCAGATACTATGTTGCTCAAGGTTACGCTAAGCTATGTGAGCATCCCCATGTGGCCACAAACCATGAGCCTTGGAAAGGGATATGGCATTATCCTACCTTGCCTAAAATCAACTTCTTCAGCTGGCTGCTTTGTCATTCCAAAATTTTGATAGATGATAACCTCCAGAAACGTGGTTTTCATGGTCCTTCAAGGTGCAGTCTTTGTAAGGTAAACCAGGAAAGCGTAGTTCATCTAATGCTTGAATGCACCTTTACTTTGCAGATTTGGACATAATTGTTGGGAACTCTGAGTTTCAGCATCGTGTTGCCTTCCTCCATCCCTGATATTTTTACTAAATGGCTGCAAAGGTATCCTGGGATTACCCAAAAAACAAAATCATCAGAGCTGCTTGGACTGCTCTCCCTAAAATAATCTGCTGGCAGGTTTGGCTTGAGAGAAATAAAAGGATTTTTAGAAGCTATGAACGAGAGGCCAAGCTTGTGGCAGTCAAGATTAAAAGCCAGCTTAAAGAGAATCTGAGAGATATTAAAGATGACTTAAATCTCAGTCAGCAAGATATAAATTGGGGCTCCTTTCTTGAACTCTAGTTCCAAAATAGTGCAAACAGTATCTCCCTCCTCAAAGATTGGCAAATAAGACTTTCAGCAAATGAATTGAAATACTGGGCCACAAATCATCAGAGATTCTCCCTCTCTTTTTACGGGGTTACAAAGGCCAATCCTGGAAGAGCTAGAGTTGGAGGTGTCATTTTGAATCCCGATGGCATAAGGATACATAGTTTTTCCTGGGGTCTGGGCATAGCTTCTAGCATACAAGTTGAGGCTTTGGCTCTTTTCCAAGGTCTCAAGATTATGAAAATGTTGAACATCAGGGAGGCAAATGTAATAGGGGACTCCTAGGTAATAATTAATATTATGGTGACTCATTCTAAGCCAACAGATCTAAGGCTTGCAAGGCTGATTTTCAGAGTAACATATCTTAGAGACTCTTTCCAGAAGTTGAATTTTTATCATGTTTTGAGAGCTAACAATAAGGAGGCGGACATCGAAGCCAACAAAGCTGCCCTCCTTACGGCTGGAGCCTTACTCAGAGGAGGACAAGAATCATGGGAACCAATTCCTTAATTTAGATAGCTGTCATGTTTTACTGCATTTTGTTAAATCAGTTTGTATGTATCCACAAAGTTGGGAAAATCTCAGAAATAGACTACATAGTAGCAAACAAAAAGAGATGTGAGCTAAGCATAAACGCCATGGCCTTGCATGGTTGTGCGGTTCTTGTGGAATTAGACTCACCTTTTGTAATCCGATTTTTGGCATTAAGGCCAAGTATTTAATAGATCCTCTATCTGTTTCTGTATAAAAAAACTCCTAATTTCAAGGGCTAAATTTACCTTTTTTACCCTCCCCCTTAAAATAAGGTGGGCTATTTTAGGCGATTTGTAAAAATGTACTATGATACAAAATATTCACCCATTAAAAATTTAAAATCCCTTAATTTCGCTAAAGGGCGAACATTCGCCACTAAAATTTTCCATGTTCACAAGGCCCAATTACTACTTGAGTGGAAGGATGTTAGATATTTTTAAGTTTTCTCATATGAAAAACATGACAAAACCTTTTTTTTTTATTGTTGTCATAGGGGGTCCTGACCCAGGTTCAGAGTTAGTTGCACCAACCAACAAAACCCTACACTACAGGCCCTTTCGGTAACAACCTGTGTAGCGCAAGCTGTAGTCTCACCCAAAGCAGTATGGGGGGATGATGGAACCAAGTTTTCTCATCCATAGACCAGTGTGATGTCTTTTAGCGCCCTAGATCTCCCTTTGTGCATATTATAAGCCCTTTAGGGCTCGGTACTGCAACTCTATCCCAACAGCCTCTATACCTTCGCGAAGGTCTACGATTGGTCTTTGCAGACCCTTAATAGTCTATTCATCCACTTACACGCACTAGAAAATAATTCTAGATCAGAGCTCACACAAATCTACTTAAGTATTTAATAAACATAAAAAAATTTATCACAGTCTTCCTGAAAGTACTTAACATGCATTGTGTATAGTTATTAAGACTTATTCCATATAGTTGCGCATTATTAGATCAATATTTCTTCAATACATTATTCATCGACAACATACATCATAAACAAAAGTAAACAACAATACACAAGATTTCTCTGGAAATAACTTCTTTATTAATTTTTAGTTCAGAATACATACTCAAAACTTCCCTGCGCACTCAGCTGCAGGGGTCTGCGCACTTAGCTGCGGACTCTACCTAAGCCTCTGTGCACTCAGTTGCAAAAGCCTTTCTCTCCTATCTAACCCAATTCTCTGTGCTAAGACTTCTCTTCTGTTGACCCATTACATCTATGATTATCTTCTCTCTCTGCCTTAGAATTGCTAAGACACGCCTATTTATAGCCTTTTACGTACAATCCCATGGTACGCACACTCATGGGTGGATCTCAAAACTGACTCAAATTTTACATAAACAAGGGGCTAAAACCCCTTTGACTCCTAACCATCTATGTGTTCCGCATCCAAAAATTGTGGAGAATTTACATTACTTACAACAATTACATCAAAACTTGGGTTATTTTACCCCAAATCTGACCTAGGGGACCCCATCCCAATAGACCTCCAACACAAATATCGTGACTCGCCCTCGAGTCACTCGGATGGTGTTGCGATCTTGTTGCGAAGATCCCCTAGCTCCACCTGAACTACAACAACTTCGGCAATGCTTTGAGTGGCTGCCTACTTGATCTCTTCCATTAGCTTCTCTATAGTTGGTCCTTCTGCGACCAACCTCATCATTTGCTGCATCTACTACAATTCCTTTAGCTTATCTTGGATGGTTGTCGAGTCTGATTTGATAAGATTCTTCCAACCAAGGCTCCAACCTGGCCTTAAGCAAGGCCTCCTTCTTCTATGCTGCTTCTACCTGTGCGAGGAGCTGCTTCCCCTCCTGCAACTTGGCTAGGCATTGCACTGGAGAAATGGAGCGCATCATTGCTTTGGCTTCATCATACTGCTTCTATAGCTCCCTGATCTCAGTATTTAGTGTCTCCAGGTTTGGATCATCCTGCAGATTAGTGACCAACTCCATGGCCTGCTTAAATACTGCTATGCAGTATACAACTGTGGCATCGAGAGTAGCTAGGCCTTCCTTGATGCGCTGCTCCTAGACCTCCAACGAAGTCGATGGTTGAATCTTCAATTACAACTCGGTGATCTTCATGTTGAGTTCAAATTGAAATTGATTAACCTCTGCCTTTGCTTCGCGAACACCAACGACTAACTTCCTAATCTTTGCTTCTAGCTGTGCATCTTCAGGAATATGAAGATCTGGTATTGTTTTGCATGCCTCTGTGAATGCTGACTCTAGTCGTCAGCTGTGCACTTTGAGTGCTTCATTTTCTCGTAGAACTTGCATCTTCTCAGTAAACAACTGCTGATTATTAACCTTGATTTCACTAAAAAAACTTAGTGCTCACTGTTCTCGGATGTGAATTTCCTCCACAACTCCCTGTAATAGTGCATGCAATGACTCCAGTTGCATTGTGGAAAGATTCAGGCCCATCTTCGGCACTCTATCAAGGAGGGCACGTTGTTCCTCGGTGTTGGTGCAGGATGAACCTGTAGGCAAGGGGAAGACTCAGCTATCCTACGACGGCCATAAAATTATCTCTGTGCCTGTACTTTGACCTTGTGCTGAACTGTTTGCTGCACCACTCACTTTCCCAACATCTACTTGGATTTGGGTTGCTCAGAGCTGCAACTCCCAGAGATCATTTTGCACTTCGCCCAATGTTTGCAAGTACTGTTGTTCCAACTACTACATCAATTATGTTGCGGCGTCACAGAGTTTGTCACTGATCTCATCCAGATCACTTTCTGTGAGCAACATGGGCTCGACCTGTGTTTTTTGGGCTTTCTTCTTCTTTCGCGATCCAACTTGTTGCTCCAGCTCATGCCTTTTCTGAAGGAAGGGGGTGCATTGTCCTTCCTCGCCTCCACCGCCTTTCCCTGTTTCTATTTCTGTTGCTGTTGAAGGTGACCTGTCACCTTTCTAGGTCTCGCATTGTCCTGCTCTGCCTTCTCCTTGGAAGCACATTCCTTCTCAACCCGGGCCTTCTTTGAAACATCTTTCTTTTTTTGCACAACCTGCTTGGCTTCCTCCTTCCTTTTCTTCACGGCCACACTCTCTGCACCTGTGCTTGGCCCAACAACTAAATATGAAGGGGCACGCCACTTGGCTTGTTAGTGTGCCACTACCTCCTGCACATTGGTCTCTGTTACCAAGTATGGAAAATCAAGCCACTTCTGTGCGGGATCCTTCTGTGCCTCAATATATACATGTTGAAAGTCAGCCTTGAAGGTTGCGTAGGTTGAAAACTGCATGTACAAGGTTGGGGACAAACTTGGGCATTGATTAACTGCCATGCGAAGACTTGCTTCCATCAAGACCCAAAAATTCTTAGCCTCCGTGATTCGCGGGGGGTCCTTTGTGGCCCATAGCGATGCAAAATGCACGACCTTTGGAAATCCTTCTTCCAACGGAGGAAACTATCTATCCTTCGACAGCTCCCATGCAACCAACACAATGGAGAGCAGCAACCAAGCATAATGAAACGACTTGGTTTCATCCTCGGCCTCGTAGAAATTTGTGAGGAACTCTTGGCATAGGTATCTAGACCAATTTAATAGTACGCCTTTCGTGCACTGAGTCGCTAGAGACATTACGGGCGTCGGAACTTCATCCGTGCGACAGATCCCCATCACCTTGCCAACCAATATCTACACGACTAGCTAAATTACAGGGTCTGATATAGAAAAATCGAATACTCGTGTGACTTTCGACCTGTTCAAACTCTTTCTTCATTCTCTCTGCAAGGTCCTTTTCCCCCGTTTTTCCGCCAAACTCTTTGGTCGGGTTTATACCTTCATGCGATAGGTGTATAATCCTGTGAATAAGCATATCTATGATGGGTATAGTTCCCCCAGCCATAAACACCCATCATGCACCAGAGTGAGAAGCTGGCGTATGAAAATTTTGTTAATTGGGGTGCGGTGGTAATGTGGCACCCAAAGCAAGTTGAGCAACCGGGATTGCTCAACACTAAGGACCCGTTCCTCCATTTCTAGCACTGTCACACCCGTGTCTTCATAGTATAAATGCTTCATGAAGTTATTTGTCACTAAGTCTGGGAACTTAGCGTGATCCGCTAGGTCCCAGTCCTTCATCCTCAATAATAGGACTCATGCGAGCCGTAGACCTTCAAAAGGCACCTGCTCAGGTAGCAGGGGCATGGAGATGGTGAATTTGTCTGAGTCACGGTCTTTGGTGATCTTTGCATTCCCCTTTCTTGGAGGGATATACACAGGGAGCTTTGTGATGGGCTTTGCGCCTCCAACATCGATATCCTCCGTTCCTTGGCCTTCTTTCGCCTCTAGGTCTACAACCTTTTGTTTTCCTTTTTCTTGTTGTTTATCTTTCTTCTGGGATGGTGTCGTAGTATGCTTCCTGGGGAAGTGCGTATCCATTAGGGGGTTTTTGAGGTCTAAAATGGGCCTCCTAAGAAAAATGTACAACCAAAATAAACTTTATGAGAACCAATAGGATTCAAGATGATGATGTCAACCATGGGGGATGATTCACCATTTTTGGAGTAAAAAAATACAAAGATTAAAAAAATAATAATAATAAAACTACTTTTCAACTTGTATTTTCAACTTATCTCCTTAATTTTTTACTCAAATTTTGAGTGGGAGTACTCGTTGGATGTAAAATTTAATTCCTCATCCAAGGAGTACCCATGTTGCATACTTTTGATGGACCCTACTACACGAAAAATGAGAAATACATGAAAAAACGTGATTGCAATCACATTTTTCATGTATTTCTCATTTTTCGTGTAGAAGAGTCCATCAAAAGTATGCAACATGGGTACTCTTTCGATGAGGAATCAAATTCTGCATCCAATGAGTGTTTTCACTCAAAATTTGAGTAAACTCATATAGAGATAAGTTGAAAATACGAGTTGAAAAAATAGTTTTGTCTTTTTTCCCTCTAAAATTTGATGATGTAATATAATCTTATTTTATTATTTCCATTGTTATTTTATATTTTCCCTAGGAGGCCCATTTTAGACCTCAAAAATCCCCTAATGTGTAGTGGCCTCTTCTGCTTCTCCTTTGTTGCAGGTTACTTTTCCTTTGTCATGGATTGTTTCGGCCTTGGCGTCCTCGGTGCCGTGGGCACCAGAAGCGTAGCCTCAACACTAAATATTTCAGGGCTTGGGGCGTCAGATATTGTTTTTTCCGCACTCAAAGCCTCAGCGGGCTTGGTGGCAGTCATCCTCTCCATAAACAACTCACGGGCTTTAAGAGACACATTTGTGTGGGTGAAGAATTCCTCCCAAAACGCTCGGCTCATCGACAAACAAAAAATTTCAGCAAAACCTGTAAGATTGCAAAGTGTTTTATGTTGGATACACACACGCAATTTATAGGGTTTTTTTAATTCAAATCCGATAGTTCCCCCCAAATTCGACCATTAATGCTGGTTTGGTGGCAGATATTCAAATATTTTGGACTTAAATGTCGTTAACTCGTTCCTTTTAACTGTCTTTTGGCTGTCAAGTCATGAATAATGACTCCAATGGTCAATTTTGTACTGTGTTGTGTGTCACCTCCCTCCATAGCACAAATTCCTGCGCACAACTTCATATATTGCAAATTCACCATTTTCTGCGCAACCCACTTGCTGCATAGTCCTCTGACCCTAAAAGTGTAGTTTATAGTCTCCTGCTCCCTTGCAACTTCCTGGAGCACTAAGACTGTCCTGCTGCCATATAGTCATTGTGCAGGATCCCCTGTATATAGCTTTAATCAGATTACATTCACTCTTCCCGGAAAATGTTCTCCATTTATCTTCGTGAGCTGAACTGTGCCTCCATCTCTAATTTCTTTGATAATATATGGCCCTAGCCAGTGCATCTGAAATTTCCCCGGAAACTTAGTGAACTTGCTATCATACAATAAGACCAAATCGTTTACCTTGAATGTGCGAAGCTTGATGTCTTTATCATGCCATGCTTTTTCACATTCTTTCTGTACTTGATGATGAAATCCAGCATAGAATTGATCTTCTTCAAGCTCCATTAGCTGCGCAAGCCATTCCTCCAGGGCTTTGCGATTTGCCATACCTATGAGAGTTGTTATGCATAGACTAGGCATAATATATTCCATAGGCATCCCAACTTCTACGCCATAGACCAATCAGAACGACGTTTATCCCATCAGATTCTTGCAAGTAGTCCTATATGCCCATAGTACTACAGGTATGCGCACATCCCAATCATTTCACTATGCATTACAAATCTTCATCATCACGTTCTCCAAAATCTTGTTGAAGGCCTCAACACTTCCATTTTCCTATAGGTGATATGGTGTACTCTTCTGATGGTAGACCTAAAATTCTTCTATCAGCGCGACGATCGTTTCGTTTAGAAAGTGTGTACCTTTGTCGCTCGTTAACACTTTTGGGAAGCCAAATCTAGTTAAGACATATTCAAACAAAAACTTTGCTATTGTAGCTCCTGTACACTCCTTAACTAGTTGCACCTCTGCCCAACTGGTCAAATAATCCATCATGGTAAGATGTAGCACGCACTAGTTTTCTTCCCTGGGGGCTGAATTGGCCCAAAAAAATCAATCGCCCATTTTTCAAATGGCTGCAATGATACTTGAGGTTGTAATGGCAATTCATCCCTTCGCGATGGTCTTCCCATTCTCTAACATGCATCGCATGCCTTACAATACACTTTGGAATCCTTATGCAGCATTGGCCACCATAGACCTGTGCGCAAAATCTTCTGTGTAGTCGCTTTTCCTGCATAGTGTCCTCCCGCAGCCCCTCCATGAGCTTCAACGAGAATGCTATTTCTCTCAAAATCTAGCACATATCTTCGCAATATCTCATCTGCACCCATCTTATATAGATGTCCTACAATTATTGAAAAGTCTGCTAGGCGCACTACTAGCTACTTCTTTTGCTGACTTGTATACCCTTCTAGTACCATCCCCGTAGTCAAAAAATGAATAATATTTGCAAAATAGTTATCTGCTACACGCACCGCAAAGAGTTGCGCATCTGGAAACCCTTCCTCCAAATTAGTAGGCTCCTCTCCTGTTTCGATCCATGACAGATGGTCAGGTCCTGCATTCAACCTCCCTGGCTTCAAAATGACCTCAAGGTCATACTCCTGGAACAACAGCAACCATCAACAAATCTTCCTCCCGAACACATGCTTATTGACTAGATATTTCGGGGTAGAGTGATCTATGTACATTTTGAAATGTCTGCCCAACAGATATTGCTTAAACTTTTGAAGCGCGTACACCATAGCCAACCCTTCACGCTCCATCATTGAGTAATTATTCTCGGCCTTCGATAATTTCCTACTTGCGAAGGCTATAGGATGGTCCATCTCTCCTTCACTAGCCTGTGTTAGCACTGCACCCAACGCAATGCAAGAAGCATCGACATGTACATGGAATTCCTTCTTCCAATCAGGGAAGACCAAGATTGGCGCAGTGACCATCTTCTCTTTCAATACATCCAAACTGCGCTGACATTCTTCATCCCAATAAAATGTGGCATCCTTCTTCAATAGTTTCTCCATGGGCGCAGTAATCTGAGCATAAGCCTTGATGAACTTCCTGTAATATCCTGTATGTCCTAGTGTCACGCGCAACTGCTTAATGCTCCTTGGGGCCTCCAAATTTACTATCACCGCAATCTTTGCAGGGTCCACCATCAATCCTTGTTTGCATACCATGTGACCCAGCAAGATCCCAAAGGGAACATAGAATAAGCACTTATTCAGATTCAACGCGATTTGGTACCTGTGACACGTATCCAACATCAAGTGTATACTTGCTACATGTCGCTTCACTAACCCAAACACTCTCCAATCATCAAAGTATACTTCCAAGAACTTATGAATGAACTCCTTACACACTGCTATAACTATGCGAGAGAATATCGCAAGCACATTCTTGAGTCCAAATGGCATCACAATGTATTGAAAACAACCCCATTCCATCGCGAAGGTTGTTTTTCTCCTATCCTCTGGTGCGATATTGATTTGATGGTACTTGGACAATCCATCTGTGAATGAGTAGGCCTCCTACCCTCCAACGTTGTCTAATACTTCATCTGTAAATGACGTCGGGAATGGGTCATGAAAATAGACATCATTAAGCTTCCTCATATCTACGCAAATCCTTATTTCATCCTTCTGTTTCTTCTCCTGAACCACCATCGGGCTTACCCAATCAGATTCCTCCACAGGTTCTATGATGCCCGCCTCTAGCATCTTATCCAACTCCTGACGAACATTTTCCTTGTATTTTTGATTAAGACGATACAACCTCTGCTTAATAGGCTTCACATTTGGCTTCAGAGTAATCTTCATAATGCCCAAGTTGCCTATTATGCCCTTCATGTCCGAAAACATAGTAAGGAACAAATCCTGATATTCACAAAGTAACTCAACAACCTTATCCATAGTAGCATTGTCCCAGTAATCTCCAATCTTTGCAAACTTCGGTTCTGCTTCAGTCCCAATGTTTACTTGCCTTGTTTTCAATGGCGTGGTGATGTCTGGGTTGTCTATTTGTGGGCCCTCAACTTCACGATGCCCTTCCACCTCTGGAATATTAATATTCCTCAGATCATCATCCTCCCCTTCAACTGTCACATTATAACATTCCAGCGCATGGTGCAGCTAGGTGCTCCAATCTGGCTGGACCCATTCCAGAGGTTCTTGCGGCATTCTGAAGATCACTGCCTTAATCTCCTGTAAGGCTTCATCAATGCTTGTGAAGCCATCTTCAAAACTGAAGGTCAATAAGAATCCTTCCCTCAATATATCCCACTCTGTGGTGCCATGGTGGAGCTCTGTTTCCAAATACCAGTTCATGGGGATTGTATCCAAAGTATGGCAAAAACAGTATACCCATTTTGGCTACGGCTTCGTTCCATAAGCTTTAGCCCACTTTGCTAGGTGATCGTGTGGATCATCCCTCTGATGAGCCCCAAAAATGGATAATTATTTGGGCTCATTCAACCTCCTAATTTGACTTAATCCACCATTCTCATTAGTTTATTGCATGTTTTTGATTATATTTATGCTAATAGAGTGAATTTGGTTAGTCATTATGCCAACAAGTCTAATGGGTGCTTTGTGTAGCCTTTTTGGTCAACTTGGAGACAAAATTGAAGGTCTTAATGAGCACTTGGCAGCCAAATTCGTGGAGAGTATTTTTAGGAAGGTGTTCCCCTCATTTATGGGCCCTTACCTCGAATTCTCCACCATCAGCTCGGAGTTCAAGGGCCACCAAATCAATCAACACAAGGGCAGCCAAGCAAGTCAAGTAGGACTGCTGTTAACTACAAGTCTTGGGCAGCGAAGTCCCTAAAGTTTAGGAGGACTGTTGGGGTCCTCAATTTGTATAAATAAGAAGGCTTAGGGCCTCATTTGGGTTAGCTGGTAGTTAGCCAATGGTTAGTCATTTTGTAGGCAGAAGTTAGCTAGTTTGTATTACGATTTTGAGGCAATAGATTAGCTTTGCTTTCAGCTCATTTTCAAGCTCTCCTTGTGGACAGTTTTGATGTAACTCTTCATTTCTTGATCAATAAAGATGAATCCAGCTTTGCACCAGCTCTAAATCTCTCTTAGGAGGCTGTATCTCTTGGGGTTGGGCCCATCTCAAGCGCCCAGTACCTCCTTTGTTTACCTTTATGTGTCTTTGCTGCATTCTTAGAGTAAAATCTGCTATTTAGATTTAAAACTTGTTGTGTTATTTAGGTTGCTTTTGATGATTAAAGTAGATTTTCATGTTCAGATTGATTTGGATAGATTAATAACATAAAGGATCCTTGGAAAAAGGGGCTCAAGCACCTCTGATCTTACCTCTCCCTCAGTGGGATCGTGAGTTGGGACAAAGGTGACCTTGCTGCCCACAAAAACACTGACTTTGCTTTGCCATGCAATCATTAGTGTTTGGTTTTCATTTGCAGAAGTTGGTTACATGTTCAGATCTTTGAATGCTTCATTGCATAGTTAATATACATGGTTTCCTTGCAAATAAAGCTGCTGTCCATTCTTGTTACTGTTAGCTAGATCATATTAGGGTAGCATAACTAGATCTTTGTTTTCTTGCTTGTCTTTGTTGGTTCAGTTGGAAACACAAATTGCAGAGCACCTGTACCACTTCCCTATCTACCCAAACTCCCTCAAACCCATCTTCTCCCTCTCCTAACTTGGTTTCTTGCCTCACGTTGCCATACTGCCCTCATAACCCTACCTTTTGTGCAACATTACTTCGGTCTTCTTGGAACAAGTCCGGCCATCCACACCTTCTCCTCAACTCCATCCTCCAAGTCCTAGACCTCTTCACACCCCTATTTCACCTCCATACTCATTCCTCCATCATTTTCCCTCCATCCATGCTCCAAAATCCCATTTCGAAACATCCTGTAGAAGAATTACAGAACATCCTGTAGAAATCCTGAACATCCTGTAGAACCCCTGCAGACTTCCTGTAGAAGCTCATAAACACGGTTTCTTGGTAGACAAACTTTGTGAGACTCTCTGGAAGGGTGTTAGGGACCCCTTAGACCCTCTCTGAACCTTCCCAACCTTTCCCAAACATTTCTCCTCCTTGATCCACCTCTGCACAATAAAAAATAGTTAGAAGCACATGCATGATAATTCCAACAACTTAAACAAAAATACAAAAAGATGTTTTCTTCAGATAGAGGTAGTCTAGACACATGTATTTTACCTTCATAGAAGTAATGGCATCTCTTTTAGTAGTTTTCATGCTCTCCTTTGCGTCAGTAGGACTAGCTGGTAGAATTAGGGTTTGCTAGGGTTTGCATTTCTTTTTGGCTTTCAGTTTCTTTTCGCAAATAGATTAGTTTCCTTTGAGTTAGCTTCCATCCATCAGTTAAAAAGCTTCTTCTAAGAGCTCATATAAGTTGGCTTAAGCCCCTAGCGGACTTGTGCCAGCTGACCAAGTGACAGCTGCGGCAAGAGCTAGTACTTGTGCATACAGCACCGTCGCTTCCAAGTTTGTTACGAACTACCGGGTTGATAAAATTAAAGAAGGGAGTTCCAGGAGTTGTAGCATTATTTCTACAATACTGGAGCCCACCATCTTTTTGGCGTCGTTGCCGGGGAAGCGTCAGAGTATTGGTGATTGCCGCTTTTCTTCTATTTTCCACTACAATCTTCTTCTAAGTAGTTTATTTCGTTTCCATTATGCAATTTCGTTTATGAAAAAGTAGATTAGCCTTTCCCGCTTTCATAGATTAGCATTTCAATTCCGCAATTTCGTTTCTGCAAGCGTAGACTAGCATTTCAATTTCACAAGCGTAGACTAGCATTTCATTCCTGCAATTTCATTTGAGCAAAATAGATTAGTCCTTTCCCGCTTTCATTTCAATTCTGCATTTTCATTTTAGCAAGATAGTTAGTTGCAGTTCAATCTATTTCAGTTTTGCAGGTATAAGTGGAAAAAGCAAAAATCAACCAAAAAGATTTCATTTCATGCCTTGTAGGAGTAGAGATAAGTTAGAAAAATGATTGCACAACACCCTCACTGCTTTACACAGCCAACATTCTCTCTTCTTCGATGGCTGTGATTAAAGAACCCTTAGGTGGACAACAAGACATATTTGAAGAACCTCAGGGGAAGAAGAAGAAGAAACCATTCCTCTGAAGCAAATGGCTACAAGCAGAAATGTTGGGAGCAGTACCTTGTCCAAAGATGAATTTGAAGATCAGATAGAAGATTTCAAGAGTGATATGAGGCAGTTTCTTGCCATGCAATTGGATACCCTGTGGATCCAAAAGAAGCAAGAGGAAGCCAAGAGGGCTTTGGTCATCTTTTGTCCCAGGTGCACTAGAAAGCATCCTAGGAACGAATGTCCAATGCACTCCCTAGAAGTATGTTTCATCTGTGAAGAATACCATCCTATAGATCAGTGCCCTTCCTTACCCAGAATCAAAGCTGCATATCGGAGAGCTAAGGGAGCCACTGAATCACCATATTATATGAACCAAAGGAGGCCGCATGGACCTAGAGCTTACCAGCAAGAACTACAAGGGACATCCAAGACCTATTATGACCCCTATCAAGCCACTTTCATGCCTTCTTTGGGTTCCCCTGCTCATCTTTCCTGGTTCACACCTCCTCCTTGTTCCTTCACAGATCCATATTATGCCCAACCGGTTGCTCATTCATTTCACTCTTATGCTCAGCCACAGCCTCAGTGGAATGCACCTCATCAGGGGTGGAGGCCCCAATACAACACTCCTCCCGCTTCTTTTCCTCCACCACCTG
Organism: Pinus tabuliformis; assembly: GCA_031772625.1. Classification (NCBI taxonomy): domain Eukaryota; kingdom Viridiplantae; phylum Streptophyta; class Pinopsida; order Pinales; family Pinaceae; genus Pinus; species Pinus tabuliformis. The sequence continues at coordinate 1,390,375,432 of CM062819.1, read as the reverse complement.
CTCGTCCACAACCATCGCCTCCTCCTCCACCAAGGCAACCCCAAATGCCTACCCAACCACAACCCCATCCGCATCCATCTCAAATACACACCTCCACTCAACTACCTGTACCACCATTTCCAAAACCATGCAATGGAGCAGCTCAACCCAATTGCAAAGCTGAGGCACAACATGTGCAAATTACTCCTCTTGAGCTCAATGATGTTCACCAAAGCTCAGGAAGAGTGTTGCAAAACAGAGATTATATTGACAACATTGAAGGACCAAAGGAAAAATAAGATTCCAAAGAGGAGATCAAAGAACCATGGGCTGCACTTGATGAAGAGAAGAGATCATAATCAGAGATCAAGAGAGTTCCCTCATGGTTACCATCAAATCCTCCATGTACTCAAGAGAAAGATCAACAAAAAGAGGAAGATGAGAAGGTCATGATAGAAGGTGACATGAAGAATGATCCAGATCAGCAAAAGGACCATGGATATCAAAGCTATATTGAGATATGGTTTCAGACGGTCACTAAGTTGCAGCGGTACTCTCTTCCTCAGCTATGTTTGATCCCTTCAAAGTCAGATCATTTGGTCTCTAAAGTCCGGATAGTTGTCCAAGCATGCATTTCGAGCCTTCACATCATTTTTTCTCTAATCTCGATGTGCACATGGCTCCATTGGAAGTATTCTTATACTTGAAAATGATTTTGTTTTTCAAGTAGTGTAGGGTAGAGAAAAATAAAATAAAAATAAAAAATAAAAAAAAAAGAGAAAAAAAAGAAAAAGAAAAAAATGAAAAAAGAGGAAAATAGAAATCTAAGGTGAAAACCTCCTCGGAGGCGCCTTAGATTGGCTCATTGATTGAAAACCTCCATGAGGTGGTCAATGGGTTGAAAAAAAAGAGAAAAGAGAATAAGATCTCTGGGTGAAAACCTCCCTTGGAGGCGCCCAGGGCAGGCAATTAGGGTGAAAACCTCCATGAGGCGCCCTAGTTGTTTTTCAAAAAAAAAGAGAAAAAGAAAAAGAAAAATAAATTTAATTTCCATTGAATAATTTCAGGTTGCAGCAATGACATTGTAGGTCATGAGGATCACTCAAAACAAAGACAAAGGAGTTTTTGTGCCTTCTAGAGGAGGTTCTATATTTCTACAGGAAACATCCTGTAGAACCTTCAAGCGAGCCAGATTCGATTTTGGAAGGGGATCTAAAGCTTGGAATCCATTGGTTATGCCTGCAAGCATCCATGTTCCCATTCCTCACCCTTTTCCATCATCTTTTCCACCTCATTGTGCTTCTTCATTTTGCTTCTACAGGAAGTTCCTGTAGAAATTGTAGGAAGCTAGAAATGGATTTCAAAAAGGTGGTTTGGCGAACTTGGTAGCTTCCTCAAGGGTTTAGAAGTCCTCCTGCAATCTTCAAACTCCTCCTCCATCATCTCCATACCTGCATCACAGCCCAAGCTCAGTTTTTCTTTCCATGCAAAAATTTGCAAAATGCCTTGAAGCAAAAATACCTAGAACAGAATTTGTTTTTGCCCTAACTTGAAAACCATGCATCCATTTGAAAAACTGTTTTATGGGGAATTGCACAAGGGTGATGGCAACATGCCTGAGCAGTTTCAGCCAATTCCGGTGCACGGTTTCCAAGAAATCAGCCTCCATCACCATTATCCATTTTTGCATTTTCTCCATATCCGTGCATCCGTTTCAAAACCTGTTTCATGGGGATATGCATGTGAGTGATGGTAACCTACCCAAGTAGTTTCAGCCAATTCTGATGCACGGTTTCCGAGAAATTGATCTCTGAAATCTTCAGCCATTTTCTAATTTTCTCGAAATTTGTGCATCCATTGATCACGATTTTGCTATGGGAGGTGCATAATGATGATAGGAACGTGCTCAGCAAGTTTCAGATCGATCCGGTTTACCGTTTGGGAGCAATGGCAAAAACAAGTTCTGGTTCTGTGAAAATGCAGCAGCAGCAGCCTGAAGGTGCAGATCTGAGTGTGGAAATGAACTCCTGAAGCATGCATCCAGCCAGAGGACACCTGCACAAGAAAAAACAACCAAAAATCATCAGCCAAGGCCTGATGCAACCAAAGGATCCAAGCATGCAGCAGCCGAATATGAGCATGCAGCAACAAAAAGCACTTCACAACAGCCATTTGACTTCAGGTAAGTGACTAAACCTTGTTCCTCTATTGCATGAGTCTAATCTAAGCATTGCATGAACGAATGAGATGGTGGGATTCAACCAGGAAGCTAGCCATATTCGATTGCACTCATCCAGGCAAAAATCACGCAGCATACGTGTATGGTCATTCACGTGAAATTTGATAAAACACAGACAGTTGTGGATATTTTAACTCCAGTGCAACTAATGGTAAGTGATTACAGGCAGAGAACTACAGTTCATAATAACACTGCAGTGGGGACCAACGGTCTGCATGTGGCCAACGTGCACTTGGCCAGCTCACCCTCCATCAGTGAAAGTCTCCATAAACAGCCAATTGAACTCATCAGGAAACGAGAGACTTCTACAAGAAAGGCAGAAAACAACCCTGCAGAAAGAAAACTCGGGAGTTTTAGAAAATTTCAAGCTCAAAACGAGGGGAAGGACAGATATCACTATCCCATTGGATATCAAGCTCTGCGCAATTATGCTGGACACATATATGAAATGGAGATTCAGGAAGGTGCCAAAGGGCCTGTGTTTGTGATTGTATCCGACAAAGGGATTTTGTGCCTCGGGGAAACTCCTACCATTGCCTGGGAAAAAATCCAGAAGAAAAATAACATGCGAATTCAAAAGTTTCATAGAGATCAGTTCTCGATAATTGACGGTGCTGAGCTTTTTGGATTTACAAATCCATTGGTTCAACGCTTATTCTGTGAACTTGCTGCAAATGAAAATGGGACAGCAAATCAGAACATTGAAGACGTTCATCTGAATGTAGACACTCTGCAGTCAGAAACTGCCAACTACAAAAATAGAAGGATCAATAAGAAGGAAACGCTTCAGGCTTGATAAACAAAAGGCTGTTCGTGTAGCATGTCTAAACTCTCCTAAACTTAACATGGATTGTGGTATTCCTGCAATGGTAATTGAGAATGACAATAACAAAAATCAACCTTCTGAAAGCTTTGATATTGTCGGGAAAACTGGATTGTTTGTGCCAGATTCCCTTGACAAGGATGCAAATACTTGTCCTGGTATTCTGATAAATAACAAAGGCACTGCTAGCAGGCTATTCATTTTAGATCAACCTTCTCATCTAAAGAGAATGGAAATTTCACATTTTGGGCATGGCGGGACTGTAGCTGAAATCATAAATGCAAGACCACGCATGGAAAACCCTTTAGCAATAGCTAATGTTGGCAAGGGCATACTTTCAGGTTCTCAAGTAGAATCATATTACCCACAACAATACACACTACTGGATAAATTGCAGGCTGGTTCCATGCTTGAGTCCTCTATTAGAGATTGTGAAGAAGTATTACAAGACAGAAAGGATGATGAGGGATAGCTGAAAGTTGAGAAATATAATCAGTTTATTCCTCAAGCTAGTGCTATTCCTTTGCAGTTTGTCCTTGAGATATCTGGGAAAGGTCAAATAATTTCTAATGAATGTAGTTTGAGTTCCTCAGAACAGAATAGACAATGTGATACCACCCAATCACTGGATGGAAATTTAGGCAAGGCAGATTCAGATTCCATGGGACAGGAATTTGCAAAGTCGATGATAATGGTGTTGCTCCCACAGGCATTGCCCTTCCTCAAACAAGCTGCCAGAAAGAAAAGAAAGAATACACCAGAAGGGAATTTTCATGCTTCTTCCATTACTAAAGATGATCCTAATAATGAATCTTTTGGTCAACACCATGCAGTTAGAAAGAAAATTGGGAAGTCTTCAGGGACATGATAGCAGAAAGTGACATAAAATATCAAGGCAGAGAGGACTGAAGAAGTCCAAGAAAGTGAGGACATACCCAAGGCAACCACAGAAACATTAAAAGAGAAGGCACCCCTAGCCAAGCGAGCCAAATTGAGGAAAATTGTTTCTACAGGAAGTCAGAAAACTATTCTACAGGAAGCTACAGGAATTTCTACAGGAAGTTTTGTATTTTTACCAGAAACATCCTGTAGAGCCGTTGGGCAGGCCAAAATTGATTATGAAGAGGGATTTGAAGCTTGAAGTTTGTTGAGGAGGCATGCAACCACTCTTTTCTTCCATCCTCCACTGGTTTCATCTCCTTTCATATGATTGCATATACTTGCACACTCATACCAAGGCTGAGAATTCACTAGGAAAAGGAGCCGGCAGTGGGAAGAAGCAAAGAGAAAAGCATGGTTTCATGACAGAGAAGAGGACATCACTTCAGAAGCTTGGCATGACAAGGAGGCCACCAAGGCCATCAAAGATGAGGAGAGAGATTGGTTGCTCAAAGGATGAGCAACACTTTCAGTAGGGGGGTGATGATGAGCCCCAAAAATGGATAATTATTTGGGTTCATTCAACCTCCTAATTTGACTTAATCCACCATTCTCATTAGTTTATTGCATGTTTTTGATTATATTTATGCTAATAGAGTGAATTTGGTTAGTCATTATGCCAACAAGTCTAATGGGTGCTTTGTGTAGCCTTTTTGGTCAACTTGGAGACAAAATTGAAGGTCTTAATGAGCACTTGGCAGCCAAATTCGTGGAGAGTATTTTTAGGAAGGTGTTCCCCTCATTTATGGGCCCTTACCTCGAATTCTCCACCATCAGCTCGGAGTTCAAGGGCCACCAAATCAATCAGCACAAGGGCAACCAAGCAAGTCAAGTAGGACTGCTGTTAACTACAAGTCTTGGGCAGCCGAGTCCCTAAAGTTTAGGAGGACTGTTAGGGTCCTCAATTTGTATAAATAAGAAGGCTTAGGGCCTCATTTGGGTTAGCTGGTAGTTAGCCAATGGTTAGTCATTTTGTAGGCAGAAGTTAGCTAGTTTGTATTACGATTTTGAGGCAATCGATTAGCTTTGCTTTCAGCTCATTTTCAAGTTCTCCTTGTGGACAGTTTTGATGTAACTCTTCATTTCGTGATCAATAAAGATGAATCCAGCTTTGCACCAGCTCTAAATCTCTCTTAGGAGGCTGTATCTCTTGGGGTTGGGCCCATCTCAAGCGCCCAGTACCTCCTTTGTTTACCTTTATGTCTCTTTGTTGCATTCTTAGAGTAAAATCTGCTATTTAGATTTAAAACTTGTTGTGTTATTTAGGTTGCTTTTGATGATTAAAGTAGATTTTCATGTTCAGATTGATTTGGATAGATTAATAACATAAAGGATCCTTGGAAAAAGGGGCTCAAGCACCTCTGATCTTACCTCTCCCTCAGTGGGATCGTGAGTTGGGACAAAGGTGACCTTGCTGCCCACAAAAACACTGACTTTGCTTTGCCATGCAATCATTAGTGTTTGGTTTTCATTTGCAGAAGTTGGTTACATGTTCAGATCTTTGAATGCTTCATTGCATAGTTAATATACATGGTTTCCTTACAAATAAAGCTGCTGTCCATTCTTGTTACTATTAGCTAGATCATATTAGGGTAGCATAACTAGATCTTTGTTTTCTTGCTTGTCTTTGTTGGTTCAGTTGGAAACACAAATTGCAGAGCACCTGTACCACTTCCCTATCTACCTAGACTCCCTCAAACCCATCTTCTCCCTCTCCTAACTTGGTTTCTTGCCTCACGTTGCCATACTGCCCTCATAACCCTACCTTTTGTGCAACATTACTTCAGTCTTCTTGGAACAAGTCCGGCCATCCACACCTTCTCCTCAACTCCATCCTCCAAGTCCTAGACCTCTTCACACCCCTATTTCACCTCCATACTCATTCATCCATCTTTTTCCCTCCATCCATGCTCCAAAATCCCATTTTGAAACATCTTGTAGAAGAATTACACAACATCCTGTAGAAATCCTGAACATCCTGTAGAACCCCTGCAGACTTCCTGTAGAAGCTCATAAACACGATTTCTTGGCAGCCAAACTTTGTGAGACTCTCTGGAAGGGTGTTAGGGACCCCTTAGACCCTCTCTGAACCTTCCCAACCTTTCCCAATGTTGGAATTATGTTTCAAGTGTTGTCCTTGATGGCAACTCACTCAGAGGTTGGTACAGGTGCTCAGAGGTTGGTACAGGTGATGGCAACTTGATCAGAGGACAGATCTCAGTACAGCAGGACAAGAAAGAGATATACGCAGGTTCAGCAAGTAGAATCCGCGTGTACACGCAGGTTGGCTTCAGTAAAAGCGCGTACATGTGAAAAGTACCTTTGGTCCGTGGTAGTTAGACCTTGAAAGTTGTGCCTATGGTTTTGGACGATAATGTCTCGACGGACGTGTTGATCCCTAGTTTCGAGGTTGATGGTATTGTGTTTCTATGGTTTTGGCTCTTGGTATTGAACAAGGCCTAAGGCTATATAAGGAGAAGATCACTAGGCAAAGAAGCATGGATTATGAGTGTCTGACGCAGTGAGAGGATCTGGTATTGCTGGTTATCTGTTCGGGACGCTTGGTAAGGGTCGGATCTGACAGCGAAGGCAGAAGTAATCATTTCTAGATCTGCACGCGGGTTGCCTTTGGAGAAAGCGCGTATACACGCGGTTTTGGTACAGTGAAGTAGCGTATGCATGATAAGGGTTAATATTTCAGGTTGCTGCTGATTCTGGTGGTTGTTGCAGAGTTCTGGATTCTGGTTTGGGTTCTGTGTTCTTGATGACAGGGTTTCAGTGATACGTTATAGGGTTGTTTAATGAATTATGATGCAAGTATAAGTTGATGATTGTATTGCGGTAATGTTTGCTTTGTACTCTTGGATCCAGTCTGAAAATTGATGAAACGTGGTCCCTGAAGGTTGTAGGGTCAGCACCTACGTACTAGTAAATGGATCAGCTAGTACAAGAGCTGAGGGGGTTGTAACTCCCTTCCAGAAGTAGTTGGAAAACAAGAGAGGGTTGTAGCCCTCTGCAGGTTGTAGCCTGCGTACTGGTAAAGGACTGCACCAGTACATTGTAAAAGAAGTTTCTCATTAAAGAAGAAAGAGACGAATTGCAGCAGGTGGTTTTCACCCACATTGGGTTTCCACCTTATATCATGGTGTTCATGTGTGTGGCTCTTGTGTGATGTTCTGTTCTGTTATACTGCGCCTGTTTACTGTTAAATTGCTTAATAATGTTCTGATGCATTTACTGAAGATTAAGCTAACTGAATTATAAGATCTCTGGGTATACGCTAGTTGCATTAGACACAGTCGCGTGTACACGCGGGTTCACTTATCTGAAGTCGCGTATATGTTTCTGAGTATGAAATTGAAAAGTTTTATCTGATCTGATAATACTGATTCACCCCCCCCTCTCAGTATTATTTCCAACAATTGGTATCAGAGCAGGTCCTTCAGAGGAAGCTTGATTGCTTGAAGGAAAAGATCCATCAAAATGGCTAATCCAGAAAGAGAGGCACACATCAGGCCACCAGTGTTTGACGGGAACAATTTTACTCACTGGAAGATAAGAACCACTGCATATCTACAGTCTCATTGGAGCAGAAGCTTGGGGAATCGTAGAAGGAGGATACAAATTCCCATCAGCAACTCCTACAGATCCAGCAGAGAAAAAGCAATATGAGCTCAATGCCAAAGTAGTTACTGTCCTATTGAGTACTTTGACTCAATCAGAATTTATGAAGATCATGCATTTCAAATCAGCTAAGGAAATATGGGACAAAATCGTTACAAGCTACGAAGGAGATGATCAGGTAAAAATAGCAAAGCTTCAAACTCTCAGAATCCGGTATGAAACTCTTAAGATGCGAAGTAATGAAAGCGTAGCTAATTATTTCCTGCGTATGGATGAGATTGTGAATTGTATGAGGGATCTGGGTGAAGAATTTGAGGAAGTTGTCTTAGTTCAAAAGTTTTTGAGATCTTTGTCTACTAAATTTGATTCTAAAGTATCTGCCATAGAAGAAAAGGAGAATGTGCAGAAAATTACCATGTCACAGCTTCACGGGATCTTAACTGCTTTTGAAATGCGACAAGAGGTACCACCAGAGGCCGCATTCGAAGTGTCAGAGGAAGAAGATGAGGTAAATTTTGTCAAGAATCTTGAACGGGGAACTGGACGGTTCAAAGATAAGCTACCTTTCAAATGTTTTCTATGTGGTAGAGTTGGTCACTATGCTGCTAGATGTCCTCATAACAAAGGAAAGATATATGAAGAAGATGGTAGAAGCTATTATACCCATATTAAAAGTACATTAAATGATAGTGAAGATATTAGAAGTCTCATGGAACATAAGAAGAAGAATGCTTCATCCAATAATAGCGAGGATATTAAAAGTCTCATGGCACATGAAGAGAAGAATGCAGAAACTGAAGAAGTTGCCAAATTAAAAGAACAATTGGAGACAGAAACCAGGGTAAGGGAGAAATTGCAGGATATAGCAAAAGATCAGAGCACAACTATTCAGAGACTTGAATCAAAGATCCTCTCTCTAAAAGAAGATCTTGAAGATCAAGAACATGAAGTGATCAAACTAAAGCGACAAGTGGAAGAAGGGAGAAAAGTTGAAGAAGACCTAAGGAAGCAGTATCTGAAAAAGGAAGAAAAACATCAAGTTGAGGTAAATATCTTGAAAGGTAAACTAGAAGAAAAGGATAAGCTCTTATGATTTCAAGATAGTTCTAAAGTCTTGGATGATATTCTTAATAGTCAAAGATCTCCTGCTATCAAGACTGGTCTTGGTTTTCATGAATATGTTGAAGGTGAATCTAGTTCACAAGGTGAGGCAAGAAACTCTAATGAGAAATCTGAAATGCTCAAGGAACAACCAAGGAAAGAAATTCCTCAAGGAAGATCCTTTACTCCTAACTATGGACGTGATAGACGATTATTTCCTCCACTGGATAATTTTGAATGTTATGTATGTCATAATCTTGGACACGTTGCAGCCAGATGTAGAAGTCGAATGGTTCAAGAAAGATCATCGCATCCCAGGTATTTCAGAGGGTATTGCTTTGCCTGCAATGCATATGGACACAAAGCAATTGATTGTGATAGAAGGAACATGAAAAATATAAGGTGTTATACATGCAACAACTATGGGCATAAAGCAAGGGAATGCAGGAGCAGATTTTAAAATTCAAGACAAGGGGACCATACATCATCACAGTTGCAGGAATTGAAGAAGACAGAAACAGAAAGGTGTGGGATAACTCAGTCAGCTGACATAACAGACACAGGGGAATCTGAAAGTGATGAAATTCAGTATTCCATCCTGCATACGCTGATATAATGAAGACAAGTCGCGTATATACGCGAGTTACAGGCTGCAAAGTCGCGTATATGGAGAAAGGGCAGCAGAACAGACCCAGGTTCAGTCATGGTTGGCTCAGGCTCAGGGGGAGCAGAACAGACTCAGGAAATGGTTCAGACATGGTTGGCTCACACTCAGGGGGAGAATATTCTTCAAATAATTCATTGTTGGCACTATGGTTAGAAGTTGATGATACATCTTGTTGTTTGATCAAAGGAATGGTATTGCAGGCTGATGCTTATGATACAGATCTGAATGGCTGGTCTTAGAACTTGCATCTGCTCAAGGGGAGCGTGGATAGATTGGTACACTTTGGCATATACAAAGGGGGAGCCAAATCAGAAACTTCAGCATGTACTCAAGGGGAGTATGGACAGCAGTATGGACAGTAGAAGGTATACCAAAGAAGAGCATATCTTGGTACGCCCTTTGCCCTTGATGTCAAAGGGGGAGAGTGACTTGGTGTGGTGGTTGCCATCAAGTCCAAAGGGGGAGATTGTTGGCATTATGTTTCAAGTGTTGTCCTTGATGGCAACTCACTCAGAGGTTGGTACAGGTGCTCAGAGGTTGGTACAGGTGATGGCAACTTGATCAAAGGACAGATCTCAGTACAGCAGGACAAGAAAGAGATATACGCAGGTTCAGCAAGTAGAATCCGCGTGTACACGCAGGTTGGCTTCAGTAAAAGCGCGTACATGTGAAAAGTACCTTTGGTCCGTGGTAGTTAGACCTTGGAAGTTGTGCCTATGGTTTTGGACCATAATGTCTCGACGGACGTGTTGATCCCTAGTTTCGAGGTTGATGGTATTGTGTTTCTATGGTTTTGGCTCTTGGTATTGAACAAGGCCTAAGGCTATATAAGGAGAAGATCACTAGGCAAAGAAGCATGGATTATGAGTGTCTGACGCAGTGAGAGGATCTGGTATTGCTGGTTATCTGTTCGGGACGCTTGGTAAGGGTCGGATCTGACAGCGAAGGCAGAAGTAATCATTTCTAGATCTGCACGCGGGTTGCCTTTGGAGAAAGCGCGTATACACGCGGTTTTGGTACAGTGAAGTAGCGTATGCATGATAAGGGTTAATATTTCAGGTTGCTGCTAATTCTGGTGGTTGTTGCAGAGTTCTGGATTCTGGTTTGGGTTCTGTGTTCTTGATGACAGGGTTTCAGTGATACGGTATAGGGTTGTTTAATGAATTATGATGCAAGTATAAGTTGATGATTGTATTGCGGTAATGTTTGCTTTGTACTCTTGGATCCAGTCTGAAAATTGATGAAACGTGGTCCCTGAAGGTTGTAGGGTCAGCACCTACGTACTAGTAAATGGATCAGCTAGTACAAGAGCTGAGGGGGTTGTAACTCCCTTCCAGAAGTAGTTGGAAAACAAGAGAGGGTTGTAGCCCTCTGCAGGTTGTAGCCTGCGTACTGGTAAAGGACTGCACCAGTACATTGTAAAAGAAGTTTCTCATTAAAGAAGAAAGAGACGAATTGCAGCAGGTGGTTTTCACCCACATTGGGTTTCCACCTTATATCATGGTGTTCATGTGTGTGGCTCTTGTGTGATGTTCTGTTCTGTTATACTGCGCCTGTTTGCTGTTAAATTGCTTAATAATGTTCTGATGCATTTACTGAAGATTAAGCTAACTGAATTATAAGATCTCTGGGTATACGCTAGTTGCATTAGACACAGTCGCGTGTACACGCGGGTTCACTTATCTGAAGTCGCGTATATGTTTCTGAGTATGAAATTGAAAAGTTTTATCTGATCTGATAATACTGATTCACCCCCCCCTCTCAGTATTATTTCCAACACCCAAGCATTTCTCCTCCTTGATCCACCTCTGCACAGTCAAAAATAGTTAGAAGCACATGCATGATAATTCCAACAACTTAAACAAAAATACAAAAAGATGTTTTCTTCAGATAGAGGTAGTCTAGACACATGTATTTTACCTTCATAGAAGTAATGGCATCTCTTTTAGTAGTTTTCATGCTCTCCTTTGCGTCAGTAGGACTAGCTGGTAGAATTAGGGTTTGCTAGGGTTTGCGTTTCTTTTTGGCTTTCAGTTTCTTTTCGCAAATAGATTAGTTTCCTTTGAGTTAGCTTAAATCCATCAGTTAAAAAGCTTCTTATAAGAGCTCATATAAGTTGGCTTAAGTGCCTAGCAGACTTGTGCCAGCTGACCAAGTGACAGCTGCGGCAAGAGCTAGTACTTGTGCATACAGCACCGTCGCTTCCAAGTTTGTTACGAACTACCGGGTTGATAAAATTAAAGAAGGGAGTTCCAGGAGTTGTAGAATTATTTCTACAATACTGGAGCCCACCACCCTCCCATCGTATTTATCGGACAATCGAATGTTAGGATGCCAAAACCACAATCTCATCATTCTTCTATAATCCCACCATCCATTAAAGCTATCCTTATGTGTACCCCACCATCGTGCGGGCGTAGTGCGAAGTTCCAAATCTAATGCTTGGAAGCAGTGATGCTCAGGGACTTCACATTCAAATGCATCGAAAAACTTATCCACATCAGTTAAACCATCATAGTAAGGTAAGTTTCTTACCTCCAACAAAATGCAATGCAACAATTTAGTCATCATAGTGCATCGCATCGTGGATACTTCATGCAAGCGATTTTGCCATTGATCCAACTCTTCATCTGAATCATAGGTATAGGAGCTCTCTCAGTCCCATGCAATCTACCTGTTTGTCATTGGATTGATCCAGTCGTGGACTCGTGCTGTTATTTTGTAGATTTGATCTAGCTCATCCTCACTCTCTTCATAGTCGTGGACCGGTTTAGTGTAGCATGACCCTTCTGCAGGGTCTAACGGCACTACAACTCGGAGCGATTTCTGTTCAAACGACATTGTCCTCTTCTTCAAATTAATGACTCCTTTCATGTCAATGGCCCAATCAATTCCCAGGAGCGCGGGGTATGGATTGTTGTAATAAAAAATCTCTATCACTTCAAAGTCATCCATCGCATTTGCACCTTCTATATCAACCGTTACCCCATATATTCGTCCCATCAGAATGATCTTTTGTTGGTTTGCCATTCTGAGCTGAATCATAGACCACTGCAACGCATGCCTCCCCACTCTTTCCCATGTTTATTTTGGAAAAATGTTCGCATCAGACCCGAGATCCAAAATGACCTGGTCCATCTCATATTCTCCTATCTGCTCGGTGAGCCTCATCTCCCACCCTGTTCTTCCCTTATATTTGCCAAATTTTCTAACTACGCGGTGTCCATCAGGGGCATTTTATTTGCCGACGCATTTGTTTATTAACTCCTTCAGGCCTTTCACAACTTTGCTATCATGTAGCTATTTTATGCAAGTCTCCAAGAACGTAGTAAGGACAGAGGGATCAACCTCTGTAGGCGCACTGGTTTCTTGCACTTTTTTTTGGCTTCCTAAGGTGGAGGCCTCATCAAAGCTTTTCTTGGCTTCCATAAAAGTTTCCTTAGTGTGCACCAAATCAAAACCAACTTCCTTTTCTGGGGCCTTGCAGACCCATCTATCCTCTTCAGGCCGTTTGCCTTTACGATCACCAATTCTTATCCTGCTTCTCAGCACTATATTCATGCTCTGATCTTCCTCACGGGGCTCAGCTCCCATCATCTGTAAGTTATACGTAGGTTGCTGAGGCTGTGCCTTTTTCTCCTATATCTTAGCTATCAACACAGGGCATTCTTCTATAGTGTGGTCAAACTGGCTACAACATTGACATGACAGGCGTGTCTGATTCTGACACTACCGCGCGTAGTGTCCTGACATTCCATAGTTATAACAAATAAACTATTCGTGACCTCTACCAGGCCCTCCTCCTCCGTGGCCTCATCCTCTTCCTTCATAGCCTCCACGTGCTCCTCTAACACCCTTATATGGAGGCCGAGTCTCTGCTTGCATCTAGTACGTAGGCATTTTTTCCATCATCAGTTCATAGCTGTGAAAATGGCACTTATCATGGCCCATAGATTTACTAAAGTCAGAAAACAATTGCTGAACAAACTTTTGAAGCAAATGACAATTATCCGTTGCGTGTTTTCTAGCAATATGAAAGATAACGCACCATAGCACAGCCCCGATGCTTGGTCCTGATGGAACTTCTGGCCTCAGGGGAATTGGTCCCCCTCCTGTGATATAGTTTGCAAATACAGGACAATGGTATTTATCATGCCCTTGACTCTTACACTTTAGGCACCAAACTTTCGTGCGCACCTCTGGCTTAGTCTCCTTATCCTTCTTCAAGCTTTGAAATTATAAGCATAGGCTTTGTAGCTGAGAATGGATTTGTTGTACCCCCAAGGTCGCATCCTGCATAGGCATCACATGCAACCTCATCGCGATTTCTAGGGCCTCTACTTGAGTTCCTATCTTCTATTGTGACAAAGCAATCCTTAAGTGGGGTAGAAGTGAAGCTATAAACCACTCGTGACGCTGACAATCTGTGAGCTGCATGTTAGCTTCGCGGATCACACATTTCAACCTTTGATCTAAATCCCAAGGCATCTCATCAACCCTCATCGTGATCTCCTTAAAACCAAATACTGATTGCGAGTCAAACTTAGGCTTACTAAACTCTTTTTTCAAAGAAGTCTTAGTCTCCGCTAGTGTTGGCAAAGGATTATCAAAACAATACTTAATATACTAGGTCAGCGCGCGATTCTGTAGAGCGATAACCAACTGCGCCTTATTCATATTATCATAAGTAATTTGCTGTGTTGTCCACACAACATTCACAACAAACCAAATTTGATCTGTGTCTTCACTCCCTATGCCCTTGAAAATTGGCAGCTTCATTATATTTGACATGATGAACGACAGTGGTGGTGGTGGAGGTGGAGGTGGAGGTGGAGTGGATGGATGATGTATCCGTGGAAAACCTTGTCTTATCAGCTAAACAACACTCCATGGCGAGCCCTATACCGCTACCTCATCGTCACTCAAAGGAGGTTCAATTAATGGGCTATATTCAGGACCTGTTCTCTCTCGATCTCTGAATAGTTTTCCACTTTGTGTAGCTCCGAACATCAAGGCAATGGCATAACCCATTTTTCACATAACAACATCTTAATAGAAGTATTCAAATATCTTCAATACTTACCTTACGGTCCCTTGAAAAACCTTCACTCTGCCTTGCTGTAGTCGACTGAGGTATCTACTGCAAATTTTGTAACAAATCCTCCTATAATTTGATCAATCTAGCAATCGGCAACCCGCGTGATTTTGTCTTCAGAGGCTTCTAATTATCGTACCGGTTCTGGAGTCCACACTATTGGAGCATCAAGCTTCCACCTCCCTCTATCGTCTACCAACTTAGCTAACCACTCATATAATTCGATCGAGAAGGTGCAGAAGAAAATTTCGTGTATCTTTGTATACAAATACCTATCCAACCAATGCTCCTTTGACAGGTGTGGATTCATGTTTTTCTGTGCCACAAATTCGTGAACCTTTCTATCCAACCACTTTTCAATTTCTTCTTCATCGGATTCCAGTGATGCGACATCACACATCTCCTTCAAGTAGATCTCGTTCCCGACAATGGAACCATTTGTTGGCTTAAGGGGTCTTTACCCAGGTTCAGAGTTAGTTGCGCCAACCAACAAAACCCTACACTACTAGCCCTTTTGGCAACAACCTGCATATCGCAGGCTGCAGTCTCACCCGAAGCAGTATGGGGGGATGTTGGAACCAAGTTTCCGCATCCAGAGATCAGTGTGATGTCTTTTAGCGCCCTAGATCTGCCTTCGCGTAGATCTATAAGCCCTTCAGGGCTCATTATTGCCACTCTATCCCAACAGCCTCTAGACCTTCTCAAGGTCTACGATTGGTCTTTATGGACCCTTAATAGTCTATTCATCCACTTACGCGCACTAGAAAACAATCCTAGATCAGAGCTCATACAGATCTACTTAAGTATTTAATAAACATAACAGAATTTATCACAGTATTCGTGAAAGTACTTAACATGCATTGCATACAATTATTAAGACTTATTCCATAGATTCACGTTATTAGATCAATATTTCATAAATACATTATTCATCGACATCATACATCATAAACAGAAGTAAACAACAATACACAAGATTTCTCCACAAACAACTTCTTTATTGATTTTTAGTTTAGAATACAAACTCAAAACTTCCCTGCGCACTCAGCTGCAGAGCCTTTCTCTCCTATCTGACCCACTTCTCTTCACTAAGAATTATCTTCTATAGAACCATTACATCTCTGATTATCTTCTCTCTCCACCTTAGACTCACTAAGATACACCTATTTATTGCCTTTTACATACAATCCCATGGTTTGTGTGCTCATGGGTGGATCTCAAAATCGACTCAACTTTTACATAAACAAGGGGCTAAAACCCCTTTGACTCCTAACCATCTATGTGCTCCACATCCAAAAATATTGGAGACTTAACATTACTTAAAACAATTACATCAAAACTTGGGTTATTTTAACCCCAAAACTGACCCAGGGGACCCCATCCCAACATTGATTGTTTCACACATAATAATTAAAAAAGTAACCATTTATTTTTTTCTCTATCTTATGTATGTGATTCATTTGGTTTTCCTAAACAAAATTCCCCTCACCATATTTTCCCACAAACTTACTATGGAACCATAGGGGACACAAGGGTTACCCATCACTCTAGGCCCCTACAAGAGATTCCACCATTACCGGGATAAATTCTTGGTCTCTCACCGTACTGGCAAAGAATACAAGACTAAGCCACCTTATTTGGCATGTCCATTTTTGGAGCCACCTTATTGGGATATAACTCCTCTCAAGGCACCCCCACCACTAGTCCTTAGGGTAATACAAACACTACCTTGCAAAGTACTCCAACCAACCCACCCCACAGGGTACCCCAACCAATACTACCTCACTGGGTACACCAATACCAATACCAACACTAACACACAAGGTCATTACATCATGGATAACACCAACAAGATACCATTTTTCGCTTCTTTAAATCTCCTAGATTTGACGAAACTCACAAATGATCCCATTTCTCGTAATCAACAATGCCCCCCCATACCAACCAAGTTACCAATATCGTTAAATTTAAAGGAAAATAGGGGGAATAGTCTGCTAATCATATCATGACCTTCAACCTATGGTGATTTCTTAAAAAAATGTGTATATCTACTATTCACCTTTCTTATGATGGTGATTCACTTGAATTACAAGTATATTTTGTATTCCACTATGCAAGGATGGAAATTGATCAGCCACATGAGGAACAAGATGTGCCCTATCAAGTTGATCAATCACTAGAGGAACAAGATGTGCCCTATTGAGATGATCAACCACTAAAGGAATGATATGTGCGCTATCAAGCTAATCAATTGTCACTAAGGGAACAAGATGTGCCCTACCAAGCTAATTAACCACTAGAGGAAGAAGATGTACCCTATCAAGATGATCAACCACCAGAAGGATGGTTTATGCCCTATCAAGTTGATAGGATAATAGGGAGCTAAATCTGTTTGGAAAGGGCCGGAAGGTTTGCAAAAAATTTGGATGAAATCATAATAAAGGACCTTGGGGAACCTATCCCTGCTTGCACTATTAGAGAGCATGTAAATAAAATCATTTGACATTATTTTGAGAAACATTCAGTTGTTTCAAAAACACATATACTACATGGGTTGATCAAACATAAGAAACAAAAACATGCCACAAATATTTTGGGTGTCAAAGATGCTAAAATTAGGAAGACACGTATGAATGTCACTGAAAATATATCAAAGTAATTATCTATGTTTTGAAAATCAACAAAACCTGATGTTCGTGTTGCTCGTACGATAATTACAACGACTATTATTGTAACAAGTACATCAAGACAATACAATTTGGCAACAATGTCAAAATTACTCCATGTCTCAAGAAAAACATTGAACACGCATACCAAATTCAGGGCTCAAGTAAATGAAAATGATGAATCTGATTGTTGGGCTCTTATCACCAGGAAACCCTAACAAGATAGGCTTACATCATGAATCAGAGAACTTGTGCAAGTAGAGCTTTTGGATAGCTATTCCCATGCTATTCCAGATAGAAAGCATGTCATATGACATCACATAACTAAAGGTGAGTATGTATATCACGCTAAGCGCATTGTTGAAATGATAGAATTTGAATTGTTTGAGGAATTTTAGGAAAGAAATCACCATGTGAAGACACCCATAAGGATGTTTCAAAAATTAAAACCATGGTTTATTAGGCCTAATACAATTTGTGACACGTGTTGTTGTAGATATCTTATTTATTTTCAGCTTCATTATGACACTTTTCGAGAATTTTGCAAGATAACTGCCACAATGACCCTTCTCCTCCTATAGTGTGTGATTTTGTTTCATAAATATTATGTAGAAGGGAGCCGAAGATTTTTTTTACAAGAAAAATTGTATAGGTGGGAGAAAATGTATTAAATGTGGTGATCTCGCATTGTTCCATAGGACTTTCCTATTGATGCCAACTAGTCGGGATGTCAGATGTCACCATCACATGGAAGCCATATGAAAATGTCATGATAAATAAACCATCTTCTTCAACTTTGGTGCCTAGGAGGATCAAACCAGTTGAGGATGGGATTCCTATTTCACAATTCATGGGGATGTTTCAAAACTAGATCTATAAATATATCAAACATTCGCATAGGTCCAAGTGGAAAGCTTCTAAATTTTATGCATTCTCTCAAAGTATTCTAGCGAGAAACAATCTTTTCAGTGGTAAACTTTGTTGAAAATTACACATTTTCTCCTTAGGAAGAGATCCAAAGTGAGTACTATCACTCAGACCAAGTTTCCATATCCGTACATGTTATGTACAAACATGCACAATTGAATGCCGATTGTAGGGATAACACTACCTAGTCACATGATGTGATTAAAGAGTATTACTTTTACATCAATGATGATTGTGAGCATGAGACATTATTCGTCCAAAATTGCTTTGACCTGATTTATGGATCATTCAAACAAAATGACATATCCTTAAAAAAGCATTGGATATGGTCAAATGGTTGTGTAGGGCAGTTCAAGTTAGCACACATTTTTTATTCGTTGAGCCGATTACACATTTAGACAAAAATTTGGTATACTTGAGCTATTTTGAAATAGGGCAAGGAGAGGGTGAGCATGATGGTGCAAGTCCTTGTGTGAAGAGATCACTTAGGAGGTACCAAATGAGACATGAAGCAAATTGACTCAAATCATCATTAGAGGTGGTTAACTAGTGCATATCCTATTTAGGACATGAAGGTCATAGATATATTAGGCATGTGCATAGCTTCTTCTGGAATGTTGAACTTGGTGATGATAGAATAGATACATTCCTTGGTATTATAATACTATAAAAGGAACAAGGTGATTACACTCAATACGGAGCAAAGACATGGGAGAAATATTTTCCATGAAGACAAGAAAACTCATATGTTTTTGTGAGTTTTGCGTTGGTGTTGCTGGACGTAGAATTGATCAAAGTGAAAAAAATAGGTACATGAAAGGATGGAAATATGTCCCCCTTAATCCAAATGGACCTCATCCAATTCCAATGTGGCAAGAGATGCACGATTAAGAGGTCATCATTTCACTTGATCATTGATCTGAAAATGAAAATCGATCGTCCTCTAACACTTTATAAGTATGATAAACTTGGGTCTTTAAATGTAAAATTAGTTTGCAACTTCTTCAAAGACGAGTGGTTAAGTTTTCAAATGAACTTAAAAGTGAAATATATCATATGAAACAATATGATAAACATGCAGAGAAGAAACAAGCAAGTGATAATGGAGTTCACCCCTTCTGGGCTACGTCTTTGGGCCTTTCTCTAATGCTAGGCCACTGCATTGATCTCAAAAGCAATAGAATACAATACAAATATTTGACTCTAGAGTGGCACTATTTCTCCTACAAAGAAATCTCACTCACAAATATGACTCCTTACAATAAGTCATGATTGTGTCAAAGAGAAGGAGACTCTCACAATAGGTCCTTGTACTCAAGCTGTGCTAAAAAGCATAAAAATACAACTACTTCACAATGAAGTGTTGAAAAGGTCATTTCCCATAAGCACACTGAGAAAATACTGAAAATAACTGCTCTACTGAAGTAATAGATAATATCGATACATATAGAAAGCTTCAAAACCCCTGGCTAGACTCTTTCCATGCTCATTAAGGTCTCTATATGGACTCAAAAAACTCTTTGTTTGCAACAATAAAGGAATTGGCTCTGCAAAAATTCCAACATATAGTGTTACAATCACAAAACTGATGCTTCAATTATGTTCAAAACACCCAAAAACCCCTACTAGGCTATTCCTAGGTTCAAAAATACTGAAAATAGATCCTGGAAGTTTTGTCTGCTAACTGTCCTACAAAATAGAAACACTGGCAATCTAGGCAACGAATTCGTCCCTTTGATAGACCGTCGAGTGACAATTTCAACTGGGACTAGCAAAATTCCCACCGCAAATTGTCACCTACTTAAATCTTTTAATAACCCTTAAGCGTTGAATTTTTAGTCCCAAATGTTGGTCGTATGGCCACATATGGCCAGAGGCAGGCAACCCCCACTCTGCTCCATCGCGGTCTCATGGCATTAATGTGGCTAGGGGGCTCCCGCTCTAGAGGTCATGGTCACATGGTTAACTATATGGTTGGCGACTGAGCTAACCGCCCGCCCCCACCGACTTTTCTCCTTCGCATTTGGTGTTGGTCACATGGTGATCAATGGGATTGGGGGCTGAGCTACACACCCGCCCCTTATGATTATGTGTCAGTCATGTGACATAAAATATAATGAGGGTCCAGGGCTAACCACCCGTCCCCTCAACCCAAACGTCGAAATACATGAGTTCAAATATAAAAGTAAAACATTATATAACAAGAACCATTCAAATGACGCAGTGGTAAGTCTTGCGAGCTATTGCAATGAGGTCTAGGGATCAGACCCCACCAAGGTTTTTTGGCCTTAATTTATTTTTACCAATGGGTGAGGGCCACATGGCACCCTCCCAATGGGCCATGTGGCGCCTCCTCATTAGGCCACATTAAACACAACCAACTAATTAGATGCTGCCATCCCAACCTGTATGGTGCTACCACATGTCGAGCCCAAATTGGTCCTCCTTTCTATTGTACATCCCAGTCAGCATGACGTCAGCTGTATGTCCTACCCAATCAATAGCCCAGTCAACCCTGCAAGTTGAATTTTTAGCTATTGGGCAAAAACTCCAAAACATCATAAATCTTTCATACGACATCAGATTGACGCGAGTCAAGCAACGTTGGAATCAAGACGACGAACACTACAATTTAGCGTTAGTTTTGGGAGATTCTACGAAATTTCATTTTTAAGCCTATTTTTTATCTTCGGATCAATCATGATCTAGTATTTGATGTTGTAAGGGAAGGTATGTGGCTCATCTATCATTACTAGTTTCTTCTATAAATTTAAATCTTGAATGTATTTAATTAATACATATTTTGTAATTTGGTTATAGGCGATGTTTTTGTTGCCACAACACACTCATGAAGCAAAGAGAACATGGTCTACTATTTGATGCGATGCACGTAGGTGAAAATCAAGTTGGTGTGACCATATGAAAATGGATAGTTCACATACCAAATTGGTGACACGGTTGTGATGGGCCATTTTTTTAAAGGATTAAAAAATAGGTTGATCACCTCATTTATAGATATTTTGTGCCTGAATATATATCTTGCCAATATAATCATCTAGTCATAGCAACTTGGATTAGTCTCATAGAAATCAAAACAAAGAAAGGTTAACTAAGGAGATGGAAGATGAAATAATCATACCATGAATGTATTATGGAGACTTGCATTCCTATGAGCCATTGGATAGATGAGTATATGATGAAAATGGCAAGCCTTGAAGCTGAGTCTATAATAGTAAAGTGTAATCTAATTTAGTATAAGAGATCAACATATGAATTTTGTAATTTAGAAATGTGATAGTTGAATACTCTTGTAATTTTGAATAGAGAAATGTTTCCCTTTGGTATAGGGTGGATTCATGATGTTGTATATATATTATATAAGTTTTAGTTTCCTTGAGGTGCTTCAGTTTCTAAAGTTTTCCAAATTTCAAGGGGTTTTTATTTTTAGGGAGAAGATCCTTATGTGAACCCCATAGATCTATTAGAATAAAGAGGGATTTATATTTAGATTTAATTGAAATTTTTGATATATATATATATATATAATATTAATTTTAAGCATGGAAGAAATCTTATAGATATACATCATGATGGGTTCTAGAAATTCCATTTTGATATCTAACAACCAGGTTGATATAATATTATTTTACTTAGAATGGAAATTCAACAATCTAGGTTATGAACAACATTGAAATATTT
This sequence comes from Pinus tabuliformis, assembly GCA_031772625.1. Classification (NCBI taxonomy): domain Eukaryota; kingdom Viridiplantae; phylum Streptophyta; class Pinopsida; order Pinales; family Pinaceae; genus Pinus; species Pinus tabuliformis. The sequence continues at coordinate 1,390,353,673 of CM062819.1, read as the reverse complement.
TTATGTTATTAATAAATTCCATGTGTCAATTTGATATACAACAAGGAAACACACACATGCTTCATATTGGATTGTAAAAAGTGCAACAAATAGAACACACACACACACACACACACACACATAGTCATGTTATGACTATTAAGCTCTTGATAGATAACCTAAAAAAAATTTGAATAAAACTTTTTTGTAGTTCGCATCTTGACATCTTTTAAAATAATTGTAATTTAACATACATTCATTGGACTGAAAGACACTTTCTACAAGCCAATGTGACAACACATTTTTAATTCTTTTCATTCTCAATATTAAATTGATACATGATACATTTTAGTTCATATTAAGTATCAAAGTGACTTGCATCATAGTAAGATTGTACATATTTTGTTAGCCTATGAAACTAGAAAGATTCAAAATTGTTAAATTTTGTAGAAATTTACTTCTTGAATGTTCTTAATTGAACATCTTAAGATAAAGAATTGATTGAAATACTTGGATGGTCAAATAAATTTAGGAAAGTTCATAAAATTATATACAAAATTATAGAAACATATCATTAATTGTTTAAATTAGTATCGATTGATTGCACTAAAAGACACTTTCTACAAGTTCAATATTAAATTAATGTACATGATATATTTTAGTTCATTTTAAGTATCAAAGTGACTTGCATCATAGTAAGGTTGTACTTAATTTTTTAGTCTATGAAATAAAAATTGTTATTTTGTAAAATTTTACTTCTTGAATGTTCTTGATTGAAGACCTTAAGATAAGGAATTGATTGAAATATTTGGATAGCCAAGTAAATTTATGAAAGTTCATAAAATTATATAAACTTATCTAGAAACATATCATTAATTGTTTTTTGGTATATTAATTTCCAATACATATGACTTATATCATGTTATGACTATGATCTTGTAGATGGCCTCAAAAAAAATAAAATTGAATAAAACTTATTTGTTGTTTAATGGTTGAAGGCATCTTTTAAAATTGAATTTAAACTTATTTCAATCCTATTTGTGTTTTTTAATTGAACCATGATATATTTTAGTTCGTTTGAAGTATCAAAGTGACTTGCATAATAGTCTAAGATTGTGTTTGTTTTCTTAGTCTATAAAACTATAAATCAAAATTGTTATTTTTTTTTAATAAAAGTTATACTATAGATTTTTTTAAAACTAGTGAAATAATTAATAGATCCATAAACTAAAATTTAATTAACATCCATAAACAATATTACTAAACATCCATAAACTGAAATAATGTTCATGAATCCATAAACTATCCACGTATGAAAATATACAAACTTTATATCACATATAAATGTAGCCTATGAAATAGCCCTGAAAAATACAAACTATTTATGATGCACTCTAGAAAGTATCTCTTCTATAACTCTTATGTGAGTTCCCCTGCGCAAAGTAAACGTCCATAATCCAATACTGCAATATAACACATTTAAATTCAAATTAATTAGAACATTATTTGTACAAAATAAATAATATAAAAATAAATGATTTTGAACTGTGCATTTAATTAGTCTCCCGCCCATGGTTCAGTCGAGTGCAAATGGAAGTCAAGTGGGATGTGGGTTTGGTTCTCCCCTACCTGTGGCTCAAATATTGGGGCCTACGTCGATGGACCTAGATCTTCAGTGCCTCCATACCCAAAATTCCACTCACATTTCCACATAATTACGACATCGACACCACTATACATCTGGGGTTGTGTACACAATGGAATATATATATATATATAGATATACATATATATATATATATATATATATATATATATATATCTATATATATATATACATATATATATCTATATATATATATACATATATATATCTATATATATATATACATATATATATATATATATATATATATATATATATATATATACATATATATATCTATATATATATATACATATATATATATATATATATATATATATATATATATATATATATATATATATATATATATATATATATATATATATATATATATATATATATATATATATCAATATCTCAAGATCATGCATGATAACCATAGCCATCACAATGCATGGATAACCATATGCATTTAGCCCATCTAGTCCAATTGTTTGAACCTGGAATCTCTGATAGCACCTTGTAACACCTCCTCTCACATTTACCCACTTTAACATACTTACTAGGGTTGACTTGAGCTGAGAGTTATTGCGGAATGTCCCAACTTCCAAGATGCAATAATGGAAATGGGGTCCATTTCCAACTTACTAAAACCATCCAAAGACACAATATCACACAGTTATAAGCCTAACTTGACCCAACACTATTTCCTTTCAGTTTCGTTTCCTTAAATTTAACACAACTTTCTATTTTTTGTAGTTTTATTAGGTCCTAAACTTCTGAGGCAGTTTTTAGCTCCTAAACGACATTTTCAGGAAAATGGAGAGACCGAAAAAGTGCTAAAATTGTTTACAATTTTTCATTTCCTCCACGTGGATATCTTGGAAATGAGTTATTATGATAGTCAAACAAAAATCATATGCCAAATTTACGACCCCAGGAAGTTGGAGGTTTATTCATTTTACAAACACTTTGCAAACAAAGTACTTATAGATATATACATATATATATCTATCTATATATATATATATATATATATATATATATATATATATATATATATATATATATAATATCATATCAATATCTCAAGATCATGCATGATAACCATAGCCATCACAATGCATGGATAACCATATGCATTTAGCCCATCTAGTCCAATTGTTTGAACCTGGAATCTCTGATAGCACCTTGTAACACCTCCTCTCACATTTACCCACTTTAACATACTTACTAGGGTTGACTTGAGCTGAGAGTTATTGCGGAATGTCCCAACTTCCAAGATGCAATAATGGAAATGGGGTCCATTTCCAACTTACTAAAACCATCCAAAGACACAATATCACACAGTTATAAGCCTAACTTGACCCAACACTATTTCCTTTCAGTTTCGTTTCCTTAAATTTAACACAACTTTCTATTTTTTGTAGTTTTATTAGGTCCTAAACTTCTGAGGCAGTTTTTAGCTCCTAAACGACATTTTCAAGGAAAATGGAGAGACCGAAAAAGTGCTAAAATTGTTTACAATTTTTCATTTCCTCCACATGGATATCTTGGAAATGAGTTATTATGATAGTCAAACAAAAATCATATGCCAAATTTACGACCCCAGGAAGTTGGAGGTTTATTCATTTTACAAACACTTTGCAAACAAAGTACTTGTAGGTAATTAATTCATATCTATTCAATGATTCATTAGTTTCATAAGAGCATTACCAAGAAGGATCAATTCCCTCTCAATCTAGCTACAACAACACTTGTTAGCCCTTGCATTCATAAATCATCGAATAACTTATCAAATAATGAACAAGATCCATAATTAGAGCACATCATAGAATCATGTATATACCATCATATAACCATAATAGAAACCATGAAAAACTATCCATAGGATCGACACAATAACCAGTACATGTGATCATAGATCATAATAGGAAAGTAACTCATATTAACATATGCCAAATCCAACCAAGTCAAGGACTTCCACATACAACCTGACCATAGATTGGGTTGAACCAAATCTCTCTTTCAACAAATCACCCCCGTGCCATAATCCAAGCATGAATGTGGGACCATATGGGTTAAACCAAAATAAAGCCAACCATAGCTTCCAGAGGCAAAACCACCTCAACCCCCCACCACAATGATTTCACCTAACTAGTCCAAAAATCACTAATACCAACCAAATTGGTCTCTTCCCAGGTTTTCCAATGATCCATGGATTCTATCTCAACCCACATCCTCGAGGGAGCCATGTTGTTAGAGGGATCCAAAGATTCTATCCCAACCCACATCCATAGGGAACCTAAGAACCAATCAGAAAATCCAAATGGAGAACCTACTACATCATAGATATCCAAGAAATGACAAGACAAGGCTAAAACCACTGTAAACTCAAGAAAATCCCCATGCCAATGAAAACGCATAACCAAGGAACCACATGCATGCAACATGCATCTAAAAACCAACGAGGAAATTACACATGAAACCTGTTACCTACAAAGTATCATTTGTTGTCATTGTTGATCCAACCTTCTCTTCCGCTGCCCACCAATTCCTTGTATGTACTTTGATTTCTTGCTCCAAGTCCAAGTGAATGCTATAATGCTCCAAGAATGATCTAAGTGTGCAAGATTGTATGAGAGAATGAACAAGAGTTGAACCCAAAAACTGTTAAAAGATAGCAATTGTTTATGTGATGCCTATTTATCATCGATGTCTCATTTTTTTTCATTTTCCTTCATTTTTCCTCAATTTTCTTTTGCATGCACATTTGTGCCTCTTCAGCTCCCTTTTCTCCTATTTTCCTTTATTTCTTATAATTAAATGTCATTTATTTTCTCTTTACCTTTTCCAATTCTCTTTCTAGTTTCCATAGGCATTAATAAACCACAAGTGATTCCCACTATAACATTTTCCCACCCTTTAGCATGGAATACGTGTCCCATGACCATGGTCATATTTTTTTTACATGGAAAATCAACCAAGGGTTGTTACAATATCCATTTTTTTTATTGAAATGCATGTTGGAACTAAATAATGATATCTATGCTTCAATATGCCCTTTGAATCACTTCAAACTGTTTTTTCAAACAATAGTTATGCAAATTCAAAACATACATACCTTTTTTCTTAGTTTTTGGAGCTTGATATTGAAATTGTTATATCCTTCTAATTTCGTCTCTCCAAGGTCTGAAATTTCATCCTGTGGTATCCCTTTGAGTCTTCTTTCTAATTCCACAAATCAGATTGAGATTGGATTCTTCAAGATAAAGTTATGCTCAATCTCCCACGATGACCTGATTATGGACTAGTTTAGTAGAGCAAACTTGTATGGAATGACACGCGTCATTGTTTCAACCTTCAATCTTAAAAATATTAGACAACAAACTAAAGCCCGTTCATGTTTATTCAAATTTTACAAAATTAAACTTAAATGCTTGTAGAAAAAGTTATGATGATTTTCCCTAGGTCACCTGTTTGAGACAGAAATATGAACCATGCAAAAACCCTAACTTATTTGGACCATATTTGACAAAATATAGCGAACCGAGATCTAAAATTTCTACATGACATTCATCAATAATTTATCTCCACATGGTCTAAATTTCAACTTCTGAAACCTCGTAGAAACAATGTTATAGAAAAAATTCCAAGATGACCTGTTTGAAGAAGCGAAACCATAGAATCCAAAGCTCCGATAGAAAATGGTATGTAACCATATTACAAAATAGAAGAATAAATAGACCAAGGACTTAAAAATAAGCCTCTTCAAGGGGGAAACCTCGTTTTACGTCACATATATGAACAATTCTTGGATGATTCAAATGATAAGATCACCTTGGTATATATAGGAGTCTAAGGGGACAAAATATAATCAGAGCATACATAACAATGATAATATAAGGGCATAAAAATAACCATAGTGTGCTTCTATGGGGTACAACAATTAAAATACGGGGGCTACATGGGTACAACAATAAGAATAAGGGAGCTACACTAAAAATAACAATAAGGGGCTACACTAATAACAATAAGTGGGCTACACTAGTTTTATAGGGACCTAACATTTAATATTTGGTTTTTTGAACTAAGAGGCACTCTCCAGCCCAGTATGGTAGAGATGTTGGAATGACTTGTCCTATCCTATCCAGTAAACATTTTTAATGGGTCAAATTACATAAAAAAATAAAAATAAAAATAAAAATAGAACAAAACTAAAAAACAAAACAAAATAAAAAATAGAATTAATGATTAAAATAAAATATAGGTAAAGTAGTCAATTTATCGTTCATGGTTTCTTGTTTCTATGTTTTGACAACCCATGGTTTTGCCCATGGTATATATATATATATATGTGTGTGTGTGTGTGTGTGTGTGTGTTAGCAATTGCACTAAATATTTGAAAGGAAACATCATAAGTCAGCAACATATGGAAGAAGAGCATAGATGAAGAGAGATGTGATTTGTTATGTGATGCAAATGTTGTCCAGTTTGGAATTGTTTCCTTTGCAACATAAATTTCTGCCTCTACACTTAGAAATATTGAGTGAGAATTAAATATCAACCTTACAATAGGTTTACTAGGGCTTACATAAAAAAAGACATGTCTCCCTCAACCTTGTTTTAAAATTTAAAACAAATAAAACTTAAAATAATATTCCATAACATGTTGGCATAAACAATAGAAATTACTTGGATAACCTGTACATGAGACCATTTTTATTAACAAAAGATGACATAATTAATTATTGAACAAATTTATTGGACCTCTACCTCTCTTGACACAATCTTCCATGATAAATCTACTGCCCTCATCTTATAAATAATTTATCCACATCGACACTAGAGAGTATCAATATTTTTGGAAGTAGAATAATCCTATATTTCACATCAAATGAAAATTTTAAGGTCAAAATAAATTTAGACTCTACCAACATTTTATTTCAAATGAGGATCAAGACAATTGCAATATAAATAAATTACAAATGGTCATTATAATAGGTCCAATTGGATTAAATATAACATTCACTATTTATCCAATCTAAAATTGATCCATATTGTTTCTGGGAAAAACATTCATTCATATTGGCCACTACATAGGATTTACCACAATACATCTCAAAGGCACAAAGAACATGTTCCTAGAGTAAAATTATTTCACATGCAAATTGTTGGTGTTTAGATATGAATCATGAAATTCACTCAATTCCACATTAATTGTCAACACATGGATCTATGAATTATTTGAAGGCTATCATGCAAAGGATATGCAGGGCACAGTTTCCCTACCAAACATTGAGCATTCAACTATAAACTTAACAATGTGAAACAACAAACAATAATTGTAACAATAAAGAAGAGTAACAACAAGTTAAGACTCACAACAACACAGAAAATAATTCACAACAATAAATAACTCATCGAAATAAACCTACGTAAACATCTATTCCACAAGCACCTGGTCAGGAAAGTGGGCCCAGCTCCCTGATCAAGTTTGTGGCAAGATCAGGAAGTTACGAAATTCTCAGAAGATTAGAATTTCATTAATCAAAAGGACATTACAAAGTATATTGTTACAGACTCAAATTTAACAAATTCCCTTTCAATCTTAATTATTGGCTTTCATAACCCCATAAATCTACTTAAATTTGCTAACACTAACAACTTCTAGAGTTAGGGAAGTTGTCTGCCTACAATTACATAGTGGTTTCCAAAGTAAAACATAATATAGAGATAGTAGTGCGTTGATTGAGAGGTTGATCCACCATTGCAGCTGATGTTCTAGGATAGCACTACTAGCTCGATGGTCACTGTTGGCTTGAGGGGGCCTGAGCCAGGTTCAGAGTTAATTAGCCAAACAAATCCATGTACTATTGGCCCTTTCGGAAACAGCCTGTGGAGCGCGGACTGAGGTCTCACCCGAAGCAGTATGGGGGGATGCTAGAACCAAGTTTTCGCACCCTTGACATGTCTGAGGGGTTGGTTTAGTCCAACTGTAAATACCTTTGCGCAGGTCACTTCGCGCACTATCCTGACCTACGAGGTCTTCGCGATCTATTATAATCGCCTTCGCGTAGCCCTAACCAGGGACTGAGGTGACTTCGTGCTGCCCTAGCAGCGATCTGTGCTACTTCCCCAAGTTACACCACATAGCTTACTTATCTTCTTATAACAGTTAGTTATCTTCACGTAAACATATAAACAATAGAAATGCAATTTATATCCAATACATTCAATGAAAAAACAAGAAAAAGATACGTAGAAATGATGTAAAACTTCTATTTATTGCTTCTCCAAATGTTACGGACTCAACCTGCCTTGTGCACTCCGCTGCAGGGGTTTGCGCACTCAGCTGTGGACTACTAGGCCTCTATGCACTCAACTGCAGAGCCTTCTCCTACTCTACGATCCAAGGACTCGACTCGACACTTAGATAAGACTCAATTCTTCATCATTAGATCTTACTACTTTGGTTAACTTCTTTAAAACTTAGTCCTCTATTTATACAATCCCATGGTCCGTGAACCATGGGTAGATTTCTAAAGATGACATTACATTACAAAAATGAGGGTGAAAAACCCTATGACTCATTTACAATCTTCGCGCTCCATGCCCATAAAATGCAGAGTCTTTACATCGGATTTGGTCAAAATCTAGGCTTCAAGCCCAAAACTTGCCTTGGGGGATCCCACGCCCAACAGTCACGATTCGTTAAACCACGATCCTGGTCGTTCTCCCTCCAAATATGAAAGAATAATCGAATTAGAAAGCCACTTAGGTAGTAATTCGCTATGACTATACTTCATAAAGACATGACAAGAGGTATACCTGTGCGGTTTAGAATGTAAATTGACCAATAATGGTGTAAAATGGATACAAGAAACAGGGTAAAATGGTGGGTAAAAACATGCAAATTCAGCCACCAACATCTCCCCCCAACTAGTCTTTCTGCATGTCCTCATGCAGCACATCGCCTGCATAGATCTGGGTTGGAGTTGCGGTGACCAGCATGAATTTGTGTGAGATCATATTTTTTAGCCATTTATGTTCCCAGAGGCTTATATCCATCTTTCCTAAGGACTTCCTTCCACCAATCCTCACCTACCACACAAGTTGGGGTATACTGATCGGCTGGTAGCTAGATAATGGGGAACCAAAAACTCAAACCCATCTAGTAGATCCCACAAAGCTACATGCATGCAATATACCGAGTTACTCTGTTTAAAGCCCGAGAAAATTTGGGGGACCCAAAAGCTTCACGTGCCCTGATGGATGGTGATGATAGCATCCACCGTTTCTGGCAGCTGTCCTGGGCATCCTCTTCACAAGTAAAAATTTGTTTTGTGCACATGTCAACACACCATTTATGGGTTTCCAACATCTGTCTTTTTCGTCCTTCAATCTCCAAGAAGGTATGGTGCATGTTATAGACATTCATAGACTGACAATTCTCCATCTGAAGGACAAGTGGTCATTTTTCTTGATTCTCTTCGAATGTGTTGAAGGCCTTCTTCCACTTAACTTGATTAACTATGTAGGAGGTAAAGGATATTAACTGAATATCCCCCACATATGGCACCAGGTTGAATGATTGATCATCGCCTAGAAAGTAATCATGCATATAGAGTTCGCACATCAGGTGCTGGTTTAGGGTATTGTGACTCTTCAAGATATGCAAAAACTGTATTGGGTCCTCTATTACATGGATGATTTCCTGATGAATGATTTGTAAACAAAAGAATATATATTGTTCATGGAGGAACAAATTATAACATTGGACGGGGGGTCGACAAGCCATTACCTGCTGCGCCAAAGTGAACATTTCTTCCTTATCAGCCTTCAATAGTTGCACCTGCTCTTCTAGTTCCTCAATTTTCTTCTATTGTTTCTCCTACTTTCGTTTCTATTTCTCTATCTGGTCCATGTAATCAGTAACTATTTTCGTGGCTTGCTCATGAATTCCCCTCACTCCTTCCCAGTGGGCTTCTAAAGGAATGGTCCCCATTGAAGGTGAGATGCAACAACCTGCCATTTCTGAATCTCTGCAGTCATAAAAAATTCTCGTGACTCGATCAAATGCAAAAATAACTCGGTTTGTGTAGTCGTGGAGGTTGTGGGCCTGTCTTCAGTATGCACTACTGCTGAAATGGTTTCTGTCTTAGATTTTGCAGCATTCTTCATGTGCATCCTCACTTTTCTCTGTAAGCGAAGTACCTGCTTCCTTAGCTTCATGATTTCCATTTTTAGCGACATGTTTTCTCTGAATTGTGATTGGTACCTTTCCTTTAGAGGAGGCCTTGTTTTTTCACATTTCTCAATAAATTCTTGTTTTACAACAACCTCCTCCACTAGTCTCGCAGCTAGTGTGGGGTTTGGCAGATTAACATCAAAAAATTTATCAACCAACGCTTTCTTTATCATGATTCCCTTTGTTTGTTCCTCAACTTGGGTAACAATCCCAACATCTTCTCCTTCAGGTCTCAGGACCTCCACATCTTCCCTTGGTGGCCCTGGAGTCACTATAGGCCTTTGCAGGGTAGTGTCCTCTACACCCTTTTCTTGCGATTGCTCCGCTGCTCGACCATCTTCTTTCATCTGCTCAAAAGTGGTTTCTAGCCCTTGTGGGTTAGTTTCAACAACAACATTCTCCTCTAATGGCCCTATGGAGACAGTATCGACCATAATTTTTTCAATTTGTTCTTCGGTCGGTCCTGGTTCTTGTGTAGCAGTGCCGACCACCAATCCCTTAATTTGTGTAATTTTTTCACCAATCGACATTGGTTCTTGTGTAACAATGTCGATAATGGTGCCTAAAACTGCCCCGAAAAATTTTGAGATCAGGGAGAGGCTTTTTCTTTCACCAGGTGACTAGGGGAATGAAACTTCCTTGCTCCTCTTGGCAAAGATGTAAGAAACGGGGAACGAAGGGTGTTTTCTTCAAATTACATCCTCTCAGTGCCTGCTACCTCAAGCCCTCATTCTCCTTCCCCTGTGTTCACTGGATGGTTTGTGCTCCCTTTTTCTTTTCTTACCTGTGCTTCTTCCAATTTGTCCCCCTGCTCAACAATTGATATTAGTTCTTGTGGAGCAGTGTCGACTGCAACCCTTGTTTCTTCCAAGGGTTCCTTATTCACTCGAGAAAGTGATGCTGGTTCTTGTGTATCAGCACCACTTGCAACTTCATCCAAGGGTTGCCCATTTTCTTGGATAGGTGATGCTTGTTCTTGTGTTTCAGCACCACCTGTAATTTCATCCAAGGGCAACGATTCTCCCCTCAAATTGGTAGTCGACGCTGGTTCTTGTGGAGCAGCATCGACTACATTCTCTTTTGTCTCCTTTTCTTCTACTCCCATTGGGCCATCAGGAGAAGATGGTTCTTGTGGAAAAACATCATGTGCGACCTCTTATTCTTCCACCACTAATTCTTCCTCATCCTTCCTTGCAAGCATCATAGCCGCAAGTTCTTCCTCTCCCAGCTCGATGAATTGTGGCCACACAACATAAGTTTGAGAGAGAGCATGTACCACCAATAGTTTGACCTACCCATGATTTGTAAGGACTGCTAATGCTTGTCGAGACCAACGAGAACACTCTCCATTAGCTGAAGGCTATTCCATAGAAAATATGGCATATCTAAAGAATGAACCTATGCATGCCGGAACCGAAGTCATGAAAGAAGCTTGAAATGATATTTAAATAGGGTAGTAAACCGACCTTCGCTAGTAATAAACCTCATGACAAAATATGCAACCTCAGCGCATGGGTGCGGAATAGACTTTCGATCATACCCCCTACCCTTCTAAACCGTTATTTCTCTAGCCTACAAAAACAATTCTAGGAACTCTAGCAAAGGAGATTTTCAAGAAAACCATTTATGCCCCCTTGCAACAACCCGCTGAAAGTTGAAATAACTTCCTCTGTGACAGAAATATCTAGCCCAAAAACTATGGAATGATTTCCATCCAAGTTTAATGAAAATTGGACTGTGATAGCTTCGTCAAATCCCTGCAGCCTCTCAAAATACACATGCCATCATGCATCTAAAAAGACCTGCTATACGTCTTGATTGCATCAAACTTGCACTATATTTTCTAGTTCATGCCTAACAACTTTCCTACCCATTTTGCAGTTGCTTAGTAGTAGCAATTGGAGTAATAACAAGACCATTGGGGAAGAGTGTGGCAGGTAAATTTCAGGTGACAGGGTTGTGGTGGAAACAGGGTGCTGTGATAGTGAAATCCAGGAAGGTAATAGTGAAATATGGAAAAATCCATAGTGAATTATGGTAATAATGAGTGGAAATTATGGTAATTGTTTCATAGCATTGGAAAGGACTGTCCATTAATACAATTTTAATTATTTCAAGTCCTGATGCATATAGGTAACCGTGCAAAGTATGGTGGGGGTCGTGGAGTGTATGTTCTGACACAAGGTTCAATGGCGATAATGACAAGTCATTACTACGATTTAATTATGGAATCTTTTCATTTATTATAATACCTCCCCCCAACTAAGGGATGACTACCCATAGTCATGTCAAGTCATATCACATGAATTATCAATCAAATCCACAAATTCGATCGGGGATGTACCTAGCGACTTACCTTGACGGAGTAACAATAGTGGAGGAGTAACATCATCGGAGGGAGTAGCAGCAGTGGAGGAGCAACAAAATCCGAAGAGTAATAGAAATGATTGAACACTTAGCCAGAATCGCCACGAATGAAGTAACAACACCAGAGGAGTAGTAGTTTCAGAGGAGTAACGACACCAGCGGAGTACTTAGACGGATTCCCCACGGAGTAACAACACCAGAGGAGTAACAACACTAGTGAAGTACTTAGACAAAATTGCTACGAACAAAGTAACATCACCAGAGGAGTAACAACACCAGAGGAGTAACAACACCAACAGAGTACTTAGATAGAATCTCGAGAGAGTAACAACAATGGAGGAGTAACAACACTAGTGAAGTGCTTAGACGAAATCGCTATGAACGGAGTAACAACACTGGAGGAGTAACACCACTGGAGGAGTAACAACACCAGTGGAGTACTTGCAAGAAAAAGAATGATAGAGTAGTAACATATATATATATATATATATATATATATATATATATATATATATATATATATTAGATCAGAGGTGCAGAGGAAGAATTTTCTGCACTGACAATTTCAAAACCAGAATTATCAAAGAAATTTTTAATAAAGGAGTCTTTAGAAGCTGGACGGTGATACAGTTTGAGGTTGTGTCCATTTAGAAGCAGAGGAGTGTGTGCCTCATCAATTGTTATAAGTCTAACAATCTCGTTATCAAACACCGTGTCAACTTCATATGGTCACATCCATCTACTATAGAGTTTTCCTTTAAAATATTTGAACTGAGAATCATAGAGAAATGCCCAATCTCCTCTTTCAAACACCTTTTTCTTAATAAATTTTTCGTGCCATTACTTTGGTGGTGCTAAATTGTAGTAGTATTTTGGACAACTACCAACTGAATTTCATCCAATTCATTTAACTGTTCCAGTCGGTGTTTCTGGGCTTTTGAAAGATCCAAACCTACTTCAAGGGTTGTCTTAAGCATCTTAATTTTGAATTCCACCAAAACAAAGGGGATTTCCTAGAGACAAGCTCGTATGGTGAAAATCATGTTGTGTTTCACCATGTTGTTCTATACACCCACAGTGCCTCAGGAAGCTTTTTATCCCAATTTCGGTGATGGTTTTCTACTATCTTTGTAAGAATATTTTACGGTACCTTGTTTGTGCTCTCCACTTGACCATTCGCTTAAGGATGATATGGAGATGTTATCCTGTGCTTGATTCCATACTTCTTCATAAGTCCTGCTATCAAATGTGATGTAAACTGCACCCCTCCATCTGAAACTATCTCTCTAGGAGCTCTGTACTAAGCAAAAATTTCTTCAAATAAAAAGTCTGAGACAACCTATTCTGTTTCTTTCACAACAACCTTGGCCTCTACCCACTTTGTCACATAATTCATGCAAACCAAAATGTGAACTTTCTAATGTGAAGGTAGATTGAACGACCCAATGAAATCGATAGCCCATTTTTCAAAGGGCTCAAGAGCTAGTTGAGGCTGTAACGACATCTCATCTACCCGACTAGGCTGACCCATCCGTTGGAAACTATCACACCCTCGAACATATTTCCTTGCATCACGAAAAATAGAAGGCCAATAGTACCCCATTTGCAACACCTTATGACCTGTCCGCTTATCTGAAAAATGTCCCCCACAAGGGCCATCATGAGCAGCTTTCAGGACATCATAGATGTCATCCTCACTTATGCAGTGCCAAATTTGTTGGTCAGGTCCTGTATAAAAGAGATATCCTTCTATCCATGAATAACGGGCACTATGATGGATAATATTTCGTTGTTCTCTATATGGTAGGTGTTGAGACACTTTTCCTGTAGCAAGATAGTTAGCAATATCTACATACCACAAAGTCTGAGTAGAAACTGAAAAGAGATGTTCATTTGGAAAAATATCCTCTACAAGTGTACCTTCGTACTAGTATCCATCCTAGATAAGAAATCTACAACTACATTATCTTTCCATGATTTATCCACAATGGTAATATCAAATTCTTGAATTAACAGTAACCATCTTGTAATACGACCAAGGGTTATCAGTTTATTCATCAGATACCTGCTAGCTGTATGATCAATGTGCATGAAAGTATGATAACCTGTAATGTAATGCCGAAACTTATTAATAGCATAAATAACAGCCAAGAACTCCTCTTTAGTTACCGTATAGTTCAGCTCAACAAGAGTCAAGTTCTTTATGACATAACAGATTGCGCATGGTTTCTTGTCCTGCTGTTGTCTTAGGACTGTCCCTACTGTTGTTTGAGAAGCATATGTAGAGATGTGAAACGGGAGCTTCCAGTTAGGACCATGTAATATCGGAGCTTTACAAACTAGTTCTTTGATTTCCACAAAGGTTGCCTCACATTCATCTGTCCACACAAGCTTTGCATCTTTAGGTAACAATTGAAAAAGTGGGAATGCTATCTTAGAATTTTTTTCTATAAAACGCCTATAGTAGCTAGCATAACTGATAAACCCATGTACCTGTGTCGGTGTCTTAGGTGTAAGAAAATTCAATATTACCTCTACCTTAGCAGGATCAACCCAAATTCCTGCAGCTGAAAGCAGGTGTCCTAGCACTATTCCTTCCTTCATCAACACACGGAATTTTATTGTACTAAGAGAAACATGCATTTGCTTACATCTTTTAAGTATGTTCTCTAAGATTTCTAGACCTTCTTCAAAAGAATCACCATATGGGGTGAAGTCATCCATGTAGATTTCAACACTATCATTGATTAGATCAGAAAAAATTCCTAATATTGCCCTTAGGCAAAGGTTCCCCAAAGGCATGTGAAGGTAGTTTTATCTTGATTCTCAGGAGCTATTTGTATCTGATTGTACCTGCTAAATTCATCCAGAAAGGAGAAAAAATTATTTCTGACTAATGTATCAAGGAACTGGTCAATAAAGGGTAAGGGAAAGTGGTCTTTTAAAGTCGCTTTATTTAATTCCTTGTAATCAACACAAATCTACCACTTTCCATTCTTCTTAAGAACAATGACCAATGGGGAAACCCATTGCCTCTTCGATATCGGATAAATAAAACCCACATGTAATAGCTTATGTAATTCATCTTTGACATTGCTTTTTAAGGCATGATTCATTCTTCTATATGGCTACCTAACAGGTCGACATTCTTCTTTAATGTATATGTGATGAGTACATAAATCAACAGGGATGCCTTTCATATCTGTATACTCCCAAGCAAAGGCTTCTTTATGTTCCCGAAGGACCTTCAGTAACTGTTCGGTTTGGGAGGGTGAAAGGTTAGGATTAATATTCAACGTTTTCCCTGGTTCAATTTCTATAGAAATACTGTCACAGGTACAATTATAGGAATATTTCCAACTTCTGTTTCTGGTTCGATATCTTCCTAAACATTGCAACTCATGACAAATTCTAATAGCTGGTGGGTTGAATCAGAAACAGAGTTGGGACTACTGAGAAAGGTGCTAATGGCATCATACTCCATTTCATCCTTAAAACAAAGAGCCTTACTGATGGTAAGGATAGGTCTAACTTCTTCATTCTCAGGTTCGGGCTCTTTCATAGGTAGATATTTTTGTATCAAGGTAAATCCTGGTTTATCTGATGAACTTGGTTCTGCAGGGGGTAGAGGATAATATTCTTTGTAACTTCCCCATTGGATATTACCATATTTCCAGACTGACACCCAATGTAATCATCTGTTGTCACAAGCCAAGGTCTTCCTAAAATCAAAGGATGTCCATTGGCTCGGGATTGGGTACGTAAAACCAAAAGGTCGATAGGGTATTACCATGAGTCTACTGAAATAGTTATATCTTCCAACTTCTCTACCGGTCTTGTAGTAGACCAATGTGCCAATTCTAGGATTGTGGGAGTTGGTTTAAGGTTTCAAAGACCCAAGGTGATCACAGTTGCTGAGTTTATGACGTTAAGCGTTGCCCCCAAATCTACCAGTATGTTTGGAATATCAACCCCATTAATATGTACTGTCAGAATCAGGTTCCCTGGATCCTCGTATTTAACAGGTATAGGCTTCCCCAACATTATGTATGATAGTTTTCCCATAACGTGAATAGTGACTGGATCCTTTGATTTTCTGCCAGGTTTATTAGAGCAATATTATTTAATTATTTTTCCATAAATCAGTATGTCCTTCATAGCTTAAAGTAACAGGATTTTGATAAATAAATTCTACAGTTCCCCTAAAAAGTCAAATTCAGGATGGGGACTTTGTTTTCTCAAAGATAACCTCTTAGGATAAGGTGAAATGGTCTCACATCCTCTAGTAACAATTGTTTGTGGAGGGGTTTGTCATTTCATAGGAATTTTTATTGACTCATCCCCATTTGTTCTAGTAGAATATCTAGGTTCTAGTTCTGATACTTCATCATCATTATGTTCAACGATTATTGGTGAAGTCCGAGTATTCACCACCCAACTGGATTGGAGATTTAATTCATTACATTCTATGGTGGAAATACTATATGCAGGAAGGTTGAGTGACTCAACCTGCTAAGCCCATCTATTGTTTGGATTTGGATTGGATTGAACATGTAGTTGTGGATGAAGAGGAGGATTACTAGTGGATGCATTAGAAGGAAGTTGTAGCTACTGTTGTGGCATAGGTTGGGAGAATTATCCAGATGGAGGAGGGGTCCATGCCAATTCTGGGACCATGAAGGGTTTGGACCTGATTGAGGGTACCATGGTGGCCAGGGCATTGGATATTGATAAGATTGCGACCATGAAGGTGAAAAAAGTATAGACTGAGGCCAAAAATTCAAATTATTAAAATAATGAGAAGGGTCTTGAGGCATACCTTGATTCATTTTCTATGGCCGTGGTTTCCATGGTTTCCTTGATCCCATAAAATACAATTGATCTACTTCTTCATTTATTCCCTGAAAAACTGCCTTCAACCCAGGAAGAGATGGACGGGTGCTAGTGGAATGAATCTATTCACATATCACACATGTCTCGATGGAAGTCAATGGGAATTCCTTCAGTGGGTTCTTCTTCTTGCATTGAGGGTAGAAAATGGACATAGCCTTCTTTGCTTTCATTTGCTTCTGTTTCTCCTGCAAAACATCCAACTATGAGGATAATGTGCTCAAGATATCAGTTCTCAAGTTGTCCCACAAGTTATCAATTCATTCTTTTGTAACTCCACCGCTGGATGTCTTGAGAGTTTAGATCCCCTGCTTATGCCTCACATCTCCTCGTGAACACTTTATGTATAATTTGCAGATGGTATCAAATTCCTCTTTTGATATGTCTCCTTTTCCTACTACATTCAATAGTTCGAAATATTCCTCCCTCACTGCTTGAAATATTATCTTCAAGATATTATTATCCAGATCACTATGATCTAATCTTTGCAAACTATATTGAAAATTTTCCACAAAGTCCTCCATGATCTCATCCTCTTTCTGCATAATCTTAAAGATTTCTTCCTTCACATCTTGGGATTTGCAGTAGTCCTGATATTTTTCGAGGAAAATCGTCTTCATATTGTCCCATGTAGTAATAGATTCCCCCCAAATCCCATAAACCATCTCAAAGATGTTCCCTTCAAAGTAGCAGGGAATATCTTCAATTTATGAGCATAAAAAATATAATCATACCCCCAATAGACAACATCGAATTCAAAAAGGAATGTTTCCGGATCTTCAGAAGAAAGATCATGGAAATTAGGTAATGTTGTCAGAAGAATAGGCTTCATAGGTGCATCACCTCTGATATATCCAATTGGGAATTCGATTGAAGAAGTTGCAGGATCCATGAATATCTTCCAATATTCACCTAGAATCTCAACAGGTTCTGGCTCTGGCTGTTCTATAGCATATGGTTGAGGTTGTTTAATAGCACTTCCTCGATCAAATGGTGTAGAGAATTCACTCAAATCTTCTTCCTCTGAATTTTCAATATGTAGTTCCTAAGATCCTCTACCTACTACTTCTTCTTCCCAAAAATGCACTTCTATTATTGGGGGAGGTTCAGTTGTGAAAACGGATTTTCCCCAGATCTCATATGATATCTCACCCTAACAGCAACTCACGATGATGCTCCTGACTCAACTCTTGAAATGATCTCTTGGATGTACGTATTTGTTGGCTTTGTGGGGCCTGAACCAGGTTCAACATTAGTTAGCCAAACAAATCCCTACATTACTAGCCCTTTCAGCATCAGCCCACATAGCGCGGACCGAAGTCTCACCCGAAGCAGTATGGGGGGATGCTGGAACCAAGTTTCCGCACCCTGAGATGGTCGTGATGTTAGTTTATACCCTCTATTCCTACTTTCATGCAGATCACTATGCTTTAGGGCTCTGACAGTCTACCCTTTATTTCAGCCTTCAGTACCTCTGTGAAGGTGTGCGATTGACCTTTGTGCAGCCTTAACCTATGATCTAGGTACTTTCATATTGTATAGGTTCCCAAGTTATCTTAAGTGTTTTACTTATCTTATTGAATAATCTTAGTTAGCCCCTCATAAACTGATATTCTTACTTGTGTTAAATTAACCAATATAATCACATATATTCACGCATCATACAAACATTGTAAGTTAAACCCAAAACGCAATATAACCAGATGCATTAACAGGAAATAAATACACAGAATTTGTAGAATACTTCTCTTTATTAATATCTTTAGTTTAATATAGACTTTATCCACCCTTGCACACAACTACAGGGGTTCGTGCACTCAGCAATGGACTTCCACCCTAGGCCTCTGCACACTCAGCTATAGTGCCTCTACCTATGCTAAGACCTGAAACACTTAGAATTCTCTACCAAGACTCCAAAACTTGTCTTCTCCTTAACTACTTAGAGCTTACTTACTTAGCTCCTGGATCTTTACAGCCAACTTTACACTTTACAAAATAAGGGCGGAAAACCCTTTATGAATCTTGATACCTTCACGCTCCGCGACCAAAAATGGTAGAGGCTTTCCTACTTTATTACAAAATTGACCTAAAACATGGGCTTTTAGCCCCAAAACTGTCCTTGGGGGAACCCGTCTCCAATAGGCCCCCAACACAAACATGGTGACTCACCCTCGAGTCACTCTGCGGGTGCAAAGATCTTGGCACGAAGACCTCCCAGTTCAACCTGTATGATGAAAACCTCGGTAGTGCACTGTGCGGTCACCTGCTTCACTTCTTCAACCAACTGCTTGGTCGCCGGTCCTGAACTGTTGACCCGAAGCTTCCGTTGAGTAGCTTGTAGAGTAGAAAGCTTACCTTCAATAAAGGTTGTGACCAAATAAGCCTCATCCAACCAGGGCTTCAAGCATGCCTTCAACACTGCCTCCTTGTGCTGTGCTGCATTGACCTATTCTTTCAATTATTTGGCCTCCTGCAACTTTTCCAGTCTCTGCGTGAGAGGGACGGTTCATGATGTACCTTTTACTTCGTCATTGTACTGCTACAGTTCTTGCACTTCTATCTCCAGCTGTTGTACATTAGGGTCCTCCTGCAAGCTTGTCAGGACCTCGAACGACTATTCAAAAAGTTGTGTTTAGTCTCCTACTACACTGTTTATCACCGCTATTGCTTCTATGACAGTGGTTTCTTGCTACTCCCTTACTTCTAGCGGAGTTGAAGGCTGGGATTTCAACTGTAGATCTGCAATCTGTAGGCTCAGCTCTAGCTGAACCCTAACCAACTCTGTGTGAGCGTCATGCACCCCTGTGGCTAGCTTTTGAATGCACACCTTGATCGGTTCTTCCTTGGGAATGGCCAACTCTGGGACCATTTGACATGCCTCATCCATGACTTGAACTATATGCTCGTTTCGGTTAGTTACCTCGATCACGGAGGTGATGGCAATGTCTCGTTGTAAGGCCATATATTCATTATTAATCCTCTTCTCACTGATCACCTATAAAGTGCGGTTTTCATGGGCCCTTAGCTTCGTGATCACTCCATCCTGCAATAGGTAGACCGCCTCACCAGGGAGCACTGCCAAGTTATACTCCACTCCCTTGAGGGCACTGACAGTGGGCTTGTCAACTTCATTATTTGTGGTCAGTGCTCCATCCGGTAGCACTATTGCGCTAGAGGTCTTCACATGCAACATCTCAGGAGCTTCTGAAGTACCAATAGAGAGGCTGGTGGACACTGTGCTAGCTTGTGATGCACGAGCCTGCAGCTCCTGCAGACCCGTCTAGATGGCCCCTAATAGTAGTTGTTGCTACTGGTTGAACTGTTGTAGTGTCTCCATGGTGACATCTTGCACCATGTCTCCAATGTCATGCAAATCTCCCTCTCTGAGGGTGATTAGGTCCAACGACACCTTAGTGGCCTTGGATTTCTTCCTCAATGTTATAGACATTTTTGGGCACTGCCACCCAAGCATGAAATTTACATAAACCAAGGGCTCCTAAGTCCCTAAAAATGTTGTTCTAACCCCTATCGATCGCAATGCACTGAACACGACATTCGGGAAGATTGACTGCCGTACCGTAAAAAGTATTCTGCAGTTTTCCGATTGGTTTGGTAATCCCTCTACCTAGATTTCCAGAGCAGTCCCTTTCGTTCCTTTTCAGACTCCTTAACGGAAAAGGTCCATCTGAGCACTTGTCACTTCAGGCTCATTAAAAATCGAAGGGGACTAGAGTCATCTTTTGTTTTTTCTCGACTCTTTAAAATTGAAAAAACAAGTTGTGTCAAAGCGTCTAAAATTCATCTAATTCGGAAACATACTTCCCCTTTATTTTTAGTTGATTGAGTAATCCGCAATCGTGGAAGAAAGTAAATTGAAACCCCGTCGTTCGCGGAGGCTTACGAGTCAACCGTCTTTGTCTCCGGAATCGAAGCTATTACAGACAAAGTGAACTCATTTAAACAGTTCCAAATTTCCTAGTAAAGTTAGAACAAGTGTTCCAACAACATCAGAGACTCCGGTTACTCCAAACATTTATGGTATCCCTGCCTTTACGGAAGAAGTTCAGCAGCCACCGAAGGACAGTAGTCCTGATCCTAGTTTGAAGGTAAACACTTGTATCACTGAACCAGTTCCATCTACAACTGGTTTGAAGAGTTTTATTCCCCAAACATCTGTCGCTGCAGATTATATACTTTCTTCGGCACCAGAAATATTCTACGGACTTGACGGTCTACCCCTTTCACCTGGTCTGATTGCTATAGAAGAGATTGTTGAAGATCCTCCATCTAGTACTCCATTGCAATTTGGAGTCGGGATCACTCCGTATCCTTCTTCATCAGAAATTAGTCTACCGCTAGTGGAAGCTCCTGTAGAATCGCTAGGTAATCTTTTGGATAGACTAGAAATGTCTGAACAACCGTCAACATCTAGGACTGTGTCATATGACACAGCGACGACAGAACTTCCTGCTATCACTCCGACAATGTTCACCGGTATACCATCTATCCCAACTAGCTCTCAATCGCTAGAAGGAGCCCACTCAGGGGCTATTTCGATGGTATGGTCCGTTCCTGTTTTTTCATCCGGAATAATATCCAGGAACTCTTATGTTGAGTCTCAACAAATTGATCCATTTGGAGGTCAATTTGGGCAGTCCGGCCCTCAAGGTCAAACCATTCCCTTAAGTACCGGATTACCGCCGTATGGGGGGCAGTATACCCTTTCATTGTCCCCTCCGGGAGGACAGCCATACGGGAGTTCACAACAAAATTTGGGTTATACTGGAATTACGTCAAGCGGTTGGGTACCGATACTACCTCAACAACCAAGAGTTGTATATTCGATGCAACAATGTTTACCTATGTCAAGTATACCAACCACGCCAGCTATTGTGACGGTGTCGCAATTTCAAGCACTGCCTGTCGTATGCCAACCTCAAGTTTCTCAGGTTGTAATGCAACAGCCTCTTGACCCTGCAACTCAACCACAATCGCCGACTGGTGGAACGACACAGGTCCAAACGGGTACAATTACTCCTCATCTTGGTCAAACGGTTAGTATCGGGCAACAGCGCATGGCTTCACAACCATGGCTAGTGCAATACCAACAACTGCAGTTCCAACAAGTATACCAAGGTTCTGAGCAACAAATCTTTGCAAATAGTGGGCAGCCATATATTCAAAACGGTCAAAATCAACCATTCTACAATGGACATGCCCACCAACCTTACCAAAGTTACCAGTATCAAATGCATTATGCTGGTATGCAAAGACCAACTGCTTAGGCGATCCCATCTTATCCTGGGTATGCTTCACCTAACCTGAATCAACAGTTACCCTTCGTGGCAACTTTAAAGTTACCTGATATAAATCGGTTAACAAACGATCCAATCGCTTATGCCCCTTGGTGGCCAGCTATTCCACATAAACTTCCATCAGATATTCCTAAATTTAATGGAAATCTGGGTGAGGATCCGTCGAACCATGTGATGACCTTTCATCTGTGGTGTTCATTAAACACCTTAAATGATGATTCGATTAGGCTTCGCCTTTTTTATAGGACGTTAACTGGTCCGGCAGCAAAATGGTTTGTCGAATTGTCTAGATCTTCATTTGACAACTTCAGTACCCTAGCCACAACCTTTTTAACCCATTTTCAGTTACCGATAAGGTACGAAACGGGAACGGAACTTCTTACCAATTTCAAACAAACAACGGCCACTCACATATCTGATCATATACATGAGTGGCGACGTCGTCGTAGAATGGTAAAAACGTATGTTCCTGATCAGCTTTTAGCTGAATGGTTTATTAAGTCATTATTGCTTTCCATCACAGAAGATGTGGCGAAAGGGGGAGTCATCACTGAAGAGCAGGTTATCGCTCGTGCACAATGTTTGGGCTTGATTTACACTCAGTCTAGCATGCTCTACGATAAAATACCTGACGCTCCTAGACCGGAATTCTCAGTCCCTCCTCCTCCTAAATCAAACAATGACTCTCATGCCGACGATGGCGTGATTTGCACAACAGACACGAAATCGACAAAGGCTACATCTAAAAAGGCCCGTAAGATTTCCAGTCAAAATGCAAAAGAGGAACTTCTTGCCTCAGAAGTAAATGCCGTATCGGCAGATAAAGGCAAAGAAACCAAGCAACCAGGGGGCAAGAAGAAAGGGAAAGGGAAGAAGAAGAAACAGGAAGAATCATTACCTGAAAAATCTTCTGTGAACCCTTCTGGAAATAAGAAACCAAATCATTGGACATCAGATTTTCCGTATAAAGCTGAGCTTAAAAAATTCTTCAAGAATAAAAAGACCTCAGCAGTATTAACTTATCCGTTTCCGAATCCATGAACAAATCTGGTTGACAGTGGAAATGCTTCCTCATCTCAAGTGTTGATGTTGTCAGTTTCCAAACAGCAAAATGATGCTTTGATATCGACAAGGAACAAAGATTATGGGAATCCACAGCTGTCTAACAACAAGGATAAAGATCAACCTAGTAGTTCGACAACAACTTCGACAGAAGTTGCGCCACCCATCATTCCTGAGTTGACAATAAAACCACCAAAGGGAGTGGTACACAAGTCGACGTTTAATCCTCGTGCTAGAGCAGCACAACATTATAATATAGTGGAATATTTGGCCCAATCGCCATCCGCTATGTCGACTCTTGAGGTACTACAAAATTGCCCATCCCAAAAGAAAGCTTTATTATCAGCCATCGATGGGATAGACCCAAAGGATTCCAATATTGTATCATTTGATCATAAAGGATACGATCCTCAGTTACCAGCTCAACTAGCTTTCCTTGTTCAAGTGAAAGCCCTCAACAAAACTGTTCATCGAACGATTATTGATGAGGGGGCATCTACATGTATTATGTCGATGAGTTGCTGGAAAACTTTAGGATCTCCAACCTTGTCACGATCTTCGACGACATTAAAAGCATTTGACAGATGAACATATACCCCATATGGTATTCTAAGTAACTTGAAGGTGGAACTAGGAGGGAAAACAATAGAAATAGATGTTGAAGTAATCGACGGGAATCTCAATTACAACATCCTACTGGGAAGACCATGGATATATGCAATGGCTGCTTTTGTGTTGACCTATTTTAGGAAGATTTCATTTCCCTTTCAAGGAGGGATTACAATTGTCGATCAACAAAACTTCCTCCCCAATGGTTCTCAAGTTACGGGAAGCATTCCAATGATCCATGGAAGCCCCCATTCACTTCAAAATATCGGAGTAGGCCTACTAAAAGACCCTATATTAATGGGAACTTTTTCCCTTCCACCTCCAATCAATTTGGTAGAAGTAGCGTCGGTAGGAACCTGCAATATGATATCTTCAAGAAAGATCTCAGTAAACGATATCGACATGGATCATGCGCAGGTTTTGCCTCCAAGCCCAACAGAAATATTGTAGCAATCAATGTTCCTAGCATGGGAGGCAAACCCAAATCAACGCTCATCAAGCGTTTGGATAGATAGGTCTAAGGAATATGGCACCCCTTCAGATCCTTGGTTGAGAGTGCATGTCAACGATGAAGGAATTGTTCAATCAATGGTAATTGAAGGGGCACCATGGGAAGATTACCACCATTGTTCCCTTCTTCCAGATTGTGAAGAAAATACTCCTGATGACCTTTATCATCCTTCAGTTTTTGATTTTCTATCAAATACTGTAAACACTGGATTCTGAGCGAAACTTGTCCAACAATGAAGAGACTATCGCCATAAATATCTCGACCAAAACAAATGTTGTAGAGAATATTTATGTTGGAAAATGTTGTTCTCCTTCAGAACTGGAAATATATAACGCTCTAATTATGTCTTTGCTTGGTCATATAATGAAATGCCAGGCATTGACTCGAGTATCGTTGAACACGAAATCAAGATGTATCCAGATGTCAAACCAGTACGACAACAGATACGGTAGGTGCACCCCAAGAAAGCCGCTGCCATCAAGACAGAAGTTGAAAAACTTCTCCATGCTGGTTTCATTTACTTGGTTCCTCTAACCGATTGGGTATCGAATATTGTCCCTATTATGAAAAAACAAGGAACAATTAGAGTGTGCATTGACTATAGGGATGTAAATCAAGCTTGTCCAAAAGACAACTACCCTACACCCTTCATCGACCAGATAATTGATGAATGCGCCGGATGTGAAATCTTTTCATTTATGGATGGATTCTTCGGGTATAATCAAATAAATATCTGCCCACAGGACCAGTCAAAGACTGCATTTATTTGTCTGTGGGGCACATTCGCATATCGAAAATTACCCTTTGGTTTAAAGAACGCAGGGGAAACATTTTAGAGGGCAATGAATTATGCTTTCCATGACATCGAAAACATAGTTCAACCATACCTCGACGACCTTCCGGCTCATTCGCGAAAGCGGACTGATCATCCGCAGCATTTAAGAGCGATATTTCTACGTTGCCGACACTACAAGATACGACTCAATCCACACAAATGTGTATTTTGTGTCAGTTCTTGTCGTTTACTTGGCTTTGTAGTCTCGAAAGACGGGATTCGTCTCGACCCATGTAAGGTTCAGGCAATCATAAATTTTCCTCCACCTTCGAATTTTCTTCAGATTCAGAAACTTCAAGGGAAAGCAAACTTTGTGAGGAGGTTCATTCCAAATTACGCCGAACTTGCTAAAGGTTATATGCGTCTTTTGAAAAAGGAAGTACCCTTTGT
The DNA here is from genome assembly GCA_031772625.1 of Pinus tabuliformis. NCBI lineage: Eukaryota > Viridiplantae > Streptophyta > Pinopsida > Pinales > Pinaceae > Pinus > Pinus tabuliformis. The sequence continues at coordinate 1,390,327,816 of CM062819.1, read as the reverse complement.
CTGAATCAGGTTGCGCAAGCTTCCTTTGATGCTTTAAAAGAATCCCTAATGAAAGCATCATTAATGTACGCTCCTGATTATCAAAAAGACTTTAACCTGTATCTGGTTGCAGCGGATACAACCATCGAAATGGTTTTAGTTAAAGAAGACAACAGAATTGAACATCCTATATATTATTTAAGTAAGAACTTAAATGATACAGAAATAAAATATTCTTATGTTGAAAAGCTAGCGCTCGCAGCTATTCAAGCGATACAGAGATTTCGACACTATGTCCTCTTTCGAAAAACTGCCATTCTGTCAAATTGCAACCCCATGACTTATATATTGTCGCGACAGTTGCTAGGGGGAAAATATTCAAAATGGATAGCAATTCTACAAGAGTTTGATCTGGAATTTGTAAAATCCAAGTCAAAGAAAGCTCTGGTTTTCGCAGAATTATTATGCGATCTCCCATCTGTTAACACCCAGGTTGTTCCCTATGACTCCCAAGGGAATACGGCCGGGGTAACCACTAACCAATCTTTGGATCACTGTTTCTAGCCAAACTGTGATCAGAGAGGGCTCTCTCTTTATGATTTGTCTCTGTTATGATGGTGTTTTAGGCTAGCTATTAAGTTTAATCTTGTTTCAATTGTTTGGTTGGAAAAGTTTCAGTCAAACGTGTGTGCTCTTCCCAGCATATTATATAACATTGGGCAATGGAGTCAGTGGTCCTTTGGTTTGGTGTGCTATGTTGATACATTAATGAAAGCTGCAGAGCAAGGTGATTGTCCGGGGAACAAAATTTTGAAATTGAGTTTGTGTGTAACATGTCCAGGATAAGAAAGGCAATTAAGGATCTTTCTATAAACTGGTATGAAAGGAGAAACAATTGTTACCTGGAAGCATTTAAGAATTTCTAGATAACATTCACAGCATGGAATTAAATGTAACATGAGCATTTAAGAATTCATGTCTGTTTTAATCCTGAAGAAAACATTTACAGCAACATAAGATTGAGCACAGGGTGTTAAGAAACATGTCCTGAACTATTCTTTTTCTTTATTGCTAGACATGACGAAAATATGAAAACGAAATAACATAGGGAAACGAAACAGAGTTTAAAGAAGACATATCATTCCACCAGACAACGCAAGGTTTCTGCAACAGCTCTTAGATTATCAACAAGACACCAGAGTTCCAGGAAATCACTGAGCTGAAATTGCTCTTTGTATTAAACTTTTCTGAAAATACAGAGTATACATGCCTCAGAGTAAAATTTACCAACCCCTTATGCGTTACTAAGGGGGGTATATATACAAATTTACATTTGGAAAATATCTGAATGAAGAGTAAATGCTCCATAAATGTCCTACCAACTGCTGGAGTGCAACAGCTGAAAGAGTAAATGTTGTAATAACTTTTAGTCCCTTAGCTGTCAAAAATGGTCAGAGACTGTTGACTTGGTGGCAATTGGAGTCGGTTGGAGACGTGCTGTTCAAAATGTGGCTAGCTGTCATCGTTAGTAATGAATCACTTTTTGGATGCTTTTCAAACATTAACCCTTTTACACTTGTCTTCTGGTGACCTGAGCTGGCAGTGGCCGAATGTCTTGAAACTACCGTGGCAGAATTTGGAGCATGGCCTGCCACTAGTCCTCCTTAGGCATTTGATGCCTCCGAATTTTAATTAGAGTCTCATCAAGCTCTGTATATCTGAAAAAACTAGGAGGAGTTTCAAATAAATGATTTACCTCATTTTCAATAAAAAATGAGCCTTCGAGCTTAGTGTACAAGCTCTGTCCTGTTTGGAGGAACTGTTTCCTCAGAAGTACTGCTGGATGCAGTGATTTGATTTTCAATGTAAGTGGCCATCCTGTTTGTAAATTGATCTCTGCTGATCAATTTTCCTGTGCTGCTCAACAGGCTAGGCAGTCCTCTTGCTTGTAGCATTCCCATTCTGAGTTTATAATCTTCAACTTCAGTCTGTATCTCATAACTTTTTCTTTCTACCGTCTGTACATAACCTCTGAGAGTTAGCACCTTTTTAGCCATGAGGATGGCTTCTGTTCTGTTGGTGATTCCAACGGCTGCCAGCTCCTCTTTGTCTTGCCTGTTCAAAAGTTCTATCAATTGGCTAGCTTGTTCAGGTCTGTTTCCTAACACTGTCTTGGCCCTCTGGACATCTGTCTGGGCTTGTACAATTAAATCCATATGCTCATGGATTGTTTTAATGGATTTCCACTGTTTGATAATGGCTTGGGTAATTTTATTCCACAAGATTCTTTTGATTTCTGCCATAGTATTTTCCAGATTGAGCTCCTTCTCCAGGGCCTTTATTTTATCTTTTTGAGCCTTAATCTGTCTGCCCTGTTCTGCTACCGTTATCTTTGATTGATCATATTTGGCATCTATCTCTGCCAGTTTTTCTTTTGCTTTCTTTATTTCATCCGCCTGTAGCTCCATTGCCTTGACAGCTTTGGTCAATTCTTCTACACTGGGGTGAGCATCTGGAGCTGCTGTTGTACCTGCTGCTTCTGTTGTGGGGGCCACTGCTGCCCCAGAAGTTGTTGCTGTTGTGGAATCTGTTGGAGGAGCTTGGAGTGTAGATTCTCCCTGTTTGTCTTGTAATGCTCCTTCCAGCTCTTTCTCTAGTTCTTGGATCCTTTGATCTTGCTGTAATAAGAGGTCAAGTTGTTCATTAACTTGCTTTTCTTTTTGCAATTCAGCTATCTGAGGGTGTTCTGTAGGTAACGGCTTCAACCTCTTCTTCATGGCATTTAGATCATCATCCTTTTTCTTCATGAGGGCTTTTACACCTGTTGGATCACTAGGATCATGCCCTAGATCAATAATGATATCTTCAAGAGACTTTATTCTATTGTCCTTGGCCTTAGAGGACATCCTCTCAAAATCTAGCTGAGTGTTTGTGTTCTTCAAGGAATCTTTCAGCTCATGGGCTAATGTGGCCTTCTCCACCAAAGTGGCATAGACCATCTCCCCAGTCTGCTTGTGGAGTTCAATTTGGTCCATAGGATGTATGTCTTTGGCCAGGACCTCCACCCTTGTTTTGATGAAATCTGCAGTTGTCATTGGCTGCGGCCCCTTGGGTTTGAAATGGCTGAATATTATTTTTTCTTCTTTGAAGTCGTAGACCGACATCAACCTTTCCTGCTGGGCTGGAGTGGCATCTATAAACTGTTTGTAAACCTCAGCCCTCAATAACTCATTTGCTGCCTTGATTTGTTTGAAGGAAGCCTTAGCACCTTTAAGCTTCTGGCTTTGCTGAGAAGAGGATGACACCTCCAAACCAAGCTGTAAATTCTGCTCCTGCTGAAAGGAGCTTGTCCCTGTATGTTGGCTGCCCTCCCTGTCCTTTGCTGTGTTGTTCACGACATCTTCAGTAATGTCTTCCACCTCTGGGGAATCTGCCCTTTGCCTTTTGGCTTTTGGCTGGTGGGAGGATCCACTAAGGGGAGTGGACTCTTCTCTTTGCCTTTTAGTACCCCTCTCTTCATGTGCTGGGGTCTGCAAAACTGAGGTAGTTAATGGCTCAGTTTGAGGTGGCGGTGTTTGCATTAGGGGGTTTTCTGGCAGCCCAGTTTGTGGCAGAACAGTTTGTCCTTGTTGCTGCTCTGTTTGTTGTTCTGTTTGCTGATCTTTTTGCTGTGACTGTTGCTCTGACTGTTCCTTTTTTGCTTCATCCTCTGCATCCATTTTTCCTTTTCCTTTATCTAAGCCTGGTGCTGCTGTAGAGAGTGTCTGCGGCGCTGTCCTGGTAACTGAGGTCCCTTCTCCCACTGATTGAGGCAGTCTGAAAGGTACCTGGAGCACATAGTCCAGGTCAATAGTCTTCTCAAGTTCTTTCATATTTTTAAGCATTCTTTCTTCTTCAGTTAAGCTCTCAACTAGAGTGTCCAGCTGCCATTCTTGTAAGTTGGCATACTTTTCTATGTGTGGGTAGTGGCAGTGTTTAATCCCTAGGAGTCTGTACTTAGTTCTCCTAGCAGTGATGAAACCTTGAGGGTCATAAGGGACCCATCGAAAACTGTATGACAATTTATATTTGTCCTTGAGGATCAGGTCTGCAGATTCCCATCCTTCCTTCTTGTTCATGATGAAAGGGCCCAACTCATTTTTGAAGTTAAGGTGTGCCTTTTTCTTGGAGCTATGGAAATGGGTAAGGTCTGACTGAATCAATTGCCTGTAATACTCCAAGGCAAATAATCTCATAGGAACATACTTGGGTAGCCTGTATGGACAGAGCTCACAGCCATATACTCTGAACACAGTATGGTGTTCATATAGGTACCAATCACCTATTTTGTACTTCTTAGATAGCTGCAAAGCTTTCTTGATCTCATTAGATATTCTAGGTGGAGGGGACTTCATAAGCATGCAGGAGACTGGGTACACAAACTGGTCAACAAATTCACAGTAGGTATAGGGTGAATTTGTGATTTTATGATAGACTGAGGTCCAGAAGATGACAGATCTCCTCTCTCCTTTATTATCCAGCCCTCTGATGTAGCATGGGAAAGCTTCAGAATGATAAAACATGAACAGGTGATAGATGTAAGCTGAGTATCTGAAGACCCCATGTCTGTCCATTTTGCTCAATTGATCATGAATCCTATTGGCTATGAACTTAGCAAAGTTATACTTTCGGGCAGGGGGTTGACGTGGGCTGTAGGCAGACAGCAATACGAGCATGGCTTGATCCACATGCTCACTGTTTTGGTAACCTAACACATAGGCTATCATGTCCAGTAGTAGCCTGCCTGAGTCATTGAAATGTTCATGCAGATAAGGGGGTGGCCCTGTAGGCTGGCACTCAGTTCTCATGTAGTTCCTGGTGACCTTTTGCAGCTCCTCACTGGTCATCTTGTCACCAGCTTCCAGCAAATACCTCATGGAGAATGGGATTAGCAACTCCGTTTGATCAAACTGTAACATCTTGTTGATGGACTCAGCATTTATATAAAAAAGGATCCTCCCTGATGGAGTATTGACAGCTCTGTGCTCCAGATCATAGTTTTGAGCACATAAGTGAATGATTTCAGGGAAAACATTCACAGCTGGGAGACAGTAATAGGGCAGGTTTGACTCCCATATTCCATCTGTACCAAGTCCATCCTTATGGTCTTCCCTCAGTGTAGTGAAGGTCTTCAAAAAGTCCCTGTCTCCCTCAAAGTCATCAATGAGACAATCCTTGTCAATAAATGGCAAGGCCTCCAGTTCCTTATTGGTTTGATTTAGTGGAGTAACACTGAGGGAAGAGGATGTAGAGGCTGCCATGATATAATCTGTATGTGAGCAGGGAGAGGTAATAGTTTGATAAGTCTTTAAAGACTTAAGCAGCAGGTAAACTGTACATAGTGTGATGTCCTCTTCTAGTGTAAAATTGTAAGCAAGTTGGTAAATTGCTGCAAATTCTCAGGGATGTGGATTGCCTAAGGGGACGTTGCAGAGACAGTGATAATTCTTTAGGAAGAGTGCAGGTGGCCTGTACTTGGCAAAAGGGAACAATGCCGAGTACCTCGGGGGCAATTTTGCAGTTTTAACCCGCGAACTGATTGCTCCAATGTCAAATTGTGGCTTAGGGATGGGGCAGGTTGCTTGGGTTTGGTTTAGGTGATCAGGTGGAGCTGAATTAAGTGAATTTACCAGTCTTTAATGGTGAATTCTACAGAGAATTGGAATTCATGGGCAAAGTGGAAGGAAATGGCAAAATACCTGGAAAATCAACTTGGAAGCTCGCGGGCCGGGTTGTGGAGACGTAGTGCCGTCGAATTCTGAACTTTGAATGGTCGAATTGTCGAATTTGATGGCTGAGTGAGAGGTTTCGCAGCAGCTATTGGCAACGGCTAGTTTCTCTTTCGCATGAAAATGAGCGAAAACAACTCATTTAGTCGTTTAAATCGTTAAATTTGGCAAAAGTGTGCATTTGGCGCTTTTCCGCCGATGACGTCAGCATGACGTCATGGCGGGGCCCAGATACGGAGGTGACGTGGCGGCTGAGGTGTTTGCCAGGGTGGCAGGACACGGTGGCGGGCGGGTACAGTGGCGGGTCCGCGTGGAGGGCCACGGGACGCTGGGGCGGGCACTGGCGAGGTGACGTCAGGGTGACGTGCAAATGACGTGGGAGGAGAGTGGTATTAGGGGTGGCGGTAAGCGGGTTCCCCGCACCACCTTTGGGCAAAGGCGGTAACGGGGAGGGGGGCTCCGAACAACCCCACCGCCTGCCATGCGTCCCCTGTACGGGATGGCCAAAACCACTTTCCCCGGACGCTAAAGGTCGGCAGGTCGGGGAGTGAAAATGACCGCCCACCTTTAGATCCGGGCGACGGAGATCTGACGGCTGGCGGGCCTTCCGACTGGTCGAGCATGTTTGGGGGGGGGGGTCCCGCCAGCGCAATAAAATATTCAATTCAATGATTGGGCGGAGGACTATAGGAAAGTGGGTTTTTTCGCAGTTTTTGGGTTTTTTGGGCTTTTTCAAGGGTTTATATAGGAAAACGGGGTTTTTGTCGTTTTCAGCAGAGAGACGGCGAGGGTTGAGGGACAGGATTTCTGCTCATAACCAGAGGTGAGAGCACATCCAAGACAAGGTTGACCACAGTCCCAGGTGGACTGAAGTCCCCTTAGACCATTTACTTGGCTATAATGCCAAAAGGAGAATATGTAGATAATGCTGGGATTTATACACCATGGTGTTCATACTAGTAGGGGAAAAGGTAATATAGGGGATTTACATAGTAGAATTAGAGTTAATATGGATGAGAGGGTGAGTGGAGGGGGAAACCATTTTAGTTTATGTGAAACAAACTCGGTTTTGAGAGTAGATCAAAATGAAAATATTTTTAGACAAGAAATGTGGCTTTTAAAGATTAAGAACCACCATGAAAACTTAGTCATTTTCATGAATCTAAGCTGATGGGGGAATGTTAGAAATGAAATTGGAAGGGAATGAGGGAAATTAGTCATGCTTCCAGCTGCAAATCGATGAAGAAGAACACCTTTGTCAATTAATTGACTTTGCTTTGATACCCACAGTTACCATCTCTGCAATGGTAGGTATAACTTTCTGCAACCCCAACTACTTACCCAGCTACTTACCTAGCATTTTTATTTCTTCTTGGAGGGTGCATTTGGACTTGCAGACCCTTACTTGCCTCTTCTTTTCTTTGGCTTTTTTCTTTGTTTTTTCTATCTACTTCTACCCTTATCTCTTCCAAGGTCCCAGATTAAGCTGTTGGGAGCCTTTTCTTCTCTACCTGAACTACTTGTCTGCCAAGATTAAGCAGTTTGGACAGACTTCTTTCTCTATTCTATAACTCAAAATTGAAACATGGCATGATCCAGGTTAAACTGTTGGATCATCCATCAAACTTGAAATAAGGTGATCAACATTTGAAACACTTTACACACCTCTTGTTTTCTAGGAAATATGGGATCTTTGTGATATCAAAGCAGAGCATCTTTGGACTTTCCCTTGCCAATCATGAAATATGAAACCTATTGGTATAGGTATCCAACAGTGGCTCCACATGGGGATGGTTTTTCCTTCGAAAGACCAAGAACAGCAGGTCAGATTGCCTTGCTCTTTGAGCGCCCATCTCAATCTTTGAAATTTGCTGCTTTGATGTGTCAAAACTGTGTGCTTCCTTTTTGAAAGACCTCTGATCCTATTTGCCTTTTGCTATTTGGTGAATCACTTAGGAAACTGCATTTTTACAATCTAAATAGAAATAATATGTACATCTGCATATATACAAGGGAACCTGATGTTGCAATCATGGGAAATAGTCAAAATAATGCTTCAACATCCTGCCATTGACAAGACCTTCATCCAAGTCAGTTTCAGTCAGACTTTTGAGGAAGTAAGTGTTGTTACCTTGCACTGCTTGGACAGCAAATGGTCCTCTCCAAAGGGAATCAAATTTCCCATGTTTTCCTTTTTCTTCTCTCCTTGCATCCCATTTAAGGACTTTATCACCAATGCTGAAATCCTCTGCCTTAGTTCTTCTATCAAAGGCCCTTTTTAATTTTTCTTGTAATATCTGCACTCTGCTGAAAACTTGTTCTCTTGTTTGCTGTAAACAGATTATCTGATTGATCCTCCTTTGCATATCATTTGGCTCTGCTTGACTTTCTTGCAGAAGCTTCATAACAGGCACTCCTAGTGATGATGGAAACTTGGCCTCTAGTCCATAGACCAACTCATATGGGCTGGTCCCAATTGATCTTTTTGTTGTTAGTCTTGTCACACGGAATTTGTCAAGGGTGCGGACACGACTGACCTTCCTAGAAGTCTAAGACGTTCTAATGACAAACAAGACAAAATGGAGTGATCTTTCTCTAAATACACCTTTTACAACATGAAAACTACAAGTGTTTAGGCTTACCTTATTCCAAAACGCTGTTGTTGAAGTCCGTTCTTGACGATCCGGATGAGCTCCTCCTTCAAGTCAATTCCTGCAACCACAAACAATCAAACAATTACCAAGCACTTGCATTTCATATAATAAAACATATATTCAACATGCAGACCAAGGAACACATGAAATAACTCATTAACACAAGCTATTGAGAAAAATAAACCAGTTTGTATTAATAACGAAACAAAGAAACTCTTACAACCTGGCCTTGGTGTTGTGCAAGTTCCTCCCAGGGTCCATCAAGGGTTTTCCTCTACTTTGACAAAGCTCACCCTCTCCCAAGTAGAATCAAGTGAAGACAATCTCTCCTCACAAAGGCTCTAATGGAAGACCTAAATCCTGCAGCATTTACCCAAAGAAAATGTATAGCTCCAACCTCTTCTCCTTCTGGCTCAATGCCTTTATTTATAGTGCTGTAAAGAGGTTATTCAGGTCCACTATCAATGGGATCATCCCCCTCTATGGGTGGGATAGCTCCCTTATTGATGGGATAAGTTCCCCCTTAATAGAGATACATGAACCAACTGGAGGCGCATCCATTTCATCAAACCGACTTCTAGAATGTTCTAGAAGTAACCACAAGTAACTTTTTAAAGATAAAACTCGCGCATTTTACCTTTTACAGAGGGACGCACCTGTCCCTTAACATACAGAGCGTCCATGGACGCATATTTTGTGAACAAGGTCAGCGTCCCCGCAGGTAAGGCTAGAGAGAACCTGCGACCCCAGAGATAAACATAGTTTTTACAAGACTTTCTCTCTTCTTTGAGTTTGAGATGGATAACAGAGGCATGAGACTTGCCTAAGAGGGTAGCATGACTGTTGATTTGAGCCATACTAACTGTAAGTAGTCAAGGTGACATTTTTTAGTGTAACAGATTGCCCCCTAAAGTGCGAAGCCTGGAATAGAATAGGGTTTTGTAATTCTAGGAAGGGTGAAGTGCTTTATCATTTCAAGGATTGCCTTGTGGATGGCCTGGTTGGAACCTGCAATTTTCAACACAAAATACATGGATAAGATTATATCATCACTGAGGTAGGCATTCCCATACTCAGATTCAAAACTTTAACTAATGGACTAACTATTCTGATACATGAATGATCTTGCAGTACATCATTTTTATAGACTTTTGTAGACACAGTATGGACGCAGCCATCTGTTTATGATTAGTCTACATAGATAATGAATACAAAACTCCTCGCAGCCTGGATGGTAGAAACTAGATCCAGGGTCTTCACTTCTACTTCCCGAATTGGTACGATTCTAGCCATGTGATTAAATGATTCGATGTCGAACATGGTAGAAACCACTTGATTACCAGTCAATGATGTAAACTGTTAACAAGCGTGAGAGAAACCACCAGTAATGTCAATGGTTCTCAAAGTACCAAGCACAACCCGTGAAATGTGAATAGATGTTTTGATGTCGAACACTTCACGGAATCCTCTGATCGAAAGTCAATGATGTAAACTGACGTCAAAGGCGAGAAACCTGCCATTGATGCATGCAGACTTCAAGGTACTGTCGATTCCTAAGTCATCTTTCTAGATAATGTGTCGATGTCGATAGAAAGCGACCCGTTGCAGGCAAGCCCGCAACACGAAATCATTGTTCAAGTTGAAGAAATGTTGCTGTAAGGACTGACTCAGGGATGGTCAAATGGATGACAAGTATTTTGCAGATGAAAGTTTTTGCTTGCAGACCTCTTGAACACATAATGACACAACAGATGGCTTGGTGACGTATAACTCAAAGTTAACCCCTGGAACCCGGTTAAAGACTTTCAAAGTGATTTGGTCAACTGTGAGGTAAAAGATTTCCCAACCCAGGTGAATGAAAAGTGTCGTGTTCAAGAGTGGTAATAAAGTTTCTTTTGAGACAAAAGGTAACAAACAGGTTCATTCTTCTCTCTTTTCCCCCACCATTTCTGGCAAGTACCTCTTTATTTTTAACAAGCTTGGGGAGGATAACATATGCTTGATTATAAGCTCATCCTTCGGACGAGTCCAACCTAGTTTAAATTCGAACCCTAGGAAGGAGTGGTTCGTTCCTGTTTGTAATTGAACAGGTCCTTTACTGTAAAAGTTTAACGAGCCCAGTATAGGAGAAACTCGGCGTTTTTCATTTTTAGAGAGTCTGAAAAAACAAAAGGAGACTCCACGTTGAACTTTTTCGTATATTTGTGTCCCTCAAGCCCGAAAAAGTATAAAATAATACCTGGGGGAACCGCTTGATCTTGCGACCAAGGAGTACTTTCATAATAGTGTCGTTGACCTGAAAAGTAAAAAGCGATCAAGGACACGTCGTTTTATTTCCTTATCGAGTTTGAAACGACAAAAACCCGGCAATCTTTTCCTGATTTTACGGTCAGAAAAGAGCTATAAGGGGACCATCTTTTAATTCCGTTTTAACGAGTTTAAAAGAAAAACTCGGCGATCTTTTCGTGTTTTAGGAGTCTGAAAAGGGCTTAAAAGAGAACTCCAAGGTTTCACTTTTTCGTAAGTTTTAACGAGTTCGAAAAAGGGATAAAAATGTACTCATGGTTTTCACTTTTTCGTAAGTTTTAACGAGTTCGAAAAAATGATAAAAATGTACTCATATGGCCGACTTTCAATTTAATTTACGAGTAGGAAAAGACGGAAAGATCTCGGCATTTTCATTTGTTTTACGAGAATGAAAGATAGCAAAATAATCTCGGTATTTTCATGAGTTTAACGAGTCTTGAAAATAACTGAAATTGACTCGAGATAGGTTTCATTTTTACAAAAGCTTGAAACAGAGAAAAACTATGCTTCAGAGTAGTTTCATTTTTACACAAGCTTGAAACAGAGATAAAACTGTGCTTGATGCCCCCTAAGCATAACTGCTAGAGTGCATGCCCCCCTAGCTTCATTTCATTCAACCATTTGGATGAAATGAAGGTTTAGTGACGAGATCATTTAAAAGACTTTGACCTAAAACTGTAAGAAAATTATGCAAAACACCAAAACAACTAACCTAAATATACAACTTAACATTTACGAGATCTAGTCAATCTCTCGACTCAAGTAGAGGAGGATTTGTTTCATTTTTTAACGAGCTTGACACAGAGAAAAGAACTATGCTCGGATTCGGTTTCATGTTTACACAAGCTTGAAACGAAAAACTATGCTTGTTACAAGTTCACATGCCCCTGGCATAATGATGCAAATCAAGGTACATGCCCCCCAAGCTTCATTGCATTCAATGAGGTGGATGGAATGAAGCTTTACTTTCAAGATCTTGGAAAGACTTGTGGGAGTTGTTTCATTTTTTATTGAGGTTGACACAAGAAAAGAACTATCCTCAAAACCCTTGTTTCATTTTTTAAACGAGCTTGACACAAGATAAGGAACTATGCTCATAACTATTTCTACAATCTACCTAACAAAAAACTTTACTCTAAAAACCTTGATTCATTTTTTAACGAGCTTGACACAAGACAAGGAACTATGCTCATGACTACTCTCTACAATCTACCTACTTAACCTACCCTTGTTTCATTTTTTAATGAGCTTGACACAAGACAAGGAACTATGCTCAAAAAGTTCGCATGCCCCCAGTTTAATGATGCAAAATGAGGTACATGCCCCCCAGGCTTCATTGCATTCAACCGGCTGGATGAAATGAAGGTTTACTTTCAATATTTAACTTGAAAAGGGAGTTGTTTCATTTTTAAGGAGGTTGACACAAGAGAAGAACTATCCTCATACCTGATTCATTTTTTAACGAGGTTGACTCAGTAACATGAACTATCCTCAAACCTGATTCATTTTTTAATGAGGTTGACTCAGTAACAGGAACTGTCCTCAAACCTGATTCATTTTTTAACGAGGTCGACTCAGTAACAGGAACTATCCTCAAACCTGATTCATTTTTTAACGAGGTCGACTCAGTAACAGGAACTATCCTCAAACCTGATTCATTTTTTAATGAGGTTGACTCAGTAACAGGAACTGTCCTCAAACCTGATTCATTTTTTAACGAGGTCGACTCAGTAACAGGAACTATCCTCAAACCTGATTCATTTTTTAACGAGGTCGACTCAGTAACAGGAACTATCCTCAAAACCCTACTTTTTACAGTCTACCTACATAACCTAAAATCTACCTGATTCATTTTTTAATGAGGTTGACTCAGTAAAAGAACTATCCTCATGCTAGCCTATTTCATTTTTTAACGAGGTTGATACAGGAAAAAACTATCCTCGTACACACTGATTCATTTTTTAATGAGGTTGACACAGTAAAAGGAACTTTCCTCACACACACTGATTCATTTTTTAAATGAGGTTGACACAGTAAAAGGAACTTTCCTCGCAATCCTACTTTCTAACTATCTATATGACCTAAAAACTAGCTGATTCATTTTTTAATGAGGTTGACTCAGTAAAAGAACTGTCCTCATGACAGCCTGTTTCATTTTTTAACGAGGTTGATACAAGAAAAAACTATCCTCGTAACACTGAGCATGGCTTCTAACTGGAAGAAAGACATGTCAATGGACACACCTTGATCATGGCTTCCAAGAGATCTTCATCAGAAGGAAGAACAGTTCTTTGGAAGGAACAAATGTCAAGGGACTCAAAAGGGATAAGAACATCGTGTTCAAGTAATCCCATAGAGTTTTCCATGTCAATTACCGGATCTAAATCAACAGTGAGAGGCTCACTGACATCGGTAACTGAAAACATGGGACCAGTTGCCACATAATTAACCCGTGGCAGGGTAGATACCACTTTAGAATCAGGAACATTTAGGGGTGTCATAGTATTGGTAGTTGAGACAAGACTAGGGAATGAAAACTGGTCTACAGTCACAATACTGCCATCGTGAGGGAAAGACATCACGCGAAAGAGTGTCGATACGACAGCTTTCATTGCATAAACATAGTCTCGCCCAAGGAGTAAATTGAAATCCAAGGGACCTCGAACTACCATAAGATCAACACAAACAGTTTTACCTTCCAAGGTAATAGAAAACTTAGGAAGGATCCCTAAAGGTTCACTAATTGTTCTGTTAAAAGCTTTCAGATTCTGCGTAATAGGCGCAAGCTGAGGGGAACCCAAAGCTTTCCAAACAGCTGAGGATAAAATACTAACAGAAGCACCTTCATCTACCTGAGTACGATGTATGTCCCTACCACCAGCCTTGACAATGATTTGGAAAGGGATGGAGGAAGGAAGACGAGGTTCTGTCAGTCTATTCCAGTCAAAGGAAAAGACCTCAGTACTTGGAGGGGGTTTTGTAGAAACAGGTGAAATGCCCCCTGGCATAGAAGAATCCGATGTAACAAGAAGAACATCAGCGGTATGAAATTTACTCTCGAAAAGGAGAGTGTGATCGACCGAATGTGAAATTGAATCGACCACTTGATCAACTAATGGATCATCAACCTGAGTGACATGAGTTTCACTCTCCAATGGGAGAGTGTGACCGACTGTATTTGAATTTGAATCAATCACTCCGTCAGTTGACGGTAGGTTGGGAGAAAGTTTACGGTAACCAGTTGGAAATTCTTGCTGTGGAACAGTAAGGTTTTCCAATAATGTTGAGGCTTCATCCATGTGAGGGCAAATGTGAGTTTGATGACTCCCTTTGCATAACTTACAAGGAAACCTAACTTTACCCTTTTTCCCAGGAACCTGACTATCACTGGTTGATGGATCAATGGAAAGTTGATGAGATTTTTCTGACCATACTTCCAAGACCTTTGGAATGCTAGGACAATTGACAAGGAAGTGGTCACCCTTACAAAGCCTGCAAGGGTATTTGGGTTTACGATGCATGTCGGAATTTTCCTCAACACAACTAACACTTACAGCCATGGTTGGTTGGTTGACTTCTTTCTTATCTTGCTTCTTCTTCTTCTTCTTCTTCTTCCCTTTCTTCTTCTTCTTAGCCTCCTGGTTACTAACATCAAGGCTTTTACCAGGCGAAGAGGAAGAAATGGAGGAAGAAAAATTAGGCGAAGAAGGTAAAGGGTCAACAGAAGGTTGGTGATGTTGAGATGGTGAACTCTGTTGAGGTGAAGCATCCGGTTGAGATGGAACAATTGGAGTATTTTGGGCCAACGAAGTTGAAAATAACCATATCGGTAAACCTATTGTAAATCCAGGTAATGACAAAGTAGCCATATAAGGAGGACCAACATTTCCAAAGTAAGGAAAAGTACTAGGATTCTCATTAGGAGGGGTTCCTAGGTTGATAAATTCCGGAACATTTGCCATTATATTCAACTTCAGTGAATTTTATTAACAATTTAAAACTAAAATTAACAATTCACAATTCACACTTAACAACTAAAATTCACAATTCACACCTATGGTCTCTAAAAGTAAAAACAAACAAATTAACACGCGCTATCAAATCTAGGAGTCAAACCACACACAAACAGTAAGCTCTCCGGACCGAAAACACTAGTTGGTGATGAAGCCCAACCTCGCAGAATTCAGTACAGAAATGGCGGGTGGAACAGTTACCCCGGCAACCTGCTTAATGAATAGACCGGCACAAGTTCCTCCACTTTAACCGTCTCGAAGTGAAGTGAACCCCCCGGAAAATCCAAGTGAGTATAACCGACGTCTGCTCCAGGTACAGTGGGACCTTCCCTCCACCGTCACCTCGGTAGAACCCTAAAGATTATGGTCACTAAGGTCACCAACAGTAACAAATACACCTGGGGGAACAGTCTAAACTCCGACAGCACGCAAGGGCAGAGTATCAAGCTCAATCCCCTTACCAGCTCCTTGACAACAATCCAAGGTTTACCGATAAGTGACCCCTGGCTCCTCGACAATGGTTAATCCGAGGTTTACCGTTTGTAATACGTATTGTCTGGCGTCGTTCCCAACGAGGGGGGAATGATCCCCTCACTGGTTCGGACACGAGCTCGTGCTTCTCCTTTAAGAGGAGCTTTCCCAGAGTGCAATTGAAACAATTGGATTTATTCTACTCAAGATAAACTATCTGTTTGGTTTTGTAGTCTTGGAGAGTTAAGTACTCACCTACTCCAAGACCCTAGCCTAAGCTATGTTGGTGTTTCAGAGCCCTAGAAATGTAAAAATTACTAGATGAATTTTAATTAAGCATTGTGTTATTAAGGCTGTTATTACTCAAATGGGTAAATGGAGATGAAACCAATGGTGTTATGACCCGACTCAACTGAATGCAATCGAATATGATAATGTAATCCTTTCAATTCGATGAATCCTAACTAGAGTAAGGAGAGAGTTTCCATTCACTTCCAACAATGCAAAAAATTGATCATTAAGAGAAAATTTAACAAATTCTCTAATGCACTAATTTCATCAAGAAAAACT
The DNA here is from genome assembly GCA_031772625.1 of Pinus tabuliformis. Classification (NCBI taxonomy): domain Eukaryota; kingdom Viridiplantae; phylum Streptophyta; class Pinopsida; order Pinales; family Pinaceae; genus Pinus; species Pinus tabuliformis. The sequence goes on along the minus strand of CM062819.1, from coordinate 1,390,312,054 downwards.
AATGCAAATCAATTCCAAACCAATTTTTATTTTTATTTTTGTGTAAATTCAAATCAAAGAAAGCTGATCTAAATCTACGATTGATTTTTCAGAATGTAAACTATGCAATTGTAATCTATGCACAATTCACATGAAAAGTATGCAAATGTAATCTATGCACATTTTTCAATAATATTCTGAAAATGAGAATTCTAATTGTGCAAATGTGATCTATGCAAGAGAATTCTCAAACACAAGACGATTCTAATGTGATCTAAGAACCAATCAAGTGCAAGTTGAGAAAATTGGGTGAGAGTTCCAAAGATCAAATAAAAACACTCAAAGGCGATTAACACTCATACACAATTGTGAAAACAAAAGCAAAAACAAAAGCAAAAACAAAAGCAAAAAGATGCAAAATTGTGAAAAGACTGAGACAAACCGCCAAGTAATGACCAATGGAAATCAAATCAAGAATTTCTCAAAAAGAGACTCAAAACACCCAATTGATGAAAGCTAAGAGCAGGAACAAGCTTAGGTGAAGATTCTGGACAAGGGACTAATGAATCTGGGCAGAAAAAACTAAGAAAAAACAAAATCTAAGAGCAAAAAAGGCAAAAAATGGAATTTTCTCAAATTTTGGCAGGGGACGCAGGCAACCCGTTAGCACAGGTGCGGGCCCGCTCTGTGCACGCAGCAAAAGTGCGTCCAGGGACGCACTGTGCAGCACTCAGAGGGTGCGTCCGTCTGAAAAACTCAAGAAAAACCAAAATAAAACTAATCCTAAGCTAACCCACCCAGAGACAGAATCACAGAGCCAAAACCAGAAAAATAAACCAATTTTCTCAAAGCAAAGTTCACATAAAGGAAAAGACTTTCTCATTAATGGAATCCCCAGCGGAGTCGCCAATTTGTCACACGGAATTTGTCAAGGGTGCGGACACGACTGACCTTCCTAGAAGTCTAAGACGTTCTAATGACAAACAAGACAAAATGGAGTGATCTTTCTCTAAATACACCTTTTACAACATGAAAACTACAAGTGTTTAGGCTTACCTTATTCCAAAACGCTGTTGTTGAAGTCCGTTCTTGACGATCCGGATGAGCTCCTCCTTCAAGTCAATTCCTGCAACCACAAACAATCAAACAATTACCAAGCACTTGCATTTCATATAATAAAACATATATTCAACATGCAGACCAAGGAACACATGAAATAACTCATTAACACAAGCTATTGAGAAAAATAAACCAGTTTGTATTAATAACGAAACAAAGAAACTCTTACAACCTGGCCTTGGTGTTGTGCAAGTTCCTCCCAGGGTCCATCAAGGGTTTTCCTCTACTTTGACAAAGCTCACCCTCTCCCAAGTAGAATCAAGTGAAGACAATCTCTCCTCACAAAGGCTCTAATGGAAGACCTAAATCCTGCAGCATTTACCCAAAGAAAATGTATAGCTCCAACCTCTTCTCCTTCTGGCTCAATGCCTTTATTTATAGTGCTGTAAAGAGGTTATTCAGGTCCACTATCAATGGGATCATCCCCCTCTATGGGTGGGATAGCTCCCTTATTGATGGGATAAGTTCCCCCTTAATAGAGATACATGAACCAACTGGAGGCGCATCCATTTCATCAAACCGACCTCTAGAATGTTCTAGAAGTAACCACAAGTAACTTTTTAAAGATAAAACTCGCGCATTTTACCTTTTACAGAGGGACGCACCTGTCCCTTAACATACAGAGCGTCCATGGACGCATATTTTGTGAACAAGGTCAGCGTCCCCGCAGGTAAGGCTAGAGAGAACCTGCGACCCCAGAGATAAACATAGTTTTTACAAGACTTTCTCTCTTCTTTGAGTTTGAGATGGATAACAGAGGCATGAGACTTGCCTAAGAGGGTAGCATGACTGTTGATTTGAGCCATACTAACTGTAAGTAGTCAAGGTGACATTTTTTAGTGTAACAAGTCTATCTGCCCATAAAGCATTGACTAGTTTCTTATGCCAGTTCTTTTTGTTCTCTTCCAGCACCTTCTTTATGATATTTATTAAGCTTTTGTTTGATGATTCAGCGAGGCCATTTCCTTGGGGATAGTATGCAGTAGAATGGCCCAAAGTGATGTGAAATTTATGGCAGAAGTTCACCATTTTTTTGGATCTGAAAGCAGCAACATTGTCTGTTATTATTTTGTCTGGACAGCCAAATCTAGCCAGTATGTTGTTTTCCAAAAACTGAATGATTACTGAGTCATTTGCTTGTCTGCATGGGGCAGCTTCAATCCATTTGGTGAAGTAGTCTGTGGATGTTAAAATCCATCTGTGTTGGCCTGAAGATGAAGGATGAATTTCCCCAATGAAATCCAAGCCCCATTGTTGGAAAGGTCTCTCTGTTGCAATGGGTCTTAAGGGAAGTGGTAGCAACTGTCTTTTGCCCTCAAAGAGTTGGCATTTGTGGCATGAGGCTGTGAATTTCTTCACATCAGAGAACATGGTGGGCCAGTAATAACCAGCCCTCAGTATCTTGTCCACAGTGGACTTCCAGTACAAATGTCCACCACAGTCTCCTGCATGGAAGTCTTGCATGATATTGTTAGTTTCATTCTCCATTAGACAGTGCAGCAATATCCCTTCATGGTTTTTCCAAAGTAAATTTCCGTCCATCACACAAAATCTAGATGTTTTCATTTTTAGGAACCTACACTTAGTTCTGGACAGTCCTGGGGGAGCACACATGTTTTGTAACACATAACAGATATCAGAGTACCAAGGAGATTGTTCAAAGGCTACATTGATCTTTGGAGTCGCCAGCTCTGTTTCACTGTCCATTTGATTGATATCTAAGGCTTGGAAATTTGCTTCTGTCATTAATTTGGCCAAGCCTTGTCCTTTTATTAGCTTTGTAGGTTTTATTTCAATGTCAAATTCTAGTATGTTGGCAATCCATTTTCCTCTTCTGCCCTCTAAGTTTTCTTGGGTGAGAATGTCTTTGACAATAGGACTTGGTACATAAGCCACAACATGGGAATAAAGGATGTAAATCCTAAAGTCTTTAATGGCTTTGACCAAAGCATAGGCTTGTTTCTCCATAATTTGATATTTTAGAGGGGCATCTCTAAGAGTTCTGTTGAAGAAGGCAATAGGCTTCTCATTCCCTTGGTCATCTTTCTGTAATAAAACAGCAGCAATAGTATGCTGGGAGGCAAAAGAGAAAATGATAAAGTCTCTGTCAAACTGAGGATTGGTTAACACTGGGGTTTGAGTCAAGGCCAATTTTATACTTTCAAAGGCTTGTTTTGCTTCAACAGTCCATTTTACCTTTGAATCTTTCTTTAGCATATTGTTTAATAATCTGATTAGTTCTGCTAAGTTCGGGATAAACCTTCTTAAAAAGTTAATTTTTCCTAAGAATCCCTGCAACTCCTTGACATTCCTTGGGTGAGGCATTTGTAGGATAGCTTGTATCCTGTCTGGATCAATTCTTATGCCATCTTTTGAAATGATGTGCCCTAAGAGTTTCCCTTCTTCCAAGCCAAATAATGACTTCTTGGGATTTAGAGAAATACCATATTTCCTGCATGTTAGGAAAATCTGTCTCAAATGTTTCAGATGTTCTTGGTCGGATTTTGAAAAGGGTGTAAGATCATCTAGGTAAATGACTAGGAAGTCATGAATCTCTTTTGCAAAAGTAATGTCCATTGCTCTTTGAAAAGTTGCCCCTGCGTTTTTCAGTCCAAAGGGCATTTTTACATACTTGAAAGTTCCCCATGGGGTTGTAAATGCAGTTTTGTCTTGATCATCAGGGTGTACTAGGATTTGATTAAAGCCTGAGAATCCATCAAGCAATGACATTCTTGAAGCCCCCACCACTCTTTGGAGAATGTGATCCATTTTGGGTAAAGGGTAGTTATCTTTGAGTGATACTTGATTCAGATTCCTTAAGTCTACACAAAGTCTAATCTCACCAGTCTTTTTCCTTGTAGGGACTAAGTTGGAAATCCATTCAGAGAATCTGATTGGTGCTATGATGCCAGCTTTGAACATTTTTTGCAATTCCTTTTCAATGGAAGGAAGGAGTACAGGATTGATCCTTCTCAATTTCTGTTTGAATGGTTTTTGATTAGGCTTGAGGGGAATGGTATGCTGGATGACAGAGGTATCATAGGACTTTAGATCCTCATAACCCCATGCAAAAACATCTTGAAACTCTTTAAAGAGGTCAATGTATTTGGGTTTTTGATCAGGGGGCAAAGAAGCAGATAGCTTTATTATTTTGGGCTTGTGACTAGTACCAATATTGCATTCTTCAATCGCTGCATCTAATGGCTGCATCTTTGGTTTCTTGGGGACGTCATTTGAATCAAAAATGTCCTCTAGTGGGGTAAGGCCTGCTGGAAGGAAGTTGTCTTTGAGTTGTATGATTTCAGCTTCAGCGTTGCTCACCTCTTCACAGTCGATTTGGTGAATTTGCTGAATGTTTTGATTATTGAAAATGGTTGGATTCAGAAATTGTTTTGCTGTTCTAGGTGATATTTGCTGAGCAGTCTGTTGGAACTGTATTTGTGATTGACTTGCTTCATCAAGTATTTGTGATTGACTTGCTGATTCAGTGTCAATATTTAATCCTGCAAACTCTTGTTGTGAGGTTAGAAAATTGTTTATTTGTATATCATTCTCAAATACTTGCCATTCTTTGACATTGTTTGGAATAGAGGGTCTGTATCTGACCTCGGCTGTGAAACAGTTATTGGGTTCTAGTGGGAATTTGAAGGTGCTGGCAAATGTTGCCAAACTGTGTGCGTGGAGATTGTGGCCCCTTGAAATTTTTGTGATAAAGAACTCAGAGAAAGTCTCCAATATTTCAATTACAGCAGACCTGTAAGATCTCAACCTTTTGTCATTGGCGACAAAACTTCCTTTCACTTGTTGAATTACTAGATCAGAATCTCCCATGATGGAAAGCCTAGGAGCTTGTAATGACTTTGCTAGTTTGAGACCTAGTAACAGAGCTTCATATTCTGCCATGTTATTAGTGCATCTAAAATTTAATCTATAAGCCCTGCCTTCTGCATGGTCTTTCTCTTTGTTATGTATCCAAACTCCAGCTCCTGCCCCTAACTTATTGACTGAGCCATCAAATTCTAAGATCCACAGGATATCTTGCTGAAAAGGAGGTTTAAAAATCTGTTCATGAGATGGCCATGTAAGCAGGAGTTGGGGTTTCTTTTCCCGCTTGATTTCTAGGACAGTTTCATCACTTGTTGGACAATCTTTGACAACTAGAGGAGGGATAATGTCTATTGTTGGACTGATTGATGTTTTATGGGTGCTACTTGCTTGATTAATGTTTTGTTCTTGCAAGAGTTTCTTAGTTCCAATATCATTGTTTGAGAGACTTGCACTGTCATTGAAGAGAATGAAGGAGTCTATGTCTGAATGGACAGCATATATTGGAAAATTTTGAGGCTTTTCTTCACTGCTGACCATGTACTTCATGAGTGTCTCCCTGTAAAGTCTTTTTGGTTGCCCAAAGACAGAGATGGTGGCATATGACATATCTAATTGCAGGGAGCCTTGGAGTTTGGCCCCCCATGATCTTGATAACAGCATCCCATATTTAGGTGGGATATCAGCGCTACAACATCCATTAGAATGGTTTTATTAGGGTATTGAACCAGGGATACACATAAATCTTTTATTAGGCCTAAACATTTGACTTGGCTAGAATCAAAGGAAAACAGGTCTTTGTATGGTCTTGTTATATCCAAGTTCAATCTTTCCATGACTGCTTTTGGCATAAGGTTGTGAGAGGCGCCTGAGTCGAACATTGCATTATGCAGTATTTTATCATGAACATGCAAGCTGACATAAAAAGGTAATATCCCTGTGACCATTGTTTTTCCATCTACCTCTGGGCCAAACAGTAATTCCGGAGTGTCATCTAACACATTTACATCATCTTTACTATTAGTGAATTGAAGAGATTTCTTGATCTGTTGCTTATAGATGTCATGCTTGGCTAGCTCTGAAAGGGGAATTGCTATCTTTAGCTTGCCAATCTCTGTGCTTAGGTCAAAAGGTTTATCAGCTTGGGTTTTGGAGTTGTGGATAGCAGCCCTTTCTTTGCTCATTAGATCTTCTTGTTGGTTTTCATCTTGACTTTGAGACCTGCCCCTTTTGCTCATGTCTGGAGGGGTGATATCTAAGTCAGGGTGAGAGGACGAGGTTGCCATAGGCCGTTGTAGTGGTGACAAAAGTGTGGTGACCTCTTCAACCACCACTTCTTCTGTAGGCAAGTTTGTTTTGTCATTAGGTTCTGTGACTATGGTTCCTTTAGACTGCTGTTTATCTTTTATCTTTTCAGGCTGATTCACATTTACAGTCCTACTCCTTAGCTTGTACTGTTTGTGAACTTCATAGACAGCACTATCATATCCTTGTTTAAAATCAAAGGATTCTCCTGATTTAGTTTGGAATATTTTGATTTCATCATCCTCATGGTCCTCTTGTGTTAAGAAGACCTGGCTTTTACCATCTAGACCCATTAGATTAATCTCAGGGTCTTCATTAGGTTCAGTTGATGTTGAAGTTTCTGCATAATTTTCTCGGAAAGGGGGTCTAATGTCTTGGTCAGCACTTGTTCTACCAATGTTTTGGTTTTGGGTTCTCCTAAAATTCGGATTTCTAGGAGGGTTGTTTTTTGGTGCTTCCCATGATGACTTTCTTTCGACTGATTCCACTCTTTCACCCAATCTCTTCATGCTATTTAGTATTGCATCCAGCTTTTGATCAAAGCCCGAAGTTTCTTCTTTGAAGGCAGTCCTTTTCTCCAATTTTGCCCTGTTTCTTTTCGCAATTAGGTTAGCTTCCACTGTGACAGTAACCCTTTGAGCTTCTTGAAGGGTTGGAGGATTTCTTTCCTTCAACTGATAGGCCATATCAGGGTCAAAACCATCAGGGAATTTATACAGGGCTAAATCAGGAGGAGGCCTTAAGTTCTGTGGAATAGCATTATATACATTGTTAAACCTAGCACAATATTCCAAAACTGTCTCCTGGGGACCTCTCTTAATAGTGTCATATTCACCAAGTACGTGGAGAGGATCTTTCTTCTTCTCCCATCTCTCAGTAAAAGCTTCGTAAAGCTGATCTGGTGTTGTAATGGAGTTTGCATTGAGGGATCTGAACCAAGTTCTAACATCCCCAGTTAAACTTTGAACAAAAATTCTCATTCTGACAGTGTCATCATCTATTTCATAGGTCTCAAAGTGGTCTTGCATCTTCTTGGCATGCTGGATAGCTGTTAGAGAGCCATTTGAGTCAAAATATGAGATTTTACTTTGATAATCTTGAGGTAAGGCCACAGCATTAGCTGGTATCTGCAGAGGTGCATACCTGTTAGCCATATTTATGAGGTTTAGAGGGTTAATAGGAACAAATGGGACAGCAGGGATTACTGGTGTAACAGGGTTAATGGGATGGGTAACTAATGGGAGAGTGGTTGAAAGAGTATGTGCAGTGGGTGAAAATGTGAGAGGAGGACTTTGAGGTGTTGATGATGAACTAGGGGAACTAGGGGTGGACCGGAAAAGAACTTTGCAGGGAGTGGGAATGAGGATAGGTTGATCTGAACTTATATCTGAATCAGCAGGCTTATCCTGCTTTTGCTGTCTCCTAATGTTTTTTGGAATGGTATTTGGATTATCAACAATGATGGGTGGATTAGGGTCAGGATTTGCCCTAGTGTGCCGAGGATTTTTCTTAGGAGCCAGCTTCCAACCTGTTTTTGGGATTTTGTAGGAAGTTTTTTTTTATGTATACAAGGACTGGATAAAGATTTTGAAATGGCTATATATGTTTCAAAGTTTAAGATGAAGATTCCCTATCTAGCTCTTCCCTAAAGCTGTGACTGTGATGCAAAAACAGTTCTAAGGCCTCTTGGCTGATTTCAGGTTTGATGGTAACTTTGGAAAACAGATAGTAATTGAAAAATCCTAAGAAGTCCCCAGTGGAGTCGCCAATTATGTTAACACCCAGGTTGTTCCCTATGACTCCCAAGGGAATACGGCCGGGGTAACCACTAACCAATCTTTGGATCACTGTTTCTAGCCAAACTGTGATCAGAGAGGGCTCTCTCTTTATGATTTGTCTCTGTTATGATGGTGTTTTAGGCTAGCTATTAAGTTTAATCTTGTTTCAATTGTTTGGTTGGAAAAGTTTTAGTCAAACGTGTGTGCTCTTCCCAGCATATTATATAACATTGGGCAATGGAGTCAGTGGTCCTTTGGTTTGGTGTGCTATGTTGATACATTAATGAAAGCTGCAGAGCAAGGTGATTGTCCGGGGAACAAAATTTTGAAATTGAGTTTGTGTGTAACATGTCCAGGATAAGAAAGGCAATTAAGGATCTTTCTATAAACTGGTATGAAAGGAGAAACAATTGTTACCTGGAAGCATTTAAGAATTTCTAGATAACATTCACAGCATGGAATTAAATGTAACATGAGCATTTAAGAATTCATGTCTGTTTTAATCCTGAAGAAAACATTTACAGCAACATAAGATTGAGCACAGGGTGTTAAGAAACATGTCCTGAACTATTCTTTTTCTTTATTGCTAGACATGACGAAAATATGAAAACGAAATAACATAGGGAAACGAAACAGAGTTTAAAGAAGACATATCATTCCACCAGACAACACAAGGTTTCTGCAACAGCTCTTAGATTATCAACAAGACACTAGAGTTCCAGGAAATCACTGAGCTGAAATTGCTCTTTGTATTAAACTTTTCTGAAAATACAGAGTATACATGCCTCAGAGTAAAATTTACCAACCCCTTATGCGTTACTAAGGGGGGTATATATACAAATTTACATTTGGAAAATATCTGAATGAAGAGTAAATGCTCCATAAATGTCCTACCAACTGCTGGAGTGCAGCAGCTGAAAGAGTAAATGTTGTAATAACTTTTAGTCCCTTAGCTGTCAAAAATGGTCAGAGACTGTTGACTTGGTGGCAATTGGAGTCGGTTGGAGACGTGCTGTTCAAAATGTGGCTAGCTGTCATCGTTAGTAATGAATCACTTTTTGGATGCTTTTCAAACATTAACCCTTTTACACTTGTCTTCTGGTGACCTGAGCTGGCAGTGGCCGAATGTCTTGAAACTACCGTGGCAGAATTTGGAGCATGGCCTGCCACCAGTCCTCCTTAGGCATTTGATGCCTCCGAATTTTAATTAGAGTCTCATCAAGCTCTGTATATCTGAAAAAACTAGGAGGAGTTTCAAATAAATGATTTACCTCATTTTCAATAAAAAATGAGCCTTCGAGCTTAGTGTACAAGCTCTGTCCTGTTTGGAGGAACTGTTTCCTCAGAAGTACTGCTGGATGCAGTGATTTGATTTTCAATGTAAGTGGCCATCCTGTTTGTAAATTGATCTCTGCTGATCAATTTTCCTGTGCTGCTCAACAGGCTAGGCAGTCCTCTTGCTTGTAGCATTCCCATTCTGAGTTTATAATCTTCAACTTCAGTCTGTATCTCATAACTTTTTCTTTCTACCGTCTGTACATAACCTCTGAGAGTTAGCACCTTTTTAGCCATGAGGATGGCTTCTGTTCTGTTGGTGATTCCAACGGCTGCCAGCTCCTCTTTGTCTTGCCTGTTCAAAAATTCTATCAATTGGCTAGCTTGCTCAGGTCTGTTTCCTAACACTGTCTTGGCCCTCTGGACATCTGTCTGGGCTTGTACAATTAAATCCATATGCTCATGGATTGTTTTAATGGATTTCCACTGTTTGATAATGGCTTGTGTAATTTTATTCCACAAGATTCTTTTGATTTCTGCCATAGTATTTTCCAGATTGAGCTCCTTCTCCAGGGCCTTTATTTTATCTTTTTGAGCCTTAATCTGTCTGCCCTGTTCTGCTACCGTTATCTTTGATTGATCATATTTGGCATCTATCTCTGCCAGTTTTTCTTTTGCTTTCTTTATTTCATCCGCCTGTAGCTCCATTGCCTTGACAGCTTTGGTCAATTCTTCTACACTGGGGTGAGCATCTGGAGCTGCTGTTGTACCTGCTGCTTCTGTTGTGGGGGCCACTGCTGCCCCAGAAGTTGTTGCTGTTGTGGAATCTGTTGGAGGAGCTTGGAGTGTAGATTCTCCCTGTTTGTCTTGTAATGCTCCTTCCAGCTCTTTCTCTAGTTCTTGGATCCTTTGATCTTGCTGTAATAAGAGGTCAAGTTGTTCATTAACTTGCTTTTCTTTTTGCAATTCAGCTGTCTGAGGGTGTTCTGTAGGTAACAGCTTCAACCTCTTCTTCATGGCATTTAGATCATCATCCTTTTTCTTCATGAGGGCTTTTACACCTGTTGGATCACTAGGATCATGCCCTAGATCAATAATGATATCTTCAAGAGACTTTATTCTATTGTCCTTGGCCTTAGAGGACATCCTCTCAAAATCTAGCTGAGTGTTTGTGTTCTTCAAGGAATCTTTCAGCTCATGGGCTAATGTGGCCTTCTCCACCAAAGTGGCATAGACCATCTCCCCAGTCTGCTTGTGGAGTTCAATTTGGTCCATAGGATGTATGTCTTTGGCCAGGACCTCCACCCTTGTTTTGATGAAATCTGCAGTTGTCATTGGCTGCGGCCCCTTGGGTTTGAAATGGCTGAATATTATTTTTTCTTCTTTGAAGTCGTAGACCGACATCAACCTTTCCTGCTGGGCTGGAGTGGCATCTATAAACTGTTTGTAAACCTCAGCCCTCAATAACTCATTTGCTGCCTTGATTTGTTTGAAGGAAGCCTTAGCACCTTTAAGCTTCTGGCCTTGCTGAGAAGAGGATGACACCTCCAAACCAAGCTATAAATTCTGCTCCTGCTGAAAGGAGCTTGTCCCTGTATGTTGGCTGCCCTCCCTGTCCTTTGCTGTGTTGTTCAAGACATCTTCAGTAATGTCTTCCACCTCTGGGGAATCTGCCCTTTGCCTTTTGGCTTTTGGCTGGTGGGAGGATCCACTAAGGGGAGTGGACTCTTCTCTTTGCCTTTTAGTACCCCTCTCTTCATGTGCTGGGGTCTGCAAAACTGAGGTAGTTAATGGCTCAGTTTGAGGTGGCGGTGTTTGCATTAGGGGATTTTCTGGCAGCCCAGTTTGTGGCAGAACAGTTTGTCCTTGTTGCTGCTCTGTTTGTTGTTCTGTTTGCTGATCTTTTTGCTGTGACTGTTGCTCTGACTGTTCCTTTTTTGCTTCATCCTCTGCATCCATTTTTCCTTTTCCTTTATCTAAGCCTGGTGCTGCTGTAGAGAGTGTCTGCGGCGCTGTCCTGGTAACTGAGGTCCCTTCTCCCACTGATTGAGGCAGTCTGAAAGGTACCTGGAGCACATAGTCCAGGTCAATAGTCTTCTCAAGTTCTTTCATATTTTTAAGCATTCTTTCTTCTTCAGTTAAGCTCTCAACTAGAGTGTCCAGCTGCCATTCTTGTAAGTTGGCATACTTTTCTATGTGTGGGTAGTGGCAGTGTTTAATCCCTAGGAGTCTGTACTTAGTTCTCCTAGCAGTGATGAAACCTTGAGGGTCATAAGGGACCCATCGAAAAATGTATGACAATTTATATTTGTCCTTGAGGATCAGGTCTGCAGATTCCCATCCTTCCTTCTTGTTCATGATGAAAGGGCCCAACTCATTTTTGAAGTTAAGGTGTGCCTTTTTCTTGGAGCTGTGGAAATGGGTAAGGTCTGACTGAATCAATTGCCTGTAATACTCCAAGGCAAATAATCTCATAGGAACATACTTGGGCAGCCTGTATGGACAGAGCTCACAGCCATATACTCTGAACACAGTATGGTGTTCATATAGGTACCAATCACCTATTTTGTACTTCTTAGATAGCTGCAAAGCTTTCTTGATCTCATTAGATATTCTAGGTGGAGGGGACTTCATAAGCATGCAGGAGACTGGGTACACAAACTGGTCAACAAATTCACAGTAGGTATAGGGTGAATTTGTGATTTTATGATAGACTGAGGTCCAGAAGATGACAGATCTCCTCTCTCCTTTATTATCCAGCCTTCTAATGTAGCATGGGAAAGCTTCAGAATGATAAAACATGAACAGGTGGTAGATGTAAGCTGAGTATCTGAAGACCCCCTGTCTGTCCATTTTGCTCAATTGATCATGAATCCTATTGGCTATGAACTTAGCAAAGTTATACTTTCGAGCAGGGGGTTGACGTGGGCTGTAGGCAGACAGCAATACGAGCATGGCTTGATCCACATGCTCACTATTTTGGTAACCTAACACATAGGCTATCATGTCCAGTAGCAGCCTGCCTGAGTCATTGAAATGTTCATGCAGATAAGGGGGTGGCCCTGTAGGCTGGCACTCAGTTCTCATGTAGTTCCTGGTGACCTTTTGCAGCTCCTCACTGGTCATCTTGTCACCAGCTTCCAGCAAATACCTCATGGAGAATGGGATTAGCAACTCCGTTTGATCAAACTGTAACATCTTGTTGATGGACTCAGCATTTATATAAAAAAGGATCCTCCCTGATGGAGTATTGACAGCTCTGTGCTCCAGATCATAGTTTTGAGCACATAAGTGAATGATTTCAGGGAAAACATTCACAGCTGGGAGACAGTAATAGGGCAGGTTTGACTCCCATATTCCATCTGTACCAAGTCCATCCTTATGGTCTTCCCTCAGTGTAGTGAAGGTCTTCAAAAAGTCCCTGTCTCCCTCAAAGTCATCAATGAGACAATCCTTGTCAATAAATGGCAAGGCCTCCAGTTCCTTATTGGTTTGATTTAGTGGAGTAACACTGAGGGAAGAGGATGTAGAGGCTGCCATGATATAATCTGTATGTGAGCAGGGAGAGGTAATAGTTTGATAAGTCTTTAAAGACTTAAGCAGCAGGTAAACTGTACACAGTGTGATGTCCTCTTCTAGTGTAAAATTGTAAGCAAGTTGGTAAATTGCTGCAAATTCTCAGGGATGTGGATTGCCTAAGGGGACGTTGCAGAGACAGTGATAATTCTTTAGGAAGAGTGCAGGTGGCCTGTACTTGGCAAAAGGGAACAATGCCGAGTACCTCGGGGGCAATTTTGCAGTTTTAACCCGCGAACTGATTGCTCCAATGTCAAATTGTGGCTTAGGGATGGGGCAGGTTGCTTGGGTTTGGTTTAGGTGATCAGGTGGAGCTGAATTAAGTGAATTTACCAGTCTTTAATGGTGAATTCTACAGAGAATTGGAATTCATGGGCAAAGTGGAAGGAAATGGCAAAATACCTGGAAAATCGACTTGGAAGCTCGCGGGCCGGGTTGTGGAGACTTAGTGCCGTCGAATTCTGAACTTTGAATGGTCGAATTGTCGAATTTGATGGCTGAGTGAGAGGTTTCGCAGCAGCTGTTGGCAACGGCTAGTTTCTCTTTCGCATGAAAATGAGCGAAAACAACTCATTTAGTCGTTTAAATCGTTAAATTTGGCAAAAGTGTGCATTTGGCGCTTTTCCGCCGATGACGTCAGCATGACGTCATGGCGGGGCCCAGATACGGAGGTGACGTGGCGGCTGAGGTGTTTGCCAGGGTGGCAGGACACGGTGGCGGGCGGGTACAGTGGCGGGTCCGCGTGGAGGGCCACGGGACGCTGGGGCGGGCACTGGCGAGGTGACGTCAGGGTGACGTGCAAATGACGTGGGAGGAGAATGGTATTAGGGGTGGCGGTAAGCGGGTTCCCCGCACCACCTTTGGGCAAAGGCGGTAACGGGGAGGGGGGCTTCGAACAACCCCACCGCCTGCCACGCGTCCCCTGTACGGGATGGCCAAAACCACTTTCCCCGGACGCTAAAGGTCGGCAGGTCGGGGAGTGAAAATGACCGCCCACCTTTAGATCCGGGCGACGGAGATCTGACGGCTGGCGGGCCTTCCGACTGGTCGAGCATGTTTGGGGGGGGGGGGTTCCCGCCAGCGCAATAAAATATTCAATTCAATGATTGGGCGGAGGACTATAGGAAAATGGGTTTTTTCGCAGTTTTTGGGTTTTTTGGGCTTTTTCAAGGGTTTATATAGGAAAACGGGGTTTTTGTGCGTTTTCAGCAGAGAGACGGTGAGGGTTGAGGGACAGGATTTCTGCTCATAACCAGAGGTGAGAGCACATCCAAGACAAGGTTGACCACAGTCCCAGGTGGACTGAAGTCCCCTTAGACCATTTACTTGGCTATAATGCCAAAAGGAGAATATGTAGATAATGCTGGGATTTATACACCATGGTGTTCATACTAGTAGGGGAAAAGGTAATATAGGGGATTTACATAGTAGAATTAGAGTTAATATGGATGAGAGGGTGAGTGGAGGGGGAAACCATTTTAGTTTATGTGAAACAAACTCGGTTTTGAGAGTAGATCAAAATGAAAAGATTTTTAGACAAGAAATGTGGCTTTTAAAGATTAAGAACCACCATGAAAACTTAGTCATTTTCATGAATCTAAGCTGATGGGGGAATGTTAGAAATGAAATTGGAAGGGAATGAGGGAAATTAGTCATGCTTCCAGCTGCAAATCGATGAAGAAGAACACCTTTGTCAATTAATTGACTTTGCTTTGATACCCACAGTTACCATCTCTGCAATGGTAGGTATAACTTTCTGCAACCCCAACTACTTACCCAGCTACTTACCTAGCATTTTTATTTCTTCTTGGAGGGTGCATTTGGACTTGCAGACCCTTACTTGCCTCTTCTTTTCTTTGGCTTTTTTCTTTGTTTTTTCTATCTACTTCTACCCTTATCTCTTCCAAGGTCCCAGATTAAGCTGTTGGGAGCCTTTTCTTCTCTACCTGAACTACTTGTCTGCCAAGATTAAGCAGTTTGGACAGACTTCTTTCTCTATTCTATAACTCAAAATTGAAACATGGCATGATCCAGGTTAAACTGTTGGATCATCCATCAAACTTGAAATAAGGTGATCAACATTTGAAACACTTTACACACCTCTTGTTTTCTAGGAAATATGGGATCTTTGTGATATCAAAGCAGAGCATATTTGGACTTTCCCTTGCCAATCATGAAATATGAAACCTATTGGTATAGGTATCCAACACCATCGTCGTCCAACGATGAAACATCCGAAGAAACGATCATGGACGAAAATTTGTTTATGATATCTTCAAGAAATCTGTGGTATGGGGATATATTCATTTATCTCCAAACCCAAAAATATATGCCAAATACCTCTCGCTCTGAACAAAAACATATTCGATACCAAGCAAAAGACTACATGATCGTCGGTGATACACTTTACCGTCGTGGTATTGATACAGTTCTGAGAAGGTGCCTGACCCATGAGGAGGCCGAAAAAGTCCTGAATGATTGCCATTCAGGCGCGTGTGGGGGGCATCAATCCGGTTATGCTACAATGCAAAAGATTTTATGAGCAAGATACTTCTGGCCAACGATGTTCAAAGATTGCATAACCGCAGTCAGAAGTTGCCATGCTTGTCAAATTTTCGATAGCAAAACCAGAAGACCACCCGCACCTCTGCAGCGAATAGTTGCTGTCGGGCCATTCGCCAAATGGGGCATCGATTTCATGACATGTAACCCCACCTCGACCGAGGGGCATGGGTATATCATAGTCACAGTTGACTATTTTACCAAATGGGCCGAGGCGATGCCAACATTAGATAATACTGGTGAAACAGCTGCCCTCTTCTTTTTCAATCATGTAGTCGCCAGATTTGGCGTCCCACAAGCTATAGTCACAGATCATGGATCGCATTTTCGCAATCACTTGATGGTCGAATTAGCTGCCAAATTAGGGTTGTCTCACGACAGCTCTACTCCATATTACCCGCAAGCCAACAAACAAGTTGAAGCAATCAACAAAGTCCTGAAGCGCATGCTGCAAAGGATGATTGGAGTTCACAAAAGAAGTTGGCACCTAATCCTGTACTCAGCCTTGTGGGCTTACCGAACATCGGTAAGAAATGCAGCCAGGTTTACACCTTTCCAACTGGTATATGGCCTGGAAGCAGTCTTACCAATCCAGTGTGAAATCTCATCCCTCAAACTCGCAATCGACCTTCTCCTCGGGACTTCAAAAGAGGAGGCTTGTTTCTTGGAACTAATCCAATTGGATGAAACCCGTCGTGATGCCACTTTGGCTAACGAAGCCCATAAGAAACGAGTCAAGGCGCAGTTCGACAAGAATGTCAAACCCCGTGTCTTCTCAGAAGGTGACTTGGTCTTGCTTTATGACCAAGAATCCGATAAATTGGGGGCAGGTAAATTCAAGTCTTTATGGATGGGCCCCTATGTTGTTAAGCGAGTGTTAGCAAAAGGAGCCTACGAGTTAATGGATTATGACGGGATCCCACTGGCACAACCTCGTAACGGGTTGTACCTCAAGCATTACTATGCATGATTCAGTATAGTAACCTATATGATTTTGTTATGTTTTTGTTTTCGCTAAAGTATTTGTTTTCGTCAAGTAATCCACTTCTTACATTTATTGCAGATGTCAAACCTATTGGAGTCATGTGTTGGATATGCCGACGGAGCGAGTCGTAGTTCGCAGAACCTATCTTCCACGGCCTGAGCCATTTTTGATCCAAGCGGCGCGTTAGTAAGTTTCAGAGGGGTATGTATTGGTCGATCAACGAATAACATCACTGAATATAGCACGTTGATAGAAATTCTCTCTGATGCCATCACTCATGGTATACGCTGACTAATTGTTAGGCTAGACTCACAACTCGTCATACTACAACTCACTGGCATCTACTCTGTCCGAAATCCAGCTATTTATCGCATGTTCCTAAGGGTTAAAATTTTGGAAAGGCAATTTGATTTTATTCAATATCAGCATATTTCCAGAAGCTTAAACACATTAACTGACTCATTGGCAAATTATGTGTTAGATAAACATTTGCAACATTTATAAAAAGAAGCATACCATCAATATTTGCATTTTGATCATGTAACTTAACCAAAATAAAACTTCGAAAATCAAAAATATATATATAATTGTTTGTGGTTTACACATAATGTTTTGTAACCAAGACAAAATTGGTCAAATGACCCAAAACTCAAAATGCTAGGGGGCACCCTAGTCTAATGGTGCTCGTGATAACAAGTCACAACCTGTGCGATCATGCGTAAGAGCTGAGTCCATCGTCTTGGCACACCAGTAGTATGCCACTGCAACCTCAAGGGCAGCTCGTCAGTCCTCACATCTGGAATACCGAAAGTAAGACCCTCGACCTGGTCCTGTAATGCTGTGAGAGTCTCGACCACATCGAGGTTGCGAAGGATAGCCCTTCCAATAGCCTCTCTTGCTGGGGCGGCAGTTGGCACTCTCAAGCCTACTACTAGCTGAACGGGACTGACATCTGCTTGAACACATGAGTTTGATTAGTCTTGATAGAATAAAGCACAAGGGCATTATAAAAGAAAAACGATAAACATGAATATGGTCAAAGAATTTACCTATGGCACCCCACTGTTCTCCAGCCGTCAGTACTAAATCTGGGTCACCCCGGAAGTCCATACCAGCATATGGATACTCGGAATAGACCATCTCCTGACGATCGAACCACCCGAAGAAGGTATCAGAAAAGGAAATCTGAGACTGACCAGCATGCCTAGACATATGGTTGACCCATCTCTGCATACGTGGTTCAGTCGGTGAAGGAAAATTGAGTGCAATATACTGCGGCTACATCAATGGTATCTTTTCCAAGGCAAAGGCGGTCAAAATAGAACCATACCCAAAGTTCTTCAACCTCCCACTCTTCACCTTGGTCAACTGTTCTTTCATCACAAGAATTACTGCGTCGCACGAGTTGAACACCTTCGGTTGGAGACATTCCAAGGCATACTGCATATAAGATCGGTTGGCTACATGAAGAGCCGCACCACTAGCCATCCTACTAAAAGTGAACAGAATAGTCCTGAGGGACCTGTTAGTGACATCACGGATGATGATCTTGCCGTCTTTACTCAGCTGAGATCCCTCTCTGCAATACCGGCGAACATAATCTCTCACAGATTTACCTCCTCGGGCCGAACCTGATAAAGAGATGGGGGCACCCCGCCTCGACAAGCCAATCAAGAAATAGATGTCCACTACAGTCAAGGGGATGGATTTGCCCCTAATTTGGAACACTTGGCTGGTAGGATCCCAAGCATCGAGCAAATAATGCAGCAAGTTGATTTGTTGTCTCATGCTAGAAATGTGGAAAAATTTCAGCAAGCCACAGTTCCGCAGTACATTTACTATAACCGGATCATGTAAAGAAAGCATGTCCTCTTCTTCATGCTCACGTTCTCGCCATGTAATAGTCATCTTGCTCAAAAAACCTCTGAAAACAAACAAGAGAAGAGTTAGATCTTGATTTTGGTAAGAGACAGGAAAAATTTCCATCAAAAACTGTGCATAAACTTCCTTCCTTGCGCCCATCGCACCTACAGTAGTGTTCTGGGTGTGTTGCATGTCAGTTAGCCAGTAGACAGGCTAACATCCAACACACCTTTCGATGCACAAGGGGTGCGCTGAAGCCAAGGCGAGTTTTTCAAGCTGAGAGGCTCAGAAAAACTAGGAATCAAGCTCAGAATGCAAAATGGAAAGCATGAAATGAAAGAGCTCAGGTTTAGCTCCTACCTGGTCCAGACGGCACTGAGAATCGTCCACAGAATCTCCCAGAATCAGCTGATGAAAATCAAGGGGGAAAAAGCACCTCCAAAGCTCCAACAAACCAAAGTTCAAATGAAATGGTAAAATGAGAGGTAAAAGCACTTTTACATTACTTTTTACATAGTTCAAGTAAATTATTAGTGTTCTAACTCATTTTTCAAACATATATTGTTCATTTCTAACTAGTTTGATGAAGCAATTGAAAATGTAGTACAATCTTTGAAAGAAAAAATCTATTTATGATAAAGTCAAGAAATGACCGTTGTATCGAGCAGTTTTAGCACATAGTTCAAGCTCGTTAAAAAATAAACATAAGTCATGAGAAAATGTTTCTCCCTGCGTTTAAGCTCATTAAAAAATGAACTATTTCCTGGTAAATAACCATCGTGAATGTAGTACTTTAGCCTTTAAAGCCTTGGTCGTGTTCTCATCATCACCTCCACTCTGTATTGGCTGATCATTCACCTCCATTTGATTGTTTACCCCTTTTTGAGGAACAGCTGCGAAGAGTGATCTCACTAGCCATCCTTGTAACACTGTCGTGATTGGAAAATTCCAAACCTTACCTGGAATCAGTTGCTACCCAATTTTATCACTCGTTCCTCAAAAGACAAGTCTCCTTTAAGCTCTTTTCAACTAACTCGTAAAATATGAAAAGATTGCCGAGCCATTGGCCTCTCTAGCTCGTTAAAGGGACCAGAAGTGCTATCCCTCCTTTAGATTTTAATCTTTTTGGACCTGATGGATTATTACACAAAAATATCGAGCGCTTGTTTTGTTCGGCTCGTTAAAAGTATCGAAAATTCATCCCTTCTGTATTCTTTTATACTTTTTCGGACTTAAGGGATTTGATGATGAAAAAGGAATTTTGGAGTTTCCTTTACATTCCTTTTCAGACTCTCTAAAATTGAAAAGGATCGAGTTATCTTTTTCGTTAAACTCGTTAAAACCTAATAGCGACAAACTTGTCCATAGCAGACAAGAACGAGTTTCACTATCGCTAGGCTCGTTAAAACATAGCGATGGGTTTGCCCGAAGGGCAAATTATAGAACAAGCATATGTTATCCTCCTCAAGCTTGACAAAAATAAAGAGGTACTGGTCAGCAATGATTGGGGAAAATTTGGGAAGAAAACTTGAAAAAACTTTGTTGGTAGCAAGTCGCTCTTGAACATGACACTTTCACTCCGCATCCAAGTCGGATTGGGTTGTTTCATTCACCGGTCACATCTCCATGGTCCCATCACACCATCCACATTTGGGGTTAATGCTACCAATCCATCACGTCAGTGTCGCCGATATGTTCAAGAGAAGTCATTCAGAGAATTGACCTGTGTCTCACCCGCTACAATACATTTACACTCCATTCTTTCATGACCGCCACCCTGAACCTTATGTCATCAAATCGTTTTCACCTCCATTAAAATCATTTGCTCCGTTCTGTTTCATTGATGTGGGATTCATTAAGGCCCTCCTATGACGGATCGCTTCTTGTTGACATCAACTCATTATCCAAGAAGTCGATCTAGGAACACCACGTTCAGTACTTTGAAGCTTGCATGCCTCAATGGAAAGTTTCTCACTTCCGGCGACAGGTTTACATCAATGGCCTTCGACTGAAAGATTTTGTGTGGTGTTCGACGCCAAGTCCTTTATTCACACCACATGAATTGTACTGCAGTACCTTGAGGGTCATTATCATTATCGGTGATTCCTCTCGCGCCTATTAACAACTTACATCATTGGCTGGTAATCAGGCGATGTCCTTCCATGTTCGACTCCAGAACATCTCTCACATGGATAGACTTGTACTTCAAGTGAAGATCGAACGATATTGAAGACCCCAGATCTAGTTTCATCCATCCAGGCTGCGATATATATTCAGGGAAATAAAGACATCAAATGTACATTATTGCTGCATAGATAATCATCCAATCAAAGGGATGATGACTCTACCAGAATCATCAGTCTACACTCAGACGGTTGTCTGTCCTATGTACATGAAAATGAATTTATAAAGCTGAGCATGGTAATGCCCGCCTTAGCTAGATCATGAAAATGTTATGAAGATAATGTATTGTATTGTATATTATTACAGGTCTCCTCCCAACTTGAAAGAACTTCGGATCCTCATAATAAAGCATTTCACCCGACATCAAAAGATTAACGACCTCATGCTTTAGGGGGCAACTGTTATAGACATTTTTGGGCACTGCAACCCCAAGCATGAAATGTCCATAAACCAAGGGCTCCTAAGTCCCTAAAAGTGTTGTTCTAACCCCTAAAGGAACAAGGTCAACTGATTACAGCTTCTCCCAAAAGTTCTCCATGAAAAACTACTCAAAACTGGTCAAAACAGGGTCATTTCAGCTGCTCCATAGGCAAAGTGCGTTGCATCTCACCTAAGTACACTCTGTGGGTGCGTTGCATTTCAAAAAGCCCTTCTATGGGGTGTGATGGGCGAGAAGTGACAAATGGCAGTGTCATTCTGCGAGGTGGAGAGGCATGGAATCTTCCAGAAACTTCTCTTGTGACACTTGCCTCTTTGAATTCGACCAAGGATGAGTAAGAGATCATCAATCTCCAAGTGGAAGCAAGAACTATCAGAGGGAAGACACTAATCAAATCACAATCTGACTCATCTCCCTTACAGATATCTATATATGGATCCCTCATCCCAGAGATCCCGAGGCTGGAATTTTGCATCTTGTAAGGAATTGCTGTTGGTTTCTTGAGACAACATCATAGTGTTGGGTGATCTAAGCTTTGTATGAGGTGAAGAAGGGCTTACTTGCTGAGAGGATGATGCTGGGTCAGAACAACTGGTTGTAACTCCCTTGGCTCTTTCTTGGTTATCAATAAAAGCTATTCAAGTTTTCCTCCATACTCTTGTGTCATTTATGTTTTATGCATTTGTATGGTCAATTTACATCCGATCCTAGATTGTTTATTATTATAGATCCATGTTCTTGTATAGTGTTATGCTACTGTGATCCTATAGCTACTCTGTGCAGCTGGGCATACAAGGGAGTAAGTAGCGAAGGACTATCAAGAGAGAGAGGAATCGAACTAGGAGATTAGCGCAAGACAGAGGTTGGTCTTCTTTGTTCTTCTCTCATCTATATTTCATAAAGGAAAAACGAAAGTAGCTTTACTTTGTTTGTTTCTAAGGTAGCTACCACACCTTAGTGGGATAAGTAGTTCTGTGTAGACACTTTTCTTTGTAACACTCGACCCCACTTTATCTTGTTCCCTTGGAAGCTTGATGCGATCCAACGTCATCTGTGGGTGTTCTCATTGCTGCTATGTTTGCTCGTCCATTTCTTCCTCTGTGTCAGGTGAAGGTGACCTCGCTCCTTTGTTAGAGCCTCACTTTGTTTTGCCTATCTGATTTTCCGTCTGTTGGGTAGCACAACGCTCCTCCTTGGCCTTGTCAGTGGCATCCTTCTTCCTCTTCTTGGCCAGTTGCACCATTCTGATCTTGAAATTCTCCTTTTTCGACTGCGTGACGAACTTGCTCGCCCCCACCGCCAAATCTGAGGTAGTGCGCCACTCTGTTAGCCAACGATCAAGTACTGCATCAATTGCATCGTCCGTTCCCAAGTAAGGCAAGTCATACCATGTTTGCGCAGGTTCCTTCCACGCCCTGATCGAGACATAGTGAAAGTCTACCTTGAACTCCATGTACCCCTGCAGGTTGGCAAACATAGTAGGTGATAGCTGAGGTTTGTGATTGATAGCCATGTGGCTATTCATTTCCATCAAGATCCAGAAGATCTTGCTATCCTTGATGCACTGAGCATCCTTGATTTCCCATAGCGAAGCGTACTTCGCTACTTCTGGCAGGTTCGACATGACCGAGTTGAATTGATTGTCTTCTGGTAGCTCCCAAGCTACCAACACAATAGACAACGAAAGCCACGCATAGTGCAAGGTCTTGCTAAGCTCCTATGCCTCACAGCAGTTCGCAAGGAACTCACTGCAAAGGTAGTGCATCCAATTGAGCTAGACTCCTTCGATGCATTGGGCTGTAAGAACAACGATTGGTGCCAGCACTTCATCTACACGACATTTCCTCATAACCTTCCCTACAAAAATCTGCATGGCCACCTTGACTGCAGGGTCACTGATACTTGAGATGGCATAGCCTCGCGGTTTCTTTATGAGCTTGAATTTCTCCTTCATGGCCCCCGCGAGGGCCAGCTCACCACCTTTTCCACGAAACATCATGGCTGGATTTTCCCTTGTGTAGGGTAGTCGCATGATCCTATGGATCAATCTATCAGTGATGGGTATTGGCTCCTCCAGCCATAGACACCCATCATACACCAAGCATAACAACTGCTTGATGATCAATACTGTAATGGGGATGTGATTGTAGTGTGGCACCCATAGTAGGTTGAGCAGACCTACCTTGTCTACCCCCCTGAGCCACTTCCACGGTTCCAACGCAGTCATCCTGATGGTTGTGTCAATAATGTGGTGCATTAGCTTCTCTGTCGCTAAGTGCGAGAACTTCTCATGGTCATCTAAGTCCCAATTTTCCAATTTTAACAGAGGAAACTGCCGCAAGTGCAGTCCTTCAAAGACAATCTCTTCTGGTAGTAGAGGGGTTTGCAAGGGGACCTTGGTCTTGTCAATGTCCTTTGGCACCTTGGTCTTGCTCTTGGGCAGAGAGACGTACTTGTGCAACCTAGTGATAGGGTCAGCACCCTAGACTTCAACTTCCTCCACTTCTACCCCCAAGTCCTCATCATCCATCAGGATGTCCTCAATTTCTTCCTCCTCCAGCTCCAGGTTAATGGCTTTGCCCTTTTCTTGTGTGGTGGGCTTTTCCTTTGGTGGGTTTCTTCTTGGTGATGCACGCACTGGTATTGCAGGCTGCTTTCCCTTTTTATCCTTCGCACTCTCCTTGGTTGGGGTTGGCTTCGGTCTAGGTGTCCATGGTGATTTGGGAACTTTAGCTAATACCTATGCAACCTTTGGGGCAGCTCCCTCAGCCTCCCTAACAACCTCCAGTGCATCCCCCTCAGTTATCACTGCTTTGGTGTCCATAGCTTCTGCGGGTGTCGACATGATGCTATGCAATAACCACTGTGTCTCCTTTGGCAATGTCTCAAATACTGAACTAACTAGTAAAGCTTTGAAGTTCTCACGGTTCATGTGCACTTGAGAGCTCAACAACTCAATTCTCAAAATGGCAAGTGTTTTTCGCTGGATAGCCACCTGTAATTTATAGGGCATTTTGAATTCAAATCCGATCATTCCCCCCACATTCAGTTCATTAATGTCGGATTGGCGACAGATTTCCAAGGATCTTACCCATAAAGTTCATCTTAAATGCTAGCACCCGCTCCACTTGGCCGTGTTCCTACCGTCAAATCATGAACAGTGACTTTAATAGTCACTTTCCAGCTGACCTGCGTGATTTCTCCCTGCGTAGCGTAGCTCCCTTCGCGCTGTTACAAACCTTGTGACATTTACTAGTCCCACACAATCCTCCAATCACACAGTTCCCCAACTTGGGAGGTGTAATTTATAGTCCCATGCCTCCTTTCAGATACCTGGAGCGCTAAGACTATGCTACCCTCATATAGTCACTTGGCCAGATCACCGGTGTATGGATTCAACCGGCTGCCATTCACCTTTCCTCGGAAGGGATTTCCATTCAATTTAACCAACTGAACTGCTCCATCGTCAGTAATCTCCTTAATGAAATAGGGCCCTAACCAATGAATTCTGAATTTCCATGGAAATTTTTTAAATTTGTTGTCATATAATAAAACCGGATCATTTACCTTAAAGTTGTGCAACTTAATGTGCCGATCATGCCATGCTTTTTCGCGTTGCTTTTGGACTTGTTGGTGAAATCCAGCTAGAAATCTCTCTTCCTCAAGCTCAGCCAACTACGCGAGCCTCTCTTCTAGGGCTCCGCGATCCATCAAACCTGTGAGTGCCACTATGCACAGACTAGGCACAATGTATTCCATGGACATCACTACTTCAACACCATATACAAGCCTAAAGGGTGTCTGTCTAGTCAACTTTTTTCATGCCATCCAATAGGCCCATAGTATTGTAGGTATGCGTAGGTCCCAATCATTCGCTGAGCGTTGCAAACCTTGGTTAGTGCATTCTCGAACACCTTATTGAATTCTTCCACCGTCCCATTAGCCAGTGGGTCATAAGGCATGCTTTTATGGTGATATACCTAACTTCCTCTGTCAGCGCGTTGATCGTTTCATTCAAAAAGTGTGTACCATGATCACTCATCAAAATATTTGGACACCCAAATCGCGTCAGTACATACTCAAAGAGGAACTTCGCAGCGATCGCGCTTATGAAGTCCTTCACAGGCTGTGCCTCCACCCATCGAGTCAAATACTCAGTCGCGGTGATAATGTACGTGCTCTTGTCTTCTTTCCTTGGGGCTGAATGGGTCCCACAAAATCTATTGCCCATTTCTCAAAAGGTTGTAATGTCATCTGTGGGTTCAGAGGCAGCTCATCTCTCTGCGATGGCCTGCCAATCCTTTGACACACATCACACGCCTTGCAGTAAGCTTTTGAATCCTTATGGAGAGTTGGCCACCACAACCCTGCGTGTAGAATCTTCTAGGTGGTCACTCTCCCTACATAATGGCCTCTCGCAGCACCCCCAGGAGCATCCATTAGGATACTGCTCCTTTCAAACTCGGGTACATATCGTTGTAATACTTCATGATATCCCATTTTGGACAGATGTCTGGCAATGACAGAAAAGTCTGCTGTGCGTACCACTAACTCCTTCTTTTGCTAGACGATGTAGCCTTTCGGGGTGGTTCATGTTGTTAGGAAGTGTATGATGTCTTCAAAGTGACCATCTATAATGCGCACTGCAAATTGATGCACGTTAGGCAATCCCTCCTCCAAATTAGTGGGCTCTTCCCCTGTTTCGATGCGCGACAGATGGTCCGATTCCGTGTTCAGTCATCCAGGCTTCAAAATAACCTCAAAATCATATTCTTGGAACAATAGAAACCACCTACAGATTCTCCTCCCCCAACACAGGCTTATTGACCAGGTATTTCAACGCGAAATGATCTGTGTACATCTTAAAATGTCCACCTAGCAAATATGTCTAAACTTTTGGAGTGCGTATACCATGGTTAACCCTTTGCGCTCGGTGGTGGAATAGTTCTTCTCAGCCTTTGATAACCTCCTGCTTGTGAATGATATAGGATGGTCCAATTATCCTCCCCCAGCCTATGTTAGTATTGCTCCCAGTGCTATACATGACGCGTCTACATGTACGTTAAACTCCTTCTTCCAATCCAGGAAGACTAAAATCGGCGCGGTGACCATTTTTTCTTTCAATACATCCAAGCTCTTTTGACTGTCATCATTCCAACAGAACGTGACATCCTTTTTCAAAAACTTCTCCATATGCGTGGTGATCTGGGCATATCCCTTGATAAACTTCCTGTAATACCTAGTATGTCCTAATGTTGCATGCAACTATTTCACACTCCTTGGCGCCTCCAAGTTAAGTATCACTGCAACCCTCGCGGGATCTACCATCAGTCCCTGTCTGCAAACCACATGACCCAGAAGAGTCCCAAAAGGAACACAAAACAGGCACTTCTTCAGGTTGAGCGTAATCTGGTATCTTTAACAAGTATATAGCATCAGGCGCAAACTTGCCACATGGCATTTTACCAACCCAAACATAGTCCAGTCATCAAAGTACACCTCTAGAAACTTATGAATGAATTCTTTGAATGCAGCAATGACTACGTGTGAAAAAATCGTGGCGCATTCTTCAATATGAAAGGCATTATAGTGTACTGAAAACATTCCCACTCAGTCGCAAAGGTCGTCTTGCTTCTATCCTCAAGTGCGATTTTGATCTGATGGTACCTAGAGAACCCATCACTGAAGGAGTACGCTTCCTGGCCACCTACATTTTTCAATACCTCATCAGTGAACGGAGTCGGGAAAGGATCATGTATGCAAGTGTCATTCAACTTCATGAGATCTATGCATATCATTATTTCATCCTTCTGCTTCTTTTCCTGTACCACCATTGGGATTCCCTAATCAGATTCTTCTATGAGCTCAATGATGCCTGCCACGAGAATTTTTCCTAGCTCTAAGTTGACCTTCTCCTTATACTTTGGATTGAGACGGCAAGGTCTTTGCTTAACCGGCTTCTTGTCGGGTTTTAACATGATCTTCATAACACCTAGGTCTCATATTATCCCCTTTAGCTCCGTAAACTTGGTAGGGAACAAATCCTGGTATTCGTAGAGAAATTCGACGAACTTATCTACAGTTGCGTCATCCCAGTAATCTCCAATATTTGCGAATTTGGGCTCTGCCTCCATACAAATATTTACCTGTTTCATTTTCATTGGCCCGGTTATATCAAGATTCTCAATCTGTAATCCCTCGACCTCATGGTGACCCTCGATTTCAGGGATATTAATCTTTCATGGATCCTCGTCTTCTTCTTTCGCAGTCACATTATAGCATTCTAGCGTGTGGCTCAGCTGAGTAGTCCAATCAGGTTTAATCAGGTCCAAAGGATCTTGCGGTATCTTAAAGATTGTTGCTTTAACTTCTTAAAGCACTTCGTTAATACAATCAAACCCGCCTTCGAAGTTGAACGTCATTATGAATCCTTCGCGCAGAATATTCCATTCACTTGTGCCATGGTAGAGCTCTGTCTCCAAGTACCAATTCATTGGGATGACATCCATGGTATGGCAGAACAAGTGCACCCATTCAGGTTGGGGCTTTGCTCCATAAGCCTTAGCCCATTTGGCCAAGTGTGCACGTGGATCATCCTTCCCATCATATTTGTTTGTCATTCGTACCTTCAGCTTCCCAAAGTGTGTTCGCATCATCCTCCTACACTCACACCAATTTTCAAAACTACCCTTGTGCATACCCCACCATCTCGCAGACGTAGCATGCAGTGCACTGTCCAAAGCCTGGAAGCGCTTCTTTTCTGGTACCCCCCTTTCAAATGCATCTAAAAATGCAGCTACATTGTTCAGTCCATCGTAAGTGGGTAGAGTTCTTATCTCTGACGATACACAACGCAGTGACCAAGTCATCATGTTACAGGTCATCGTGGTTACTTCATGTAGCCGATTCTTCCAACGCTCTAATTCTTCATCGGACTCCGAGGAGCAGGAACTCTCACGATCCCATGTAATTCGTCCATTAGTTGTTGGATTTACCCAATCTTAGTCTCGCGCTGTTATCTTATATATGCAGTCTAAATCATCATCACTTTCATAATCGTGGTCTGGTTCAATATAGCGCTATCCTTCTGCAGGATCTAGGGGCACTATTACGTGGAGCGATTTATTTTCAAATATCATCTTTCGCTTCTTTAGGTTGATTACCCCATTCATGTTGGTAGCCCAATCAATTCCAAGGAGTGCAGGGTAGGGGTTGTTGTCATCCATAATTTCTATTACTTCAAAGTCATCCAATGCGCTTGTGCCTTGAATATCTATAGTTACTCCTTGCAGCCATCCCATGGGGATGATCTTCTGCTGATTTGCCATCCTTAACTGAATTAGAGACCAATACAGCGCGGGTCTTCCCATCCGCTCCCAAGTCTGCTTTGGTAAAATGTTCGTGTCTGACCCCAGATCCAGAATAACCTGATCCATTTCATATTCTCCTACCTATGTGGTCAATCTCATCTCACGCCCTATCCTAATAACTTGATCCATTTCATATTCTCCTACCTATGTGGTCAGTCTCATCTCATGCCCTGTCGTTGCTTTATGCTTACCAATCTTCCGTACCACACACAGTTCACCTGGAGTGTTTCCGACGCATCTATTTATAAGCTCCTGTAACCCCTTCACAGCCTTGCTATCGCGCAACAACTTCATGTAGGTCTCTAGAAAGGTCGTAAGCATAGAGGGGTCCATTTCTTGATCAGGCTTATCCCTTTTCCCTGAGGTGGAGGCCTCAGTGAAGCTCTTCTTTTCTTCCATGAAGGTTTTGTGTGCGCAATCCAAATAAAATTCAACCTCCTTCGCTGGAGCTTTGCGAACCCATGTGCTGTCTTCGGGCTATTTTCCCTTATCATCACCCATTGCAATTCCACTTTGGAGAACTATATTCACATTTGGATCCTGTTCGCGAGGCTCAACCCTCATCATCTACAAGTTCTAAGTCAGCTGAGGTAGTAGCACCCCTTTGTCGCGTATCCTCCCTATCAGCGAAGGACATTCTTTTGTCTCATTATCAATCTGAGTACAATATTTTCATGACGGATGCATTCGATTAGTGCATTCACAAGCATAGTGTCCTGGTCCTCCGCAATTGTAACAGATCAGCTGTCCCCAACCTCTGCCAGGTCCTCCCCTGCCTCGGCCTCGTTTGCGCCACTGAAAGCCTGTTCGCGCCATCCCAACTCTTTGGTCAGGAGGCCGTGTTTCTGCCTGGACTCTATAGGAGGGTGTTCTGTCCATCATTAATTCGTAACTTCGGCAGTTGCACTCATCATGCCCTACCGACCTGTAGAAGTTGCAGAACAGTTGCTGCGGTTTTTGTACAAACTTTTGTAGCAAATGGCAGTTATCCGTTGTATGTTTTCCTGCTACCTAACATATAGCGCACCACAACGCAGGCCCTGCGCTTGGTCCTGCTTGGGCTTCCAGACTCAAAGGCATCGGTCCTCCTCCTGCAATATAGTTCGCAAAGACCAGGAAATGGTCTTTGTCACGCCCCTGACCCTTACATTTTAGGCACCATATGTCTTTCCTACTTCAAACTTTGCATTTCAAGGTAAAGATTTTGCAATTGCACATGGATCTGCTGAACCCCCAGATTCAGATCTTGCATTGGTGTTTCATGCAATCTTATGGCAATCTCCAAGGCCTCTGTTTGAGTCGTAATCTTCTGTTGTGATAGTGCAACCCTTAGGCAAGGTAGGGGCGAAGCCATGAACCATTCGCGGTGTTTTCTATATGTTAAGTTCATATTAGCTTCGCGGATTTTACACTTCAATCTCTTATCGAATTTCCAAGGTGTCTGACCTAGTTTCATCGTGATTACCTTGAACCTCACAATCGAATGTACCTTGGATTTAGGCCTAATGAATTCTTTATTTAGCGTGGTCTAGATCTATGCCAACCCAGCGTTTGGGTTATCATTAGAGTACTTGATGTACCAAGTTAGCTTGCGATCCTTCAAAGAACTAACTAATGTTGCCTTCTTGATGTGATCATCTGTGACGCCCTGAGCTTCCCATACAACTTTCATGACAAACCAAAATTGGTCTGAGTCCTCATTTCCCAAGCCCTTAAACAAAAGCAGCTTCA
Organism: Pinus tabuliformis; assembly: GCA_031772625.1. Taxonomy (NCBI): domain Eukaryota; kingdom Viridiplantae; phylum Streptophyta; class Pinopsida; order Pinales; family Pinaceae; genus Pinus; species Pinus tabuliformis. The sequence goes on along the minus strand of CM062819.1, from coordinate 1,390,282,063 downwards.
CTAAATTTTCCATGTTGAACATGCGGTGGAGGCGAAGGTGGTGTGGGCAAAGTCGCAGGTGATGGTGGTGAAGTTGGAGGTGGCAGTCACGAGAATCCCTACTTTATTAGCTAGACTGCACTTCGGGGAGAAGCCCGTGCTACTCCCTCTTTGTCACCCAATGGCGGTGAGATTAGTGGGCTATATTCAGGACCCTTTCTTCCTTCATTTCTGTAATTATTTCCACTTCGCGTGGCTCTGAACATTAAGTTAGTTGCACAACCCATTTTTTGTACAATAACATCTTAATCTAGGTATTTAAAGACTTCAAGTACTTACCTCACGGACCTTTCAAAAAGCACCGCTACTCCTCGCTGCAACTAACTAAGGTATCGACCGTGAATTCAGTCACAAATCCTCCTATGATGCAATCGATCTAATGATCGACAACACGGGCAATCTTATCCTTAAAGGCTTCCAATCTTTGTACTAGCTCCGGGGTCCAGACAATAGGACAGTCAAGTCTCCACCTTCCTTGGATATCCGCTAGCTTTGTGATCCACTCTTATAGCTCAATCGGAAAGTAACAGAAAAATATCTCATGGATTTCTGTATACATGTACCTTCCCAGCCACTATTCCTTTGTCAGCTGCAGATTTCTTTTCTCCTAAGCCACGAATTCGTGGATCTTCCTATCCAACCAATCTTCGATCTCTTTCTTAGTTGGATTCCATTGATACGACATCGCACATCCCTTATGCAGATTCTGGTCCTAGAAACAGAACCATTTGTTGGCTTTGTGGGGCCCAACCCAGGTTCAACGTTAGTTAGCCAAACAAATCCCTACACTACTGGCCCTTTTGGCATCAACCCGTGTAGCGTGCCGAAGTCTCACCTGAAGCAGTATGGGGGGATGCTAGAACAAATTTTCTGCACCCTGAGATGGTTGTGATGTCGGTTTATACCCTCTATTCCTACTTTCATGCAGGTCACTAAGCTTTAGGGCTCTGACAATCTACCCTTTATTTCGGCCTTCAGTACCTCTACGAAGGTGTACGATTGACCTTCACACAGCCTTAACTTACGATCCAGGTACTTCGCGCTGTATAGGTTCCAAAGTTATGTTAAGTGTTTTACTTATCTTATTGAATAATACCAGTTAGCGCCACGTAAATTGATATTCTTACTTGCGTTAAATTAAACAATATAATCACAGATATTTGCGCATCATATAAACATTGTAAGTTAAACCCAAAACGAAATATAACCATATGTATTAACAGGAAATAAATACACATAATTTGTAGAATACTTCTCTTTATTGATTTCTTCAGTTTAATACCGATTCTATCTACCTTGTGCACACAGCTGTAGGAGTCCGCGCACTCAGCTGTGGAATTCCACCCTAGGCCTCTGCACACTCAGCTGTAGAGCCTCTACCTATGCTAAGACCTGAAACACTTAAACTTCTCTACCAAGGCTCCAAAACTTGTCTTCTCCTTAACTACTTAGAGCTTACTTAATTAGCTCCTTTTTATACAATCCCATGGTCCGTAGACCATGGGTGCATCTTTACAGCCGACTTTACACTTTACAAAATAAGGGTGGACAACCCTTTATTACTCTTGATACCTTCACGCTTTTCGACCAAAAAAATACAGAGACTTTACTACTTTATTACAAAATTGACCCAAAACATGGTCTTTTAGCCCAAAAACTGTCCTTGGGGGAACCCATTCGCAACATTATTTCTGCCTAGATCTCTCCCTCTTCTTTTTAGGGGTCTTCCTTTGCCCCTTTTATTTATATCTCTATTCATGCAATCAGAAAATAAAATGAAAACATTCAAGCAAATTGAAATCTTAGGACCTGGAGCAAGGTGATAAATTCCCTCCCGAGGACAAGAGAGTGGCCCCTAAAAATAAATCAAAATAAGAAAATGAACCAATCACAAAATCTAGGCTAAGGACTGAAACAGGGTGAAATAAAAACTTCTCTTTCGAGGATGAGAGAGCGGTTCCTATGAAAAAGAAAATAAGACAATCTAATGCTCAGGACCTAGAGTAGGGTGAAAAACTCCCTCCCCAAGATGAGATCAGAACATTCCTACGGTCAATATTGGTCGTACTTTTGTGCCTTTGATAGCCTCCCTGGCAACGACGTCAAAATGTTTGTGTTAAGATATTAATCATGAAATTCACCCAATTCCACATTAATTGTTAACCGAGGGCTCTATGAGTTATTTCAAGGCTATCATGCAAAGTATATGTAGGCCATAGTTTCCCTACCCAACATTGAGCATTCAATTATAAATTTAACAATGTGTAACAACAAGAAATAACTATAACATCAAATAAGAGTAACAACAAGTTAAGACTCACAACAACACACTCATAATGCCCTTGCCAATTTCCATAGTTGTTAATAAACCGCAAGTGATTTCCACTATAATATTTTCTCACCCTTCAACATGGAATACATGTCCCATGACCATGGTCATATTTTTTTACATGGAAAATCAACCAAGGTTTGTTACAGTATCCATTTTTTTGTTTCAATGCATGTTGGAACTAAATAATGATATCTATGCTTCAATATGCCCTTTGAATCACTTCAAACTGATTTTGGAAACAATAGTTATGCAAATTTAAAATATACATACCCTTTTTCTTATTTTTTGGAGCTCGATATTGAAATTGCTATATACTTGTAATTTCATCTCTCCAAGGTCCGAAATTTCATCTTATGGTATCCCTATGAGTCTTATTTCTAATTCCACAAGTCAGACTAAGATTGGATTCTTTAAGATAAAGTTATGCTCAATCTCCCATGATGACTTGATTATGGACTAGTTCAGTAGAGAAAACTTGTATGGAATGCCAGGTGTCATTGTTTCAACCTTCAGCCTTAAAAATGATACACAACAAATTAAAGTCCGTGCAATTTTATTCACTTTTTACAAAATTCAAATCCAATGCTCGTAGAAAAAGTTATGATGATTTTCCCTAGGTCACGTGTTTGAGACAAAAATCTGAACCATGCAAAAACCCTAACTTCTTCAGACCATATCTCACAAAATATAGCGAACCAAGATCTAAATTTTCTACATTAAGTTTATCAATAGTTTATCTCCACATGGTCTAAATTTCAAATTCTGAAGCCTCGTAGAAAAAATGTTATATCAAAAACTCCAAGATGGCTTGTTTGAAGCAACAAAAACATAGAATCCAAAGCTCCGATAGCAAATGGTATGTAACCATATTACAAAATAGAAGAATAAATAGATCAAGGACTTCAAAATAAGCCTCTTCGAGGGGGAAAACTCCTTTTACATCACATATATGAACAATTCTTGAATGATTCAAATGAAAAGACCTCCTTGGTATAAATAGGAGTCTAAGGGGTCAGAATATAATCAAAGCCTACATAACAATAATAAAAGAAGGGCCTAAAAATAACCATAGTGTGCTTCTATGGGGCACAACAATAAAAATATGGGGGCTACATGGGCACAACAATAATAATAAGGGGGCTACACTAAAAATAACAATAAGGGGGCTACACTAGTTTTATAGGGACCTAACATTTAATATTTGGTTTTTTGAATTGAGAGACTCTCTCCAGCCCAATATGGTAGAGATGTTGGAATGTCCTATCCTATCCTATCATGTTAACATTTTGAATGGGTAAAATTTCATAAAAAATAAAAATAAAACAAAATTAAAAAACAAAACAAAATAAAAAATATAATTAATAATTAAAATAAAATATAGGTAAAGTAGTCAATTTAACGGTCATGGTTTCTTGGTTCTAGGTTTTGATGACCCATGGTTTTTCTCATGGTATTCTTATATAAGAATATATACTAGAAATTTCACTAAATATTTGAAAGGAAACATCATAAGTTAGTAGCATATGGAAGAAGAGCATAGATGAAGAGAGACGTGATTTGTTATGCAATGCAAATGTTTTCTAGTTTGGAATTGTTTCATTTGCAACATAAATTTCTACTTCTAAACTTAGAAATATTGAGTGATAATTAAATATCAACCTTACAACAGGTTTACCAGGGCTTACATAAACAGAGACTTGTCTCCCTCAACCTTGTTTTAAAATTTAAAACAATAAAACTTAAAATAATATTCCATAACATGTTGGCATAAACAATAGAAATTACTTGAATAACCTGTACATGAGACCGTTTTTATTAACAAAAGATGACATAATTAATTATTGAACAAATTGATTGAACCGCTACCTCTCTTGACACAATCTTCCATGATAAATATACTCCCCTCATCTTGTAAATAATTTATCCACGCCGACACTATAAAGTATCAATATTGTTGGAAGTAGAATAATCCTATATCTCACATCAAATAAAAATTTAAGGTCAAAATAAATCTAGACTCTACCAACATTTTAGTTCAGATGATGATCAGAACAACTGCAATATAAATAAATTACAAATGGTCATTATAATAGGTCCAATTGGATTAAATATAACATTCACTATTTATCTAATCTAATATTGATCCATATTGTTTATGGGAAAAACATTCATTCATATTGGCCACTACATAAGATTTACCACAATACATCTCAAAGGCACAAAGAACAGGTTTCTAGAGTAAAATTATTTCACATGCAACTTGTTGGTGTTCAGATATGAATCATGCAATTCACCCAATTCCACATTAATTGTCAAAACAAGCTCTATGAGTTATTTCAAGACTATTATGCAAAGTATATGCATGCCACAATTTCCCTACCCAGCATTGAGCATTCAATTATAAACTTAACAATGTGTAACAACAAGTAATAACTATAACATCAAATAAGAGTAACTACAAGTTAAGACTCACAACAACACATTGATAATCATTCACAACAATAAATAACTCAACCGAAATAAACCTATGCACACATCTATTCTAGCAGCACCTGGTCAAGAGAGTGGGCCCAACTCCCTGATCAGGGCTGTGGCAAGATCAAGAAGTCACAAAATGCTCAGAAGATCAGAATTTCATTAATCAAAAGGACATTACAAAGTATGTTGTTACAGAATCAAAGTTAATGTAATTCTCTTGCGATCTTAATTGTTGGCTTTCATAGCCCCATAACTCTACTTATACAATTTGTTAACACTAACAACTCCTAGAATTACGGCAGTTGTCTACCTACAATTACATAGTGGTTTCCAAATTAAAAAAAAATATAAAGATAGCAGTGCGTTGATTGAGAGGTTGATCCACTGCTGTAGCTGATGTCCCAGGATAGCGCTGCCAGCTTGATGGTCACCATTCATTAAATCATGGTCCTGGTCATTCTCCCTCTAAATCAACAAGAATAATCGAATTAGCAAGCCACTTAGGCAACAATCCCCTATGACTATGCTTCATTTCTTAGTGATTCATAAAGATATGACAAGAGGTATATCCGTGCTGTTTAGAATGTAATTTGACCTACAATGGCGTAAAATGGATATAGGAAACAAGGTAAAAAGGTGGGTAAAAACATGAAAATACAGCCACTAACACAACTAATAATTTATGAGTAGCTTTAAGAGCATAAACGAGCCATGGTCATGGGTAATCTGCAAGGTATATTGGAATTCTATCTCAGATCATGCATGCAGTGAAGCATGCTTAACTGAATAACCAATTTAAAAGACATATGGGTTTAATAAACAATATGTATGGTGACATATGTGTTATAAATAACAATATTTCAGATTTCGTTATTGTTTAACATTACAATCTGAGAATACTGAAATAAAACAAAAACATATAAATTAATGATTTAATACACTTTTTAGGTTAACAACACCATAACTACAAGAATTAGTTTTGAAGCCTTGAGCAGATAGTCTCACTCGGTGATGGAGTAATGCTACTACATTGTGGTTGACAAAATAGAGACTTCTTTTTTACTTCCTCGAATTAATAAGTTGGCTAACCTTGATGAGACTGTTTTGGAACTCCAATTCTAGATCTCAGAGAAGATCCCACCTATCCAACATACATCCGAACATTTGTTGGCCTGATAGCTGGACTCTTTCATGCATAGAAATTCTTATTAGGTTGGATTGGTCTTCTAACCTTCCATTTGGATATTCAATCCCTCAACTTAGATGTTTGGTGTAACACCCTCCTCCCACATCTACCCAAGTAACCGACCAACAAGGGTAAATATGTGACAAAGAGTTAATATGGTATGATTCAACTCCCTATGTATTAGTTAAAGAAGTGAAATTGATGGAACATAGAAAACCTGACCTTCTACACATGCAACAAAACCACCAGGAACCATCCAACCCATCCAGGTGACTAGCCCCTGAGACAAACTAACATTTTGTTGCATTAAAGCTCAGTCACTCTCTTGACATAGGCATGAATGCAACTGGGAACCTCCAATTTCTCCCACATAAAGGCATGCCTGTGACTAGGGACTTTTTGAGGTAGTTTTGTGCCAGCAACTCCGTATTTTGTGCCACTTTTTCAGGGTCAAGACTCAGGCCACTTCCCATAAATCCATGAAACTTCCAAAAATTCAAATACTTGAATGAGGACTTGACTAGACCCCTACTAGCCATGACAAACATTTTTTCAAACATGTCACAAATATGCATTCTATAGGTTTAAACAATAGATCTAGGCATAGGGGTCTCACACTTATCTAAGAATCACTAAGAAGCATTGTTGCCTCATCACAATAACTTCATTACCATCTATCAATCCATATATTCATTGTACATTAAATGATTAACCAAAACATGATGAGAGCCATACATTATCACTGTCATAAAACTCACTCATAACCAACATATAATCCACAAAAATATCAAGGATATAACAATGATATAAACCACATATAAACAAGTATATTTACCCTTAAAATACCAATGAGAAATAGATCTTACTGATGATTGCATAAGTTGACCAAGTATGGGAATTCCATGAAACACCCAACCATAGACTAGGCTTAACCAAATCTTTCTTGCATCGAGTCACCCTCATGCCATATGCCAAGCATGAATGTGGGATATCATAAAACAAATCAATCAAAGCCATCCATGGCTTCCAAAGGCAAAACCACCTCAACCCTCAACCAGTGATTCCACCTCATGGTTGGGCATCACTAACCATCACAAGATTGGTATCTACTGAGGTTTTCCAGGGCTCCAAAGTGTTTACTCCAACCAGGGATTCTAGGACTAGTAACTCAAACCACAGTTTTCATCGGGTTTCCAGAGTATTTGTCCAATAAGGCATTCCAAGAATAGTAACTCGACCCACCAAGGGATTCTAGAGCATTTTTTCAACCAAGGCTTCCAAGAATAGTAACTCAACCCAAGCTGTTACAGGGGTTCCAGAGAATTTTTCTAACCAAGGCTTCCAAGAACTAATAACTCAACCCACAGCCAAGGGTAGACCAATCTATGGTCGAGTGGAATGTGGTAGTCCCATATTGGGTTGGATTTTGCATTCATTAATAAGAGCTTCTCTCCTTGGTATCTTATGTGCAAATGTTCTGGTTTATATGTGGATTATATGGCTGGCGTATCCTTGATATTTCTCTTGTTATTATGCTGGTTAGAAACATGTTTTATGACAGTGATGATGTATGAATCTCCTCATGTTTTTATTTGTAAATTAATGAACAATGTATCAATGACCTAATAGATGGTAATTCAACTAATGATATTAAGGAACAATGCTTCTTAGCAATTCTCAGATAAGTATGAGACCCCTATGCTTAAATATGTTGTTTACACCTATAGATTACATATTGGTGATACTTTTGACGAAATGTATGTCATGGCTAATGAGGGTCCAGTCAAGCCCTTGTTTAAGTAATTTCATTTGTATCATCATTCCATTATTATATTTATGTTATGAAGGTATCATTGAATTCTGGGTAGTGACTTGGGCTATGGGCCTAAAAAAGTGGCCCAAATCCTGAGGACACTAGCACAACATTGAGAAAAATAATCCTTGGACACTGGCATACCATGTTGTGGGAGCATCCAGAGTCTCCTGGATGCTAGCATGCCCGTATCATGGGAGCGTCTGGGAGTTAATTAGTCTAAAAACTCAGTGGGACATAGGGGTTAGTTACTTGAGTGGTTGGGATGGTTCCTGGAAGTCCTGTAGCTGATATGGAAGGTTTGTATGTTGTGTTTATGTTGATTCCACTTCCTTAATGTCGCATAGGAGGTTGAATCCTGAAATAGTATCCTCTCATCATATATTTACCCCGGTTGGTCGGTTACTTTGGTAGATGCGGGAAGCGGGTGTTACAGAGTGGTATCAGAGCATGATTCACCCCTCAGATTGGATGGGTGGTGTGTTGGTCATGCATTCATGTCGGTTGCATATGTGTTCCTTATGCTTGTAGTCTGTGTGCTTATTGAATTTGCATGGTGTTGATCATGGTTGTAGTGATGTCGCCATATGAAGATAGATGGTGTTGTTGTGGGATGTTTCATCATGAGTGTATGGTTGTATATCCATTTGTTATGCATGTCGGTGTCTATATGTTCTTATGCATGCATTGTCAAGGTTATAGTTGATGGGCCTATAAATTAGACACAAATTAAGGCCCATCTAACATTTCCTAAGCACATAAAGGCTATATTAAATCTCTCTTTCTACACTTAATAATGTTTTTTTAGCTTTAATATGTTCATTATGATAAATGCATATTTGTGCCTAATATTATTTATTTTTGTAGAATATTGTGAGAATATTGGGCATCTTATGAAGATTTGGAGGAGGAGATAATCTAGGGACTTTCTCCCTGCTACATGAGGATCAATATTGGATAGTAAATTAATATAATATCATGAAATTTAATGAAAATTTTGGAACTCCACTGATTGAGAAAATCTAGGGATGCGTTCCCTCTCATTTAATGCAGATTCCTAGTGTTGGGAACCAAATCCAATATTTGAGGAATTTTGGAGGGGAAAGCTTATTCTTTTCAAGGAGAATGATTCCTCATCACTTTGTATAAGTATAAATTCCAATTGGCCTATAGAGGCATGCGTTTCTTAGTCTTCTTATGGAGAAAACTTGTATTTTTGCAGCTCCACTTTCATTTCTAGTAGGTATATACTTGGATTGATTCAAATAATGAAGTTTGGTGCCATTTTTAGCTTCTAAAGCTTGGTATCCTTCATAGGAATATGATTATCCTTGTTCTTTTCCATCCCAGGAGCCGCAAAGCCTTTTTGTATAATTTTCTTTTCTTCTTTTCACTTCTTATTTGCATGCATCTATTATTATTGTTTTTCCTATTTCTGCATTTAGTATTGATGCTTGTTTTGTTGTAGGATTGGGTTAAATGATTGAAGTAAGTTATTTTGAAGGTATTTATAGATTCAAAAGAATTATGCATCCTTATAACAACTTTAAAATTCATATTCATATTCATCATTGTAGCAAAATAGTATTAATTTTATGTTATTTTTAAAAACGTGTTAATGAGCTTCATTTGAGTTTATTCCACTTAGATTAGGTCATAAAAACATTCAAGTTAATAAAAAAATTTACTCCATGTCATTTTCACTTCATTAGGTTAGGCATTTGATAGGTTAACTAGCTCACTAGTTCTTGAATTTCTAGTTTTTAGAGTAGTAATTTTATGCTACTTTTTAGCACATGCTAACAAGGGTATTTTGGAGTGATTCCACTTGGAATGGAGTCCTAAGACATCCTACTTAACAAAAAAAAATTTCCCATCCCATTTTCAGTTGATTTACTTTATCATTCGGTGAATTATATCTTCCTGTAACAATTTTGTTTCGCCTCTAGCAACCTCTTGTAGCACGTGTAAACTTGATTAGATTTGCTCCAAAAGCTTGGTTTTGTCTCTTAGGCTTTAATAATGACCCCTAGGATCTAAATACATGATTGAGGAAGAATAAACAACAACTAGAACATGTCTTTTTACAAAGTAGATTAGGCCTATTTATTTGAATTCATGTTCTTAGGATTTCAATTACAAATTGGTGTTCTTGCCTAAGATCAATTTATTTTCAAAGTAACATTTCCATTTATGAAATTAGTTTAGGCCTCGATTTCTTGAAATTCACTCCATTACACCAGATCAATGAAATAAGGACACATTGTATGCTGCACATATCGTGCTGACACCTCTTAATTTTGTACGAACCCTGGCTTGATAATTTAAGTTGGTAGCCTTGGGAGTTGCAACATTCTTGTTGCAATACTGGGGCTCATCACTCTTTGGCATCGTTGTCAGCGAGGTGTCAAATTATTCATTTGTTTCTTCCCTAGTTCATTAATTTCTTTTACTTTCTACAAAAACACACAAAAATTGCGTTAGGCATATTTCAGTTCAAGAACATAAAATTTCATTACATTAGCATTCTAGTTCAATTTTTTTTTATAAAAATGAAAAAAAATACTTCTCCAACACCAACCCCCCCACCATTTGATCATGTGGTGCAGTAAGAGCCACACCACCATCCACTTTGGTAGGTAGAAGAAGAATAGGTGGCAGAGAAGGTATAAGAAATGGATGGAGATGATGACAATAAAGAAGATCCTATTGGATTTCCCATTCAAGATACCAATATCAATGTTCATACAAAGAAAATCCCTCCATATTTCCTTCCCAACTTCCAAGGTATGAGGTCAGAGGAGCCGCAAACCTTTCTCTTTGAATTTGAAATCCTTTGTAGATATTATGGTTACTTACTAAACACTCAAAAATTGATATTGTTTCTGGAAACATTGTAGAATGTTCTTAAATGGTTCATGAGTTTAGGGACTAATTCAATAAGATCATGGAATGATATGCAAAAGATATTTCTAGAAAAATATAGATATCACGATCTTAAAGAAGAAATATTTATAATGAATCAAGAATAAGATGAGATCCTTGAGGATCTAATAGAGAGGTTTATGTATAATGTTAAGAGGGAAAAATTACATCACTTAGGATTTGACACATTAAAAACCCTCTTACTTAGAACAATTATGGATGAGTGGATTGATCTCATGAGTAGAGGTGATGTATACCAATTATCATTTGAAGAAATTTGTGAAACATGCAAACACATATCAAGAGGAAGGGCAAGAGTAAGTAAATCAACATCAAGATTAGTAAGTCAAGCTAAACTTGGAAATTTGTTTGATGACTTTAAAACATAAATTCTTAGCAATCTAAGCGAACAAGTAGAAATGTTAAGAATGCAAGATGAGGAAAAAGAAGATGATGATATTTGTGTTTTCCATGTAGAATAACATGATGTTAAATATTTCCCATCATTACCAAGGTTGAAGGAAGTTTACCAAGAGGATAATGGAGCAAGTCATTCACCAAAGTAGCTATCTTATGTAGCTCCAAGAGGACCATGGAAGCCTATTCAACCTAGCATGATGAAAGAACCTAATTCATAATTTCAAGGTTATGCACATCCATCTCAAAGTAATTGGAACAGACCCTTTCCTTAGAAACCTTGGTCATCTTAACCCCAAAACCAATCTTGGCAACAAGGTTGGCAAGAAACTTATGGGAGCAATCCACAATATCTGAAATATTTTCCGCAATATCCTCCATACCTAAGTCCATGTTATCCCTAACATTCACCTCCACTGAAACCACTACCCCAACTGCATCCATATGAAATATCCACTCCCACTTAACTACCTGTATCACCATTTACAAACCCACACAAGGAAGTAGTTCAACCCACTTACAATGCTGAGGTACAACACTTCCTAAAATATCCTCTTGATCTCAATGGTATTCATCTTAACTCAGTAAGAGTATTGCAAAAATGAGATTCTCTTGATGTCATTGAAGGACAACATCCAGAAAAAGAAAAAAAGAAAAAAAAGAAAAAAAAGAAAAAGAAAGATTCAAATGAGAAGACCAAATAATCATGGATTTCACTTGATGAACAACAGACATCAGAATCAGGGATTGAGAAAGTTCCCTCATGTTTACCATTATATCCTCCATGTGTTCGAGAGAATAATATTTAAAAAGAGAAAGATTTGAATGTCATGGTAGAAGAAGACATGAAGAATGATCCAAATGAGAAAGCAAACCAAGGACATTAAAGTTATATTGGGCATCACTCTCTTCTTCAATAATACTTGATATCATCAAAGTCAAAGCATTTGGTCTCTAAAATTCAGGTACAAGTCAAAGCATATATTTTGAGCCTACACATGAGTTTATCTGTCATCTTAATGTGCACATGGCTCCATTGGAAGTATTCCTATACTTGAAGGAGATTTTTTTTTCAAGTAGAGTAGGATAGAAAAAGAAATAATAAAAAAATGAAAAAATTAGAGGAAAAATAAAATCTCAGGTGAAAACCTCCTTTGAGGTGCCTGATATTGGCTCAATGATTGAAAACCTCCATGAGGCACTCAATTTGTTGGAAAAAAGAGAAAAGAGAAAAAGAAAAAAATCTTAGGTGAAAAATCCCTTTGAGGTGCCTAGGTAGACCTACTAGTTGAAAACATCATCGAGGCAGCTAGTAGGCCTAAAAGAAAAGAAATGAAAAAAATGAAAAAAAAATGCTCCATGTATCTTTGTATAATTAATAAAGGTGCTCTCCAACCTTTGCAAGCAAAAAAAGCAAGTTAGCACCAAAAGAAAAAGTTGCTGAAAAATCTAGTCAAAGGAAGTCAAACTTGGGCTTTCTCCTCCTTTGCTCAGATGCTCCAACAAGACCAAATCCATTTCAATCCATCACCCTCATCCGTTTCCAACATCCACCCATCATTCCCAAGCCTTTCTCATTCATTTTCGTCGTTGTCCTAAAATGCTACAAGAGGCCAAAATGCAGAGAGAAAAAAAATGTTTTTATCATACCTTGAAATACGTGCATCCATTGGCCAATATATTTCGTGGGGAGATGCGTATGGATGATGGTAACATGCTCAAGCAATTTCAAAAAATTATAGTGCACACTTTTTGAGAAATCAGCCTCCATCACGTACAACATTTTTTATTTTTCTTGATATTCGTGCATCCATTGTCCGAGATTTTTTATGAGGAGGTGCATAAAGATGATGGAAACATGATATACAAATTTGAGGTAAATCCAGTCTTCCATTTGAGAGATATAGATAAACAAAATTGCTATAGGAGGTTGTCTTGAACTGTTACAGGAGGGACCAAAATTGCTACAGGAGGCAGATATGATTGGAGAAAGAGGCCAAAAGGTCATGTATTCTTTATGAAATGTTGAGATAAGTCTATCCCACCTCCACCATCCATCATCCACACCATTTAGTCATTTATCCATAAAAAAATTCATCTATGTCCATGAAAAATCCCCATTTTCCCCCCTTCTTTCATTAATTTCACCACAACCAAGGTTATTGATCCTTGCCCATATATTAATAATGAATTATCAATGTTTTTGTAACCATTTTCTGAATGATATTGTTGTTATATAAGGGTTTTTGTGACTGCTACAAGAATAAATACATTCATGTAGCAACCTATAATTACCTTACAAGACCACAATTAAGAGCACCAGAATGAAGAACCAATCATCATGAAGACATTGAAGAGTCATTTCCTCAAATTTTGGGCAGCTACAGGACCTCTGCAGATTGCTACAAGATCATTGTTCATCTCCAAAAACGACACTTGATCCACCATAAAAAGTAACCTGTGTTGACAAGCCTCTATTAGTCAAGTACATGTAAAAAAAATATTTCCAGAACAAAGCTAATGCCCAAAGCATCAAGCATGGGAAGATAACACTGTAAGGAGGTAGCAAATAAACCATTATTCCTAAAGCAGCATACAAAGGCAATGATCTCTCAGAAGATGCTGAAGAACAACCTCCATCATATCCAGATCTACCATGCATCCATCAAAGGATTAACACATTTGTAAGAAACCTTTGGCAATAGGCATCAATAATGAATTAGGCCACCATGCAACACCTGCAACACAGTCTTTGGCTCCAACATCACCTGGAAAAACACACCCAGGGTACAACTCAGGTATGCAATCCTCTAAAACTTTCTTATGAACTTATTTTAGCTTGAAAAACATTGCAAGTGTAAAAAAGGAAAATGTTTTTTTATAACCAAAATGAATATCAGAGCAACCTCGGCCTTATCTAGCAGATAACTTCACCTTTCCACCAACACACCCACATGTGTGGGAGAGGAACAAGACAAAAGTGAAGAGGACTTGAGAAAGTGGGTTGTAATCATTTAGTAATGATGGAGGACAAAGGGGTAGTTGGGGACCAACTCAATAAACTCAAAGCACTTTGAGTTGATTTTGCATGCAATGAAAAAAAAGAGAAAAAAAAAATGAAAAAAGGAAAAAATAATGAAAAAGAATCGATAAAATATAAAAATAAAAGTAACAAAAAGTGGACCTAACGCCAATTGGAATGCAAATATTAGTTGCTACAAGATTCGGGTTATGTGCTATAGGAAGGAACATAAATTCTACAAGAAGAACAAAGTTGCTACAGGAAGGAACGTCACTGCTACAGGAAAAACAAATTGCTATAGGAAGCTAATAGAGTGCTACAAGAGGGAAAATTTCAATCATAGGGAGGCTTGCCACTAGAGCAGTCACATTTAAGAGGCTTAAGAGTCAAAATGCCCTATTACAAGAGGAAACAAAAGAGCTACAGGAAGAGGAAACCACACCAAAAGAAGAGGAAAAGGGTCTCCAAGAACTGTGTAAGCCTGGTCCACAACCCAATCTAGAATCCTACTACAAATTTGTTGAGGTAGGTAGGATTATACCTGAGAAATATATTATATCACTCTTCTTTGAGTTGGTGAAGGAAAGAGACAAAACACAGATGGACACAAATTGAAAAATCCAAAAAGGTAGAATATGTGGGCCTCATGGAGGAAAAAGTAAATGAAATGAGTAAGGAATTAAACAACTTAATGTTGAGAGAATCAATCATGAGGGAGAAACTATGGGAAAAAAACATAAGGCTAAAAGAGAAGTTGCAAGAAAAAGAGGTATAACTTGCCACTATGGTAAGTCTATCCATGGAAGCCATAGAATGTAGGAAAAAATCCAAATCATATTTTATTGAGCAAAGGAAGAGAATTGCATGAAAATGTAGGAGGCATAAAAGAAGAACAATAGGGAAATAAGTTAGAAAGGTTGCTCAGGGGTATAATGGGCCTACAAATTAGACACAAATTAAGGCCCATCTAACCTTTCCTAGGCACATAAAGGCGGTATTATATCTCTCCTTCTACACTTAATTATTTTTTTTAGCTTTAATATGTTCATTAGGAAGGTTTGTAGATAATTTCATATTTGTGCCTAATATTTTTTGTTTTTGTAGAATATTGTGAGAATATTGGGCAAATTATGAAGATTTGGAGGAGGAAATAATCTAGGGAATTTCTCACTGCTACAAGAGGATCAAGATTGGATAATAAATGTATAGAATATAATGAAATTATTGACAAATTCTAGAGCTCCACTAATTGAGAAAATCTAGGGATGTGTTCCCTGTTATTTAATGCATATTCCTAGTGTTGGGAACCAAATCCACAATTTGAGGGATTTCGGAGGGGAAAGCTTCCTCCTTTCAAGGAGAAAGCTTCCTCATCACTTTGTATAAGTACCAATTCGAATTGTCCTCTAGAGGCATGCATTTCTTAGTCTTCTAGTGGAGAAAACTTGTATTTTTGCAGCTCCAATTTCATTTCTAGCAGGGTTGTACTTGGATTGATTCAATTAATGAAGTTTGGTTCCATTTTTAGCTTATAAAGCTTGGTTTCTTTCATAGGACTTTGAGCATACTTGGGCTTTGTCATCTCAAGAGCCTCACATCCCTTTTGTATAATTTCCATTTCTTCTTTTCACTTCTTATTCACATGCATCTCTTATTCTTGTTTTTCCTATTTCTGCATTTAGTAATGATGCTTCTTTTGCTGCAGGATTGGGTTAAATGATTGAAGTAAGTTATTTTGAAGGTTTGCATGATTCATCCTTATAAAAACTTTTAAAATTCATATTCATCATTGAATTACTTGGATTGGTTTACTAGTTCACAAATCTATAATTTCTGAAAGTCCCTTGTAGCAAAATAGTAGTAATTTTCTATTATTTTTTAGAACGTGTTAATGAGATTCATTTGAGTTGCTTCCACTTGGATTAGGTCATAAAAAAGATTCAAGTTAATAACAAAGTTTACCCCCATTTCACTTTCACTTTATTAGGTTAGGAATTTGATAGGTTAACTAGCTCACTAGTTCTTGGATTTCTAGTTTTTAGAGTAGTGATTTTCTGCTATTTTTTAGCACGTGTTAACAAAGTTATTTTGGAGTGATTCCACATGTAAACTTGACCAGATTTGCTCTAGAAGCTTGATTTTTGTCTCTTAGGCTTGAATCATGACCCCTAGGATTTAAATCCATGATTGAGGAATAATAAACACCAATTAGGACATGCCTTTTTACAAAGTATATTAGGCCTATTTATTTGAATTCATGCTCTTAGGATTTCAATTACAAATTGTTGTTCTTTCCTAGAATCAAATTCTTTTCAAAGTAACATTTCCATTTATACAATTAGTTTAGGCTTTGATTTCATGAAATCCACTCCATTACGTCAGATAAATGAAATAAGGACACATTGTATGTTGCACATATAGTGTTGACACCTCTTAAGTGTGTGCGAACCCTAGGTTGATAATTTGATTTGGTAGCCTTGGTAGTTTCAACATTCTTGTTGGAATATTGGGGCCCATTAATAGTTATGCATGTATAGTAGGTAAAACATGCCTTGTGAGGTCATTGTATGCATTTTAGGTCATCATTATGTTATTATGCTGATTTTTTCGCTGAGAAAGAGAAGGAGATGTAGATCATCGAGCAAGCTTGCAACACTAGACTTTTGAGTAATAGCAAAGCGTCATACATGTATTGTATGTTTGGCATGCAGTTATGTTAGTTCATGGATTGTTATATACATTAGGGTTATACACATGTTTTTCATTTATGGTTATTATGGTTACATGTATGATAAATGCTAGTTGATTAGTGTAGTCATATGCACATGTGTCAGATAGTCATGAATGATAGTAACTTGTTTTTATATGCATTGTTGGTGTTGATTTATGTTAGTTAACTTGATGATTATGTTATATGTTGTTGATCAATATTTTATAGGTTAACTTTTTATATGATAGTTATCTTCGGGATTAGGTTATATGTTGTTGATGAGCAGGATATATAACTTGTTGTGGTTATATGCTAGTAACTTGATGATTAGGGTTATTACATTAAGATTTTGACGTTATATGTCATGCTAAATTGGATTAGCCTATGCAGGTGATCATGGTTATGAAATTAAGTTATGAGTTAATATATTGTGATATTATGTCATACTAATATAGACTGACTGTACATATGTGATTGCTATGCATGAATGACAATTGTTTATGAGCTTATGATGTGAACATGTTAGCTAGTTAATGTTATGGATATCATAACCTTATTTATGTTTGAGTTTATATGTCGTGAAGTTATATCATGCTAATCTAGATTTATTGTGCAGACAAGATAGCCTCCCCTGAGATACATTAAGGTATGAGTTTTCCTATGTCATTTATTTGGTGTTTGACTGTTTGGTGTCTATTATGTCGTCTATCTGTTGTATGAATGTTTGATTACTTGAATGATATGAGTATGCATCTATAATATTTCTTGCCGAAATGATCTTGTTTTAAGATGGTTGCACTAATAGATATGTGTTGAGACAAATGATATGTACTTGAGTGTAAGTAGGTGATAGTTGTAGAATTATGTACTATCACTGATGAATGTGAGTTGATTGTTGATTATAGCATGGTTGTTAGATTTGGTAAAGGTTGAATTAAAATTAATATAAATGATGTCTTGATCTTTGGAACACGAGACTAACATACGTGAACAATTGCAGGGAAACATGCTTCATATTAGTTTGACAAGGTAATAGATGATGTGTTCATATAACTAACATTTGGGTGATGTGGCAGTGCATAGTAAGACTCAATTGCAGCAAGGAAAAGGTAAAAGAAATGAACTGGGTGAAAATTCCCGTGGCTATGTTTGGAAACTGCAATTCCAAACGAATGAGTGCTTTTCATATAGGAAGTCTTCTTAACCCTAATTTTCCTGAAATTATGTGTATATGTGCTATGTTCATGGACATCTATTTGACAGGTATAATAGTTGGTGTCTAGTTATAGCTAGATCTATCAAGGGAATTTGGAGTCCCTTGAGAGATGGAACATATGTGTTCAACTACAAAGCAATTTTCTTGGCACATCAAGGTAAGCTAATTGGTATTGTTATGTTTATTTGTGCACTGACAGTTATGTGTATGGCAGTATGATGCAGGGGATTACATGACAAAGAGACTGCCATGAAATTTTGAAGAAGGCTTGGGTTGAGATTTCCCTTGGAAGTGTTGTAACGTGCTTTATTTTTGATAAGTTAGTTTTTATTTTATAAAGGAGGGTATGAAAAAATAAAGAAAAAATGGAAATATGAAAAAAAAGAGAAAGAGATGAAATAGAACCCCATCAAAAGAAAAACAAAAAATTCGTATCAGTGTGCTTGTTTAAATGCCACTTCATGAAATAAATTATATTTTTAATAAATATAGGTTTGTGTGCAGCTTGTTTTTATGCCACGACCTTTTCTTCTAATTTGTATCAAACTGTTTAATCTTGATCAAATCATTTATTTTGTATTAGATTAGAGAATAATTTCAACCAAACAGTCTAATATTGGTTGAACGTTAGAGGATATGGTATAATAGGATAAATAAAATGGTCTAATATGCTAAAATTTGGCCAAGTTGTGTTAGATTAGGCTTAATTAGTGAGTTAGTTAAATAAGGAAAGCTAGTATAAATGCGTCAAAATTTGATTAGTTTTCAATTAGCGCTTAATTACCTTTAAAAGGTGATTAATTATTTTGTAAATAAATATTTATATGTTTTATTGTCAAATTCATATATGGCAAAAAGAATTTTGTCGGCAAGTGATAAAGGAAAATCAAGAATCAATGGTGATCTGCCTCCCCACCCATATCAATGGTGAGGAAGCCACTTTTCAACCCCTCACCATGATACGAGATAATGGTCGGGGGGGAGGTGCGAAAAATTGTTTTTACAATGTGGCCCTCCCGCTTACATGTCGTCACCTCAGTGCTTCACTCCCCCCTCACTTGTTACCACTTACCACTACCCCCCCCCACCTGAAACATGCCTTCCTTCCTTCCTGATACCGCGCCAATGGTAACACCTCCCGCATTATCTACCTACAATCGTTCCACGCCACATGCCCTCACCCATTACCACCTACCTGTTGCCGCTTATCCATTGTCGCCATTTATTGCCTCCCATTGTTGATCTCCCTACATTAAATTCCTAATTAGATGATCAACAACGACTTTATTGTAACAGTATCCTTAATCCAATGATAAATATCCCTTCCCTCCATTACACCTGATTTCTTCAACTTCTCTTGCACTGTTTCCTTCATCATTCTTGTTTTCACAAATTCATGCTACTGTCAAACCTGCAAACACTACACATAATCTGAAGGTATCTCTACAACTTTTCTTCCATCCACCATTTCAGTTTTGATATTATGGCTCCAAAGAAGAAATACAAGCCTTCTTCCAGTTCCTTTGCAGCACATGAAATCCCAAAGGCCTCTGATGCCTTAGACTTGGAGCATATCCCATTAGCTGACCAATATTTCAAGATTGTAGACACAGAATGTGAATTCGACATGTTCGAATTGCACAATTGGCTAAAACAGACATACTTTGACTCTGAAGATGAAATAAACCTATGGGAATCCCTTCTACCTTTGTATATGTTTCCTCAGACCTATTCCTTTCCTGATTTAGTTATCTGGTTCCAAGCCAAGTATAATCCTTTACAGAGAAAAGTGATAGCTCAGAATGGAGACATTCTGATATCTATCACTCCAAAAATCATTAATAAAATGCTTATGATCCCTGAAAATGATTCCCTTATCTTTTTCTCCACCGCAACCTTAATTGACCTATACCATAACTTGACCTTCCCTCAAAAGATCAAAATTTTGAGATTTTTCTCCCTAAAGATGCTGAGCTCCCCAAAATGAATCCTCCTTATCCAGCATCTATGTTCCCTGAGAGAGCTAAACACATAATTTCCTTAATTTCTTGCTTGTTAGGCTACCAATCATATCAATGGGTAGATGAAGCTATCCTAGGCTATTTGTCCATTTTTTCTAAAGAGAACAAACATGCCTTCATGTATAACTACAATCAATTTTTGGCTGAAGCTATGCATGAACAATTGATGAATATCACTGCTGAAGTAGTGTTTAAATACTCTTCTGTGCCAGTTCATATGTTTATTTTTCAACGGGGAGATACGTTACCTATTTTTTTTCACAAGTAGGATGATTAGAAAGAGAATCAAGCAGTCACACAGTGGACTTCATTGATTAGAAAGCACTCAAATGAGTTCATATCTTCAGACTTTATAGACTGTTTCATTCACCCAGTTGCATAGCTTCTCAGTAGTTAGAGTGAACCCAAGATCAGTGCAAAAATCAAAAGGATCCTGCATATCAATGATCAAGTTAGAACAGGAGAGTGGTATCTTTACCAGAAATACACAAATATTAGAGTATATGGTTGTGAATTGGCTTCATATAAGTTGCCCAAATATGTTCCAATGAGAATTTTCTCTCTGGAATATATTAGGCAAATTATGAATATGGATGAGCTTCATTTTATTTTAGGGAAGAGGAGATCCCAGTTCAAGATAAAGGCACAGGTAGGATCATTCATTTGTAATACTAGATTAGTAGGTCTAGAAGCAGACGCCATACTAAAACAGATGGGTTTCCAACAAAGCTTCACCTCATGTTATGACCCATTCAATATTATCTCAGACTTAAGGGTGGAACTCAAAACCACACCTTACAATCATACATAAATACCAAAGATTGAGAAGTTTAGAAATCAAGAATAGTGGGAAGAGAATACTCTTTAAGAAGCATAAGAACATGTTTTACCTCCTACTCTTTAGAATCCTACTTCTCAAACCAAGCATGACAAGAGGCCCATGGAAGGATCTTCATCATCAGCACTTGGAGAAAATGAATTTATTCAATATCAGAAGAAATCAAGGACTGAATCCAAAGGCACTATAACTACTTAGGGTCAGAAGGAGCCTGTTATCATCAATTTGGATGATTCAAAGGTTTCCATAGGGACAAAAGAACCTGTAATCACTACTCCTCCTTCTTCTTCAGCTTCACATAATTTGCTAGAGATCACTCAATCTATAGGAACAAGTGAAACAGAGGAGCCAAATGTCTTCACTAATTTCCTTGAAATTAAGAAGAAGAATGAAGCTTTAAAAGAAAATGTTTATGCACAGTTTTGGAAGCAGAATTCTACTTCACAACACAGGTTATTGAAATCCTTTGAAAGTGAAAATGGAAGAATGCAAATTGCTTTTCTGCAGGCTCGAGTGCCTTTTCCTAAGGGTTCTTCTAATTACAAAAAACTGTATTTTATTTTGATGCTAATAAGATACATCCAATTGATCAAATGGACATGCATAGGTAGTCTGGTGAGATGGTGTTCTCTACCATGACCAATACTTCTATGGCATTGTCAAAATTCAAAACCGCTCTATCAAATGTGCAGCCACAATTGAAGGTTGAGAAAATATCATCTTTAGCAAAGGATAACAGGGTAATGTCATTAGAGGAAAAACACAAATATTGCATAATTGAGGAAGCAGTTGAAATTGAATTCTACAGAGGACCCCCAGACCAAGGAGATAGCAGAAAGTGAACAACACAAGGAAGAAATGATCAAACTAATCATTGAGCAGAATGTACAGATAAAGACCATGGAGGAGCAAATTGAGAAATTTATTAAGGAAAAAGAGCAATTTACTCAGTTAGCTATAGCTCCCATCACATCTATTCCTATTACAGTGTCCAAAACAACAGGGAAATCTACATTAGCCATAGCAGAATCTACATCAACAACAGGGGAATTGAACAAACTCTCACAGGAGCTGACTCACAAGAAACAAGAAAATGAAAGGCTTCATAATAAATTCAAGAATCTGGAAGCTCAGAAGATAAAGAATGATATTCTGTATGTTGAAGAAATGCAAAAAACACACAAGTTGAACAGAAGAATTGAAAAGTTGTAGAGCCAATCATCAATAGCTCAAACCTTGGCCCAAGCTAAGGAAGTCATTTGGGTAGATATTGGCTAGGCCATAACTGAAGTATGGCCCTCCATTCATATCATTTTCGAGCATGGGGAACACAAAAACAGATGTTAGGTAACCATTGATGAAGTGAAGCAACTTCTTAAAGACAAACCAAGTGAAGCTTAAGACATAATCAGAGTTCTTAATTCAAAAACCAAGGGCGAGTTGGAGAAAATTGAGATTCTGGACAGAAAAGAAACCATTTTGGAGATAAAAAAGGTGTTGCATAAAAATAACATGATGACTTAGTTAGAGACTAAGTGCCAAACCTCGAAGACTTATGTCCAAAGGTTTCATTTTAAGTTTAATTTAATTAATCAGAGAGGATTTCCAGGATTAGTGCCCCCAAATGACAGATTGATCAGTTTAGAAGAACATTGCCAAAAGATGTATACTATAGCAACTAATAAAGAAAACTTTGCAGGCATAAAGCGTCATATTACAGGAAAACAAATGTTAGAAGCTTTAGATTTTGACTATAATATTTAGCATGAGATTAAACATCCTTTTGTAAGTAAGCCCACTTTTGAGAAGTACACCGAGGTTGATAAAGTTTACAAGAAATTGGTAAATCTTGCTATACCAAGTGAAGACTGATGGGATCACTTGTGTGAAGTTATTGTGTAACTTTCATAAAAAACTGAAGGATAGCTCAGCAACACTTTTTGGGGACGACATCATCAACAAATTCCCAAAGGATAGTGCCAACACTTAGCAGTTTTTAAATTCCTATAGTTTTGTACTATTTTTTTATTTTTGAAAATATCTAGAAGAAATTTTGTATAAATAACTCTTCCTTTGAGTTATTAAGGGTTGAACACTTGGATGAGCTTTGAGAAAAAAATTGTAATTGAGCTGGAGATTTTCCAAGTTAATGAAAGGATTATGAATTTGTCTTCTATAGTTTTGTCTCCTAGTAAGTTTTTCATATGTGCTTATTTCATTATGTATTTCTTCATATATTTAAGTCTTTATGCAGAGATCTAGGTAAGATCATACTGAGTATCAGTCAGCCTTAAATCCCCTGTGAAGTTATCAACAATAACTAGGGACTAGTTTATAAGACTATATGTTATTATAGACTCCTCTATATCAATTAATTGTCACACAAATCTGCATTTGTTTAAATATATTTTATTCTACAGGAAACATTGTTTTCCTGTATTATTTTCTTGTAACTAATGAAATATTATGTCTGAATATTTAGCAAGTTATATTTCATTAAGATTCTTATATTCTTTCACTTTAAATCAATTAACTATAGCTAGACAAATGTCATCCCTTTCATACAATTTAGTAACTGTTAAGGCTTAAGCACCTGTTTTTCAATAATTCATAACATTGGTCATCCATAAACCTTAAAAACAAACAAAACATTTTAGATCCTCTGGCATGACTAACTGACCTAGAGTCATCTTAGAGGACAACATCAGACTGACTTCATTGCAGGGGAGTGAAAATTGAACTAGTTTCCCTGGGACAACGATTAAAAACTTTTTCTTTAAGGTGAATAAAAAAATTGTAGGTTAAAATCATTCTAGACCAAGTTGGCTCCTTCAAAACATACCAGATCTCACTCTGAATCTCAAATTATATCTCCTTTAGCTGATCCTGAGAGACTGGTGAGAAAGGCCTCATTTAGAAGGAGACTTGAAGCTTCTACTTCTTCTTTTATACCATTACAACCTGAAGAAATTTCATCTTCTAATCCCTTTACCTTTGTTCCATCGCAATTAGATTTGGCTGATATAACACCTAGGGTTTTAGAACTTTTATCTAAAGGATTTGATTTTCATTTAGCTCTCTTAGTCCAATCTTTGGAATCATACAAACTTCTTGAAATATTTTCAGATTCACCCAAGTTAGAGGAATAACTAGATGTACATCTACCGGATCTAAAACCAACTGATTTTATCTCCCCCACTTATTATACATTTCCATCCACTTCTGCCCAACCTGAAGAAACCTTGTCTGTATATTCAAAACCTTTGTTTGAAAGTAAAGAGTAGGTTGAAATAGAGGTTCAGAAGTTAGTAATTAAAACACCTTTAAAAACTTTTAGGGATCCTCCACTTTCCCATTCTCCTCCTCCCACTTTTACACCTCCATCTTCACCCACTGCCTCACCACCTTCCTCTTCATCCTCCAGTACATCATCTCCTACCTCTTCTATTGAATCATCTTCTTCTTCATTTTAGATATGACCTTTCAACCTATAATTCAAGCTAGATATGCTAACCTGCATCTTCCCAACCAACTCAACAATTTTCCTGATGGGTATTTGAAACACATGCCCAGATTTGATGGGGAAACATGTTTGTTTGCAGAAGATCATCTAGCTGCATTTTTAGGTTTTGCAGATAATATGAATATAGAGCATGAGGATGTATATATGCATTTATTTGTTCAATATTTAGATGGAAATGTTAGGATATGGTTTAGAGAACTGAGAGTTGATTCAATTCATTCTTGGAATGAATTAACTACTATATTCAAGAATCAGTGGGGTGTCAAAAAGGACCCAGTTTACTATCTGGCTGAGTTTGAAGAGCATAAAAGGAACCATGGAGAACCTGTGGCAGATTTCATTAAATGATTTAATAAACAGAGGTTTAAAAGTTATTAATTAAAACACCTTTGAAAACTTTTAGGGATCCTCCACTTTCCCATTCTCCTCCTCCCACTTTTACACCTCCATATTCACCCACTGCTTCACCACCTTCCTCTTCATCCTCCACTACATCATCTCCTACCTCTTCTACTGAATCATCTTCTTCTTCATCTTTAGATATGGCCTTTCAACCTATAATTCAAGCTAGATATGCTGCCCTGCATCTTCCCAACTAGCTCAACAATTTTCCTGATGGGTATTTGAAACACCTACCCAGGTTTAATGGGGAAACTGGTTTGTCTGCAGAAGATCATCTAGCTGCATTTTTAGATTTTGCAGATAATATGAATATAGAGCATGAGGATGTATATATGCATTTATTTGTTCAATATTTAGAGGGAAATGTTAGGATATGGTTTAGACAACTGAGAGTTGATTCAATTCATTCTTGGAATGAATTAACTACTATATTCAAGAATCAGTGGGGTGTCAAAAAGGATCTAGTTTACTATCTTACTGAGTTTGAAGAGCTTAAAAGGAACCATGGAGAACCTATGGTAGATTTCATTAAACGATTTAATAAACTTTACCACAAAATGCCTCCTGATTGTAAACCTCCAGTTACAGCAGCAAAATTTAGGTTTTCCAAAGCCTATGATGATGACTTTGCAGTCATGTTGAGGGAGAGGACATCTCCTAACCTTCAAGACATGAAAACCAATGCTATAAAAGTTGAGGCTAATATATCAGCTTCATCTAAACTCAAAGCCAAGGCTGAAAAGGCAGAAAGAAAAATGAAAGTTAAGGAGGAAGGATCTTCCTCAAAGACAAAAAATGATGATCGTAAAATAGATGATATAACATCATTACCTAGAAACCTTTCTAATAGGATTTCTAAGATTTAAACTTAGCCTAGAACGATACAAAAAATTATTGTTAGACCATAAACTCAGTTTAGAAGAGCCCTCAAACTCAAATTTTATAGAGACCTAACATTGATCAAAAGATAAAACCCCCTCTGATGATTGATGGCCAACAACCAGATGACGTTGGACCTCTAATATCTGAAGATATAAATAATTTCAATTCTTCATCTATACATAATGCTATTGTTTCCCACCCTCAAATCAGTCTTCCCAAAATCAAGAAGAAAATCAAATTTCTAAATATCAGGCCTTCTCTGAATTCCTAATTGGAGAATTGAATAGAAGATATGATCTAAGACCTAGGTCAGGGCCTGGTAGACCTCCAAAAAGTCCCACTCTAAATGAACCTCAGATCAAATATGTTGAAACCAAGACAACTATCATTCAACCATTGAATCAAACAGGTGAAACAAGCCAAATTGATAAAACTGTTTTGATAACCTGCAACTTTGAAAGAGAATTGGAAAGAGTTAAAACACCAATTCCCCTAGCTGAACTGTGAAAGAACCCAGGGTATAAGAACCAAGTTTCAAAATGGATCCATTCATCCAGTCTGGATGTTGAAGGGGATGTGATAAACCCACAGGATGAAAAACCCTCAGTATTTTTTGGTCTTAGCTCTGACATGATAGATGAGAATGTACCACCGTTTTATGTGATTATGAAAATTCATGATTTCCTATTATATAATTGTATGTTATATTTTGGGGCTTCCCATAATCTAATGCCTAAAGTGATCATGGACCAGCTGCAATTAGAAGTCACTAGAACTTACCATGATCTTTACACTTTTGACTCCAAGAAAGTTCCTTGTCTTGGACTTATTAAAGATTTGGTGGTTACCTTAGCTCAGATCCCTATCAAAAGTGTGGTTTTAGACATAGTAGTCATTGATATCCCTCCCAAATTTGGCATGCTATTGTCAAGATCTTGTTGTGCTAAATTAGGAGGAAGCTTACAAATGGATATGTCTTATGCCACTATTCTGGTTTATGGGGGTGAGCATCTCAGGTTATATAGAGAGGTTAGATTTATGAATACTGTTTGTAGATTTGATCAAGCTAAGAATCATCCTATTTATGCTATTGACCAAGACTTTGGGTGTTTTGAACTATCAGTAAATAATTCAAAAAATACTCAACTTACTATTGAAGACATTGTTGATCAACCTAAAACCATTGAGACTAATATTTTGAAATTTTACTTTGATGGTTCTTGCTTAAAGGAAGGAACAAGAGCTAGAATTGTATTACTTTAACCAGATAAAGAAATTACTACCCAATCATACAAACTTGAATTCGATGTAACTAATAATGTAGCAGAGTATGAAGCTTTTCTGCTAGGATTGGAGTTAGCAAGAAGTCTTAAGGTGCAAAACTTAAGTGTATACAATGATTCTAAACTTATTGTCAAACAATTTAGGAATCAGTGTCAAACTGAGCACCCCAAATTAAGATCTTACACGGATGAAGTTTGGGATTCAATTGAAAATTTATTTTCAGCATTCAATATTATTGTTGTTCCTAGAGATCAAAACAGGAATGCAGATTCCTTGGCTGTTTCTGCAAGTTCATTTAAAATTCTTGATAAAATGCTTGTCCAGTATCAAATTCAAGTCACGTAGACCATGTATTCATGACAATCTTAAACACTGGAAAATATTTGATGATGAAATGCAACTAAAATCATTTTTTCAAGTCATTGATGAATTATCAAACATACAAGTAGAGGAATAACAACTTGATAATCTTGAAATTGACAACGAAAATCAAATACCACAATTTGATTCTAAAATTGTTGATCATAGCATTATCCAATTATCTAACAATTTTATTCCAAAAGGGTTAATCCCTCTTGAGAAGCTCTTTGATCATAATGATGTCCCCAAAAATTCACTATCTGATTCACATGAGGAAAACATTAATATTTATAACATTGGAAGTTCTAAAGAGATCAGAAATGTTAAAAAAATTTCATCCCTATCAATGGAAGCTAAAGACAAATATTTATCCCTCCTTAAAGCCTACAAAGATGGCTTTTCCTGGTCTTATAATGAATTAAAAACATATGATACATCTCTTATTGAACATAAAATTCCATTAAAACCAGAGGCAAAACCTTTCAAACAAAAATTGAGGAGAATTAATTCTGTCCTTCTTCCTGTTATTGGAAAATAACTTAAGAAACTATTGGATGCTAAAGTAATTCTTCCATTGAGATACTCTGACTGGGTAGCCAATCTAGTTCCAGTGAGAAAAAATAATGGTGAAATTAGATTATGTGTGGATTTTAGGAATTTGAATAAATCTTCTTTGAAGGACAATTATCCATTACCTAAGATGGATCAATTACTTTAGAAAGTTTCAGGAGCCCATAGAATTTCCATGTTAGATGGTTTTTATGGATATAATCAGATTATGGTTAGTCCAAAGGATAGAGAAAAAACTACATTCACTACTCCATGGGGCACATTCATGTATGCATGAATGCCTTTTGGGTTAACTAACGTTGGAGCCACATTTCAACGTGCTATGGACCTAGAATTTGTAGGTAAGACCAACAAATTTGTTGTTATTTATTTAGATGATTTAACTGTTTTTCCAATTCTGATGAAAAGCATTTGAAGCATTTGAGAAAGGTTTTTGACAGGTGTAGAAAATTTGGGATTTCTCTTAATCCCAAGAAGTATTTGTTTGCACTCCAAGAAGGAAAACTGCTCAACCACATCATTTCCAAAGAAGGAGTAGTCATTGATCCTAAAAGAGTTTTAGCAATTCAGGCACTCATATTACCAAGGAACAAGAAGGAAGTTCAATCTTTCCTTGGCAAAATTAATTTTTTAAGAAGATTTATCCCTAACTATGCTGAAATAATTAAGGACATAACTGATATGCTGAAAAAGAACCATGAAATCAAATGGACTGTTCCTGCTAGGTATGCATTTGATCAAATTAAAAAGGCCATTGCTAAAGCTCCCATCTTAGCTAGTCCAGATTACTCTAAACCTTTTAGTGTCTTTTCTTTTGCTTCTGAAACTACCTTAGCTATTGTTCTTTTGCAAAAGAACAAAGATGGAGATGACCAACCCATTGCATTTTTTAGCAAGGTTATGAGATATGCTGAGCTAAAGTATGACATCATTGAAAAGCAAGCCTATTCTTTAGTTCAAGCTCTGAAAGCCTTTAGAGTCTATCTCCTCCACTCTTCTATCATTTCATATGTACCCAATAGTGTTGTCAAAACTATTTTAACTCAGCCCAACATTGATGGAAGGAGAGGGAGATGGATAACTAAAATTTTATAGTATGATCTCATCATCAAGACCACCAAACTGGTAAAAGGTCAAGGACTGGCTAAGCTCCTTGTTGAATCCAATTGCAAGATCTTAGGAATAAATTTTGTTTTTGACATCCCAACTGAGAAGAATACACAAGAACCTTCTACAACCCCCACATAGGAGAATCCACAAGAACCTTCTGAGAGACCAATTGAGAAGAATCCACAAGAACCTTATGAAATCCCAATACAGGAGAATCCACAAGAACCTTCTGCATCAGATCAACCAATTCTGATTCACATTGATGAAAAATTTTTTTTATCAGATTGGTACTTTGATATTGTGAACTTTATTAGAGAATTTGTATGTCCATCTGAATTCAACAAAAATCAATGTAAAACACTAAAGTTGAAGGTTGTAAAGCACTGTATTATGAATGAAAATTTGTATTAGAAGGATCCTCTTAATATCCTTTTACTTTGCCTAATAGAGAATGAAACAGAAAGGATCATTGATGAATTTCATGTAGGAATTTGTGGAGGGCACTATGCTTGGAGGGATACAACATACAAGATCTTAAGGGTAGGGTTTTATTGGCCTACTCTATTTTCACAGGTGGGAGCAAAGGTTAGGAGTTGTACACAGTGTCAAATGTTTGTTGGAAAGCAAAGATTAGCAGCTCTTCCATTGGTTCCAGTACTAGTCCAAGCTCCATTATGTCAATGGGGATTGGGTTTCATTGGTGAACTTCATCCTCCATCAAGCAGTCAACATAGATGGATATCTACTGCTACATATTACTTTACCAAATGGGTATAAGCCATTCCAATCAGAAATGAAACTGATTGTTGTTATCAAGTTTATTGAATAATATATATTGTCTAGATTTTGATGCCATTCAAAAGTACTAAGATGATTGAGTTCTGTCAGAAATACCATATCTTGTTGCACCATTCTACACCATACTATCCACAGGGAAACGGACTGACATAGTCCTCAAATAAAAGTTTGGTTAAAGTTATGAAGAAAACATTGGAGGATCATAAAAGCAGTTGGGACAATCATCTCATTTATGCACTTTGGGCCAACAAGATTTCACCCAAAAGATCAACAAGTAAATCCCTTTTTCAGTTTGTTTATGGAAAAGAAGCTATATGTCCCACACATTTAGATTTTCCTAATATGAAGTTTTTGAAAGAGTCAAATGAAGATCCTGATGACTTCTCTCGAAAAATAAATTAGATCATAGAATTTAATGAGGATAGAGATAAAGTACATTACAAGCTTAAGAAATACCAGAGTAAAATGAAAAGCTTGTTTGGTAGGAAAGCTATGGAAAGAGATTTTAGGAAAGGTGATTTGGTACTAAGATGGGATTCTAGGAGAGAAGACAAAGGGAAACATGGCAAGTTTGACAACCTTTGGTTGGGACGTTTTAGCATTGCTGAGGTCAAGGGTAATAACACTTTCATTCTGCAGAATTTGGAAGGAGAGTATTCCTCATTTCCTGTCAATGGGAAGTACTTGAAGCACTACATTCAGTACTGAGAGGTTTCCATTCATTTATCATTGTATTATACTGGAGAGTTTTATTTTACATGCAAATGTGTATTTGTTTCAACAGGGATCCCATTAGCCCGAAGATAAGGCACATGGTTCTGCAAGTTCGCTACAACCTACAAGAGGAAGCAGTTCCTAGTTGGAGCCGATGTTGTAGCATGCTTTATTTTTTATAAGTTAGTTTTTATTTTATAAAAGAGGGTATGAAAAAATAAAGAAAAAAATGGAAATATGAAAAAAAAAAAGAAAAAAAAAAAAAAAGAACAGAGGAAATAAAACCCCATCAAAAGAAAATCCAAAAATTTGTATAAGTGTGCTTGTTTAAATGCCACTTCATGAAATAAATTGCATTTGTAATAAATACAGGTTTGTGTGCAGCTTGTTTTTATGCCACAACGTTTTCTTTTGATTTGTATCAAACTGTTTAATCTTGATTAGATGATTTAAATTTTTGTATTAGATTAGAGAATAAGTTCAACCAAACAGTTTAATCTTGGTTGAACATTAGAGGATAAGATATAACAGGATAAATAAATGGCCTAATATGCTCAAAATTAGGCCAAGTTGTATTAGATTAGGCTTAATTAGTGAGTTGGTTAAATAAGGGCAGCTAGTCTAAATGCACCAAAATTTGATTAGTTTTCAATTAGTGATTAATTAACTTTAAAACATGATTAATTATTTTGTAAATAAATATTTTTATATTAGATTTTTTTTTGGGATTCAACTGCGTTAAGTAGGTCATTCATGTATGACCATTTCCATGAGAGGTAGTCGTAACTGACTAATTTCTCATGATTTTTGAATAGTTCACTTAGCACTCATTGCATCGGGTGATGCTCACAGGGGTGAAGAAGTGGGATTGAAACTAGTGAAATGAATCACATAGCATCAATCATCACTTCCGGGGCTTGCACCCGGTAACCAGGACTTCCCAGGAGGTCACCCATCCCAGAACTCCTCTGGCTCAAGAGCGCTTAACTGTGGAGTTTTCCCCACAATCAAGCCCACTTAGCTTGCTACCCCATTTGCAAAACCTTAGCAAGTATTGTGCCTCATGAACCATTCAAGTAGAGATCCCTTGACTCTTTTTGAATTTAAGTATAGGGGTTTACGCAGTGCATTATATTAGATTTTTTGGGATTCAACTGCGTTAAGTAAGTCATTCATGTATGACCATTTCCATGAGAGGTAGTCGTAACTGACTAATTTCTCATGATTTTTGAATAGTTCACTTAGCACTCATTGCATCGGGTGATGCTCACAGGGGTGAAGAAGTGGGATTGAAACTAGTGAAATGAATCACATAGCATCAATCATCACTTCCGGGGCTTGCACCCGGTAACCAGGACTTCCCAGGAGGTCACCCATCCCAGAACTCCTCTGGCTCAAGAGCGCTTAACTGTGGAGTTTTCCCCACAATCAAGCCCACGTAGCTTGCTACCCCATTTGCAAAACCTTAGCAAGTATTGTGCCTCATGAACCATTCAAGTAGAGATCCCTTGACTCATTTGAATTTAAGTATAGGGGTTTACGCAGTGCATTATATTAGATTTTTTTTTGGGATTCAACTGCGTTAAGTAAGTCATTCATGTATGACCATTTCCATGAGAGGTAGTCGTAACTGACTAATTTCTCATGATTTTTGAATAGTTCACTTAGCACTCATTGCATCGGGTGATGCTCACAGGGGTGAAGAAGTGGGATTGAAACTAGTGAAATGAATCACATAGCATCAATCATCACTTCCGGGGCTTGCACCCGGTAACCAGGACTTCCCAGGAGGTCACCCATCCCAGAACTCCTCTGGCTCAAGAGCGCTTAACTGTGGAGTTTTCCCCACAATCAAGCCCACTTAGCTTGCTACCCCATTTGCAAAACCTTAGCAAGTATTATGCCTCATGAACCATTCAAGTAGAGATCCCTTGACTCTTTTTGAATTTAAGTATAGGGGTTTACGCAGTGCATTATATTAGATTTTTTTGGGATTCAACTGCGTTAAGTAAGTCATTCATGTATGACCATTTCCATGAGAGGTAGTCGTAACTGACTAATTTCTCATGATTTTTGAATAGTTCACTTAGCACTCATTGCATCGGGTGATGCTCACAGGGGTGAAGAAGTGGGATTCAAACTAGTGAAATGAATCACATAGCATCAATCATCACTTCCGGGGCTTGCACCCAGTAACCAGGACTTCCCAGGAGGTCACCCATCCCAGAACTCCTCTGGCTCAAGAGCGCTTAACTGTGGAGTTTTCCCCACAATCAAGCCCACTTAGCTTGCTACCCCATTTGCAAAACCTTAGCAAGTATTGTGCCTCATGAACCATTCAAGTAGAGATCCCTTGACTCTTTTTGAATTTAAGTATAGGGGTTTACGCAGTGCATTATATTAGATTTTTTTTTTTTTGGGATTCAACTGCGTTAAGTAAGTCATTCATGTATGACCATTTCCATGAGAGGTAGTCGTAACTGACTAATTTCTCATGATTTTTGAATAGTTCACTTAGCACTCATTGCATCGGGTGATGCTCACAGGGGTGAAGAAGTGGGATTGAAACTAGTGAAATGAATCACATAGCATCAATCATCACTTCCGGGGCTTGCACCCGGTAACCAGGACTTCCCAGGAGGTCACCCATCCCAGAACTCCTCTGGCTCAAGAGCGCTTAACTGTGGAGTTTTCCCCACAATCAAGCCCACTTAGCTTGCTACCCCATTTGCAAAACCTTAGCAAGTATTGTGCCTCATGAACCATTCAAGTAGAGATCCCTTGACTCTTTTTGAATTTAAGTATAGGGGTTTACGCAGTGCATTATATTAGATTTTTTGGGATTCAACTGCGTTAAGTAAGTCATTCATGTATGACCATTTCCATGAGAGGTAGTCGTAACTGACTAATTTCTCATGATTTTTGAATAGTTCACTTAGCACTCATTGCATCGGGTGATGCTCACAGGGGTGAAGAAGTGGGATTGAAACTAGTGAAATGAATCACATAGCATCAATCATCACTTCCGGGGCTTGCACCCGGTAACCAGGACTTCCCAGGAGGTCACCCATCCCAGAACTCCTCTGGCTCAAGAGCGCTTAACTGTGGAGTTTTCCCCACAATCAAGCCCACGTAGCTTGCTACCCCATTTGCAAAACCTTAGCAAGTATTGTGCCTCATGAACCATTCAAGTAGAGATCCCTTGACTCTTTTGAATTTAAGTATAGGGGTTTACGCAGTGCATTATATTAGATTTTTTTTTGGGATTCAACTGCGTTAAGTAAGTCATTCATGTATGACCATTTCCATGAGAGGTAGTCGTAACTGACTAATTTCTCATGATTTTTGAATAGTTCACTTAGCACTCATTGCATCGGGTGATGCTCACAGGGGTGAAGAAGTGGGATTGAAACTAGTGAAATGAATCACATAGCATCAATCATCACTTCCGGGGCTTGCACCCGGTAACCAGGACTTCCCAGGAGGTCACCCATCCCAGAAATCCTCTGGCTCAAGAGCGCTTAACTGTGGAGTTTTCCCCACAATCAAGCCCACTTAGCTTGCTACCCCATTTGCAAAACCTTAGCAAGTATTATGCCTCATGAACCATTCAAGTAGAGATCCCTTGACTCTTTTTGAATTTAAGTATAGGGGTTTACGCAGTGCATTATATTAGATTTTTTTGGGATTCAACTGCGTTAAGTAAGTCATTCATGTATGACCATTTCCATGAGAGGTAGTCGTAACTGACTAATTTCTCATGATTTTTGAATAGTTCACTTAGCACTCATTGCATCGGGTGATGCTCACAGGGGTGAAGAAGTGGGATTGAAACTAGTGAAATGAATCACATAGCATCAATCATCACTTCCGGGGCTTGCACCCAGTAACCAGGACTTCCCAGGAGGTCACCCATCCCAGAACTCCTCTGGCTCAAGAGCGCTTAACTGTGGAGTTTTCCCCACAATCAAGCCCACTTAGCTTGCTACCCCATTTGCAAAACCTTAGCAAGTATTGTGCCTCATGAACCATTCAAGTAGAGATCCCTTGACTCTTTTTGAATTTAAGTATAGGGGTTTACGCAGTGCATTATATTAGATTTTTTTTTTTTTGGGATTCAACTGCGTTAAGTAAGTCATTCATGTATGACCATTTCCATGAGAGGTAGTCGTAACTGACTAATTTCTCATGATTTTTGAATAGTTCACTTAGCACTCATTGCATCGGGTGATGCTCACAGGGGTGAAGAAGTGGGATTGAAACTAGTGAAATGAATCACATAGCATCAATCATCACTTCCGGGGCTTGCACCCGGTAACCAGGACTTCCCAGGAGGTCACCCATCCCAGAACTCCTCTGGCTCAAGAGCGCTTAACTGTGGAGTTTTCCCCACAATCAAGCCCACTTAGCTTGCTACCCCATTTGCAAAACCTTAGCAAGTATTGTGCCTCATGAACCATTCAAGTAGAGATCCCTTGACTCTTTTTGAATTTAAGTATAGGGGTTTACGCAGTGCATTATATTAGATTTTTTTTGGGATTCAACTGCGTTAAGTAAGTCATTCATGTATGACCATTTCCATGAGAGGTAGTCGTAACTGACTAATTTCTCATGATTTTTGAATAGTTCACTTAGCACTCATTGCATCGGGTGATGCTCACAGGGGTGAAGAAGTGGGATTGAAACTAGTGAAATGAATCACATAGCATCAATCATCACTTCCGGGGCTTGCACCCGGTAACCAGGACTTCCCAGGAGGTCACCCATCCCAGAACTCCTCTGCCTAAAGAGCGCTTAACTGTGGAGTTTTCCCCACAATCAAGCCCACTTAGCTTGCTACCTCACATAGCATCAATCATCACTTCCGGGGCTTGCACCCAGTAACCAGGACTTCCCAGGAGGTCACCCATCCCAGAACTCCTCTGGCTCAAGAGCGCTTAACTGTGGAGTTTTCCCCACAATCAAGCCCACTTAGCTTGCTACCTCACATAGCATCAATCATCACTTCCGGGGCTTGCACCCGGTAACCAAGACTTCCCAGGAGGTCACCCATCCCAGAACTCCTCTGGCTCTCGGTAGCCAATCTTCTTTGAAGGACAATCTTCTTTGAGCCAGAGGAGTTCTGGGATGGGTGACCTCCTGGGAAGTCCTGGTTACCGGGTGCAAGCCCCGGAAGTGATGATTGATGCTATGTGAGGTAGCAAGCTAAGTGGGCTTGATTGTGGGGAAAACTCCACAGTTAAGCGCTCTTGAGCCAGAGGAGTTCTGGGATGGGTGACCTCCTGGGAAGTCCTGGTTACCGGGTGCAAGCCCGGAAGTGATGATTGATGCTATGTGAGGTAGCAAGCTAAGTGGGCTTGATTGTGGGGAAAACTCCACAGTTAAGCGCTCTTGAGCCAGAGGAGTTCTGGGATGGGTGACCTCCTGGGAAGTCCTGGTTACCGGGTGCAAGCCCCAGAAGTGATGATTGATGCTATGTGAGGTAGCAAGCTAAGTGGGCTTGATTGTGGGGAAAACTCCACAGTTAAGCGCTCTTGAGCCAGAGGAGTTCTGGGATGGGTGACCTCCTGGGAAGTCCTGGTTACCGGGTGCAAGCCCGGAAGTGATGATTGATGCTATGTGAGGTAGCAAGCTAAGTGGGCTTGATTGTGGGGAAAACTCCACAGTTAAGCGCTCTTGAGCCAGAGGAGTTCTGGGATGGGTGACCTCCTGGGAAGTCCTAGTTACCGGGTGCAAGCCCCGGAAATGATGATTGATGCTATGTGATTCATTTCACTAGTTTCAATCCCACTTCTTCACCCCTGTGAGCATCACCCGATGCAATGAGTGCTAAGTGAACTATTCAAAAATCATGAGAAATTAGTCAGTTACGACTACCTCTCATGGAAATGGTCATACATTAATGACTTACTTAACGCAGTTGAATCCCAAAAAATCTAATATAATGCACTGCGTAAACCCCTATACTTAAATTCAAAAAGAGTCAAGGGATCTCTACTTGAATGGTTCATGAGGCACAATACTTGCTAAGGTTTTGCAAATGGGGTAGCAAGCTAAGTGGGCTTGATTGTGGGGAAAACTCCACAGTTAAGCTCTCTTGAGCCAGAGGAGTTCTGGGATGGGTGACCTCCTGGGAAGTCCTGGTTACCGGGTGCAAGCCCCGGAAGTGATGATTGATGCTATGTGATTCATTTCACTAGTTTCAATCCAACTTCTTCACCCCTATGAGCATCACCCGATGCAATGAGTGCTAAGTGAACTATTCAAAAATCATGAGAAATTAGTCAGTTACGACTACCTCTCATGGAAATGGTCATACATGAATGACTTACTTAACGCAGTTGAATCCCAAAAAAAATCTAATACAATGCACTGCGTAAACCCCTATACTTAAATTCAAAAAGAGTCAAGGGATCTCTACTTGAATGGTTCATGAGGCACAATACTTGCTAAGGTTTTGCAAATGGGGTAGCAAGCTAAGTGGGCTTGATTGTGGGGAAAACTCCACAGTTAAGCGCTCTTGAGCCAGAGGAGTTCTGGGATGGGTGACCTCCTGGGAAGTCCTGGTTACCGAGTGCAAGCCCCGGAAGTGATGATTGATGTGATGTGATTCATTTCACTAGTTTCAATCCCACTTCTTCACCCCTGTGAGCATCACCCGATGCAATGAGTGCTAAGTGAACTATTCAAAAATCATGAGAAATTAGTCAGTTACGACTACCTCTCATGGAAATGGTCATACATGAATGACTTACTTAACGCAGTTGAATCCCAAAAAAAAAAAAAAATCTAATATAATGCACTGCGTAAACCCCTATACTTAAATTCAAAAAGAGTCAAGGTATCTCTACTTGAATGGTTCATGAGGCACAATACTTGCTAAGGTTTTGCAAATGGGGTAGCAAGCTAAGTGGGCTTGATTGTGGGGAAAACTCCACAGTTAAGCGCTCTTGAGCCAGAGGAGTTCTGGGATGGGTGACCTCCTGGGAAGTCCTGGTTACCGGGTGCAAGCCCCGGAAGTGATGATTGATGCTATGTGATTCATTTCACTAGTTTCAATCCCACTTCTTCACCCCTGTGAGCATCACCCGATGCAATGAGTGCTAAGTGAACTATTCAAAAATCATGAGAAATTAGTCAGTTACGACTACCTCTCATGGAAATGGTCATACATGAATGACTTACTTAACGCAGTTGAATCCCAAAAAAAAAAAATCTAATATAATGCACTGCGTAAACCCCTATACTTAAATATTTTTATGTTTTATTGTCAAAGTCATATACGACAAAAAACATTTTATCGGCAAGTGATAAAGGAAGATCAAGAATTTATGGTGATCTGCCCCCCCGCCTAGATCAACAATGGAGAAGCCACTTTTCACCCCCTCACCATGATACGAGGTAATGGTAGGGGGGAGGTGCGAAAAGTTGTTTTGCTCGTGTGAGCCCCCCGCTTATGTGTCGTCACCTCAGCACTTCGCACCCCCCTTGCTTGTTACCACTTACCACTACCCCCACCCCCTTTGAAATCTGCACTTCCCAATATTGTGTCAACGTTAACACCTCCTACACTATCCACCTCCAATCGCTCCATGCCACATGCCCTCATCTATTACCACCTACTCGTTGACGTTTATTCGTTGCTGCCATTTATTGCCTCCCATTGCTATTATCCATGCCTTAAATTCCTAATTAGACGACTAGCAACGAATTTCCTGTGGCGGTAGCCTTAATCCAATGATAAATATCCCTTCGCTCCATTACACTTTCTTTCTTCAAATGCTTTTGCACTATTTCCTTCACCATTCCTGTTTTCACATATTTATACCACTGTCAAACCTGCAAACAAAACACATAATATGAAGGTATCTCTACAACTTTTCTATCATCGACCATTTCGGTTTTGATATTATGGCTCCAAAGAAGAAATACAAGCCTTCTGCGAGTTCCTCTGCAGCATAGGAAACCCAAAAGGCCTCTGGTACCTTAGACTTGGACCATATTACATTAACCGACCAATATTTCAAGATTACAGACACAAAAATTGAATTCGACAAGTTCGAATTGAAAAATTGGCTAAAACTGATGTACATTGACTCTGAAGATGAAATAAACCTATGGGAATCCCTTCTACCTCTGTATATGTTTCCCCAGACCTTTTCCTTTCCTGATTTAGTTATTTGGTGCCTAGCCAAGTATAATCCTTTACAGAAAACAATGATAGCTCAAAATGGAGACATTCTGATATCTATCACTACAGAAACCATAAATAAAATTCTTATGATCCTTGAAAATGATTCCCTTAGCCTTTTATCCATTGCAGCCTTAATTGATCTATATCGTAAGCTAACCTTCCCTCAAAGAGCTCAGATTTTTTAGATCTTTCTCCTTGAAGATGATGAGCTCCCCAAAAAGAATCCTCCTTATCTAGCTTCTATGTTCCCTAAGAGAGCAAAAAACATAATTTCCTTAATTTCTTTCTTGTTAGGTTACCAATCAGATCAATGGGT
The DNA here is from genome assembly GCA_031772625.1 of Pinus tabuliformis. NCBI lineage: Eukaryota > Viridiplantae > Streptophyta > Pinopsida > Pinales > Pinaceae > Pinus > Pinus tabuliformis. Next base: position 1,390,242,913 of record CM062819.1, on the reverse strand, counting down.
AGATGAAGCTATCCTAGGCTATTTGTCCATTTTTTCTAAAGAGAACAAACTTGCCCTCATGTATAACTGCAGACAATTTTTTGTTGAATCTATGCATGAAAAATTGATGAATATCACTACTGAAGGAGTGTTTAAATACTCATCATTGATTAGAAAGAACTCAAATGAGTTCAGATTTTCAGACTTCATAGACTGTTTCATTCACCTAGTTGCACAGCTTCTCTGTAGTTAGAGTGGACCCAAGATTAATACGGAAATCAAAAGGATCCTTAATCTCAGTGATCAAGTTAGAACAAGAGACTGGTATCTTTACTAGAACTTTACAAAGATTAGAGTATATGGCTACGAATTGGCTCCATATAAGTTGCCCAAATATGTTCCAATGAGAATTTTCTCTCTGGAATATATTAGGAAAATGATGAATATGGATGAGCTTCATTTTATTTCAGGGAAGAGGAGATCTCAGTTCAAGATAAAGGCACAGGTAGGATCATTCATTTGTAATACTAGATCAGTAGGTTTAGAAGCAGATTCCATACTAAAATAGATGGGTTTCCAACCAAGCTTCACCTGGTCTTATGACCCATTCAGTATTATCTCAGACTTAAGGGTGGAACTCAAAACCACACCTTACAATCATACACCAAGACCAGAGATTGAGAAGTTTAGAAATCAAGAACAGTGGGAAGAGAATACTCTTCAAGAAGCAAAAGAACAGGTTTTACCTCCTTCTACTCTTCAAACTCCTACTTCTCAAACCAAGCATGACAAGAGGCCCAGGGAAGGATCTTCATCATCAGCAGTTGGAGAAAAGGAATTCATTCACTATCAGAAGAAATCAAGGATTGAATCCAAAGGCACTACTACTACTCAGGGTCAGAAGGAGCCTATTATCATCAATTTGGATGATTCACAGGTTTCCATAGGGACAAAAGAACTTGTAATCACTACTCCTTCTTCTTCTCGAGCTTCACATAATTTGTTAGAGATCACTCAATCTGCATGACCAAGTGAAACAAAGGAGCCAAATGTGTTCACTAATTTCCTTGAAATTAAGCAAAATAATGAAGCTTTAAAAGCCAATGTTTATGCATAGTTTTGGAAGTAGACTTCTAATTCACAACACAGGTTATTGACAGCCTTTGATAGTGAAAAGGGAAGAATTCAAATGGATTTTCTACAGGCTCAAGTGCCTTTTCCGAAGGGTTCTTCTGATTACAAGAAAATTGTATTTTATTTTGATGCTAATAATATACATCCAATTGATCAAATGGACATGCATAGGTAGTCTAGTGAGATGTTGTTCTCTACCATGACCAATACTACTATGGAATTGTCAAAACTCAAAACTGCTTTGTCAAATGTGAAGTCACAATTGAAGATTGAGAAAATATCATCTTTAGCAAAGGATAACAAGGTCAAGTCATTAGAGGACTTAGTAATTAAAATTGGATATGACCCTATTGATGTTAAAGTTGCTAAAGATATTATTAAGAAGAAAAACAAATATATTGCAGTATTGAGGAAGCAATTGAAACTGCCTTCTATAGAGGACCCCTAGATCAAGGAGATAGCAGAAAGTGAGCAACACAAGGAAGAAATGCTCAAACTGGTCATTGAGAAGGATGTACAGATAAAGACCATCACTAATAGAAAATGGTGAAATTAGTCACTAGGTGACTAAAAACGTTAGTCACCACAAATTTTCCAAGTGAAATACTACCAAAAATTAACAATATTAACAGACCCAACTAAAAACGACTAACATAAATGACTATTTTAGTCATCAGTTAAAATATACGTCTAGCTAATAAGTAGTACTACTAAAAATGACTAACATAAATAACTATTTTAGTCTAGGAAAAACAATTTGACTACCTAACAAAAAATACAATAATATGAATTAGTCGTTTATGTTAGTCATTTTAATTGCGTCACTTCAACAATCTAAACTTACAAGTCATAGGGGATTCAAAGGTTGTTTTATATTGGGTGAAAGGTTATACTTCCTTGTACACTTCTTTATTGGATCAAAGGATGATTACAATTATGGAGCTTATTAGAATCTTTAAGGTCATATCATTTTATCACATTCACAGGGAATCAAATTCAAAGGTTGACAAATTATCGAAAAGGGGAGTGGCCAACACCTCCTTTTGCAACACGACATGACCACCTATATATGCTCCAACAACCTTTCCAACTTATTTAGTTGGCTGCACATATATTTTACATTTCTTCTTCGTCTTGCAAAGTGGTAGTGCTAAGGCAAGGGTATGAACTTTGATCAAAGAATGTTCACTTAGTACCACTACCAAATTTCCTTCATGCAACTTGCATGATGATAAATGGATGACATTTGAATGTTTCAAATGTGTAAGTAGTCCACATTCAACTTTGTTGTCTTCATTGTCCTTAGTAACAATGACAAGTTTGAATATTTCCTTTATTTATCCCCCCAAACACATAACTCTTTGTTGTCCCAAACATAGTTAATATTGTTGGTGTATGATCTCTTAATTGTGGAATGGTCTCTTGATGATGATAACAAACATCTCTCAATCTCCAATGCTCATGAATACGATGAATGAATGATCTAATGCCTTGTATAGATAATTTATGATTCATTTTCTATTTTTATTGTGCCATCGTATATATGCTTAACCGGCATCTCATGATATATGGCTAATTGAGCCAGATTTATCTTTCATTTTTCAATTATAATTTGGTTGCATGAATAAGCATAGTTGTGTAATTAAAATCATTCAAAATTTGTTAATAATTCATGGTTTTTTTGACTATTCGCACACTTATCCCCGACCTTTTACTTTGAGAGTGAGTAGTGTCAAATCACTAGTCTTCGTTAAGGAACTTCCTTTCATTACTCAATGACCTAGCTTAGCTCGATATTTAAGGATTCCCCCCTAGATAAGGATATGCTTCTTGTAGTCTAAAGAGTGAGAGAAGACCACCAAGGTGACATTGGGTGGCTTGCTTGATGGGTGCGGTCAAGACTTTTTTTTTCTATGAGAGTGTTTGAGTGGAGATACAATTTAGAAAATGCTTACAAGAAAATTAGTTTCCTTTATTTCCATCACCTAAAATACTTCCAATAAAATCATGTTCTTTTAATAAAATATAATTTTGATAAACAATTAATTCAATAAAATTAAAAAAATAAGATGATTATTATTATTATTGTTATTTATTTGTATATGATAGAATAGACAGCTATAACATGTTTGTACTTAAGGATCGATTCTATCCACTACCACAATCACCTCCAAGTGTACCCACATTGCCTCACATGTGGCACACTGAGCTAATCAAAGTTTAAACCAATAACATCATAATAAATTCCTTAACAACCCATTCTATCATCAACTAATCTACACCATGGGGAAAATTAAAAATAACTTTTAATATTAAAAAATATAGCCAATTTATTTTATTTGAAAATCAATTTTAACATCTAATTTGAGGAAACTCCGTAAAATAAAATTTAATGTGAAAAATGTTAAGAAAAATAAAGTTGGGGTAAATTATAAAAATAAAAATAAGTAAAGTGAAATATAAAATTAATAATTCAATCATATTAGTCCTAATTTACCAAGTGCCAGAGGCATAAAATCTCTTCATATAAAAACCTTTTTTAAAGTGAAAAGAGTTTTGATCCCTTGTGCCCTTGGTAAATCCAAAATTAAGATAGATCCAAGCTAGTTTTATATCAATTTATATAATTGAAAGTAAAGAGTTATTATTTTAATGAAAATTTACTTTGAAAAATATTTGTAATTTCCTCAATTTTAAAATAAAGCGAGCCTAGTTCCATCTGAACTTCGGATCTATCAAGCCACGAGAGGGATCACATCTCTTTAGGTGCAAACCTCTTTTTTGAGTGTAAAACTTGAGGAAATGTTTGTATCTTGAGAGATTTGATCCCTCTCAGTGCTTGATAGTTCTGGAGTTAAGATGGATATAGGTTGGCTTCAGTCATGTGCAGCCAATGAAAATCTAATGAACATATGATTAATTTATCAATAATACTAAGCCCCAAGGGTTAGCTCAATTGGTTAAATAAGTGCCTCGCCGTTCGAGAGGTCACAGGGTCAATTCTCCCTAAATCCCTTAGGGTTAGGCCTAGCTATTCGCTATGGGGTTTGATACCCTTGATCAAGCTCAGATATTTCTGTGGACGTAGCGGCAACCCAGTGACCACGGGTGTCTGTGAACCACCCAAAAAAAAAATAAAAAAAATTTATCAATAATACTTAAATTCATCTAATATTAATATAATCATTTTAAATATGCTAATATGTCTTAGATTAATTTGTATATTTTAATTTTAAATTTTGTTAGTTTCCTCAGTTTGTTGTGATGATAATAACTTTAATGATGAAAAATGATGAAATACAATTTTTGAATGTAAAGGGACAATGTAATAGTGTTGAATGATAGAAAATGTGAATAATAAGAATATAGGCAATTACAAATAGTCTTCATTGTGGTTAATCTAAAACTATTTTCTTTTATTATTCTTATTGTCACCCTTTTTACTTTTTTCATCTTTTCATATTGATTGTCATATTTTCATATCGATTATATGAAAAGGATAGGTTAAACCATAAACCATCTAAATCTTTAGCTCAATATATTATACTAAACATCATTCCTTGTCTCTCCTTCTCTCCAATATTAATAGGTTGAATTACTATAACACAAACATAAATGTACATTGTCAATATTTTTTTGTGCTTACACTGAAATCAACGCACAATGTTAATCCAATCACTTTAAAATTAATGTACCATCATACATCCAATTACATCAAAACATAAATCAACATTTACACTGAAATTAATGAATCTAATGCAAGCAATTATATAAGATTAGAAAACAACATTTACAGTGAAATCACTGCATCTAATGAAAGCAATCAAATAAGATTAGAAATCGACATTTACACTCAAATCAATGCATCTAGTGCACGTAAGAAAATTGGATTATAAACCAACATCTACATTGAAATTAATGCACCTAGTGCAAGTAAGCAAATAGGATTATAAAGCAACGTCTACACTGAAATCAATGCATCTAGGTCAAGCAATCAAATAGGATTAGAAATCACCATCTATATTGAAATCAATGCATTTAATGCAAGAAATCAAATAAGATTAGAAATAACCATCTACACTGAAATCAATGCATCTAGTGCAAGCAATCAAACATTATTAGAAATCAACATATACATTGAAATCAATGCATCTAGTGAAAGCAATCAAATAGGAATAGAAATCACCATCTACAATGAAATCAATGCATTTAGTGCAAGAAATCAAATAGGATTAGAAATCATCTACATTGAAATTAATGCATCTAGTGAAAGAAATCAAATATCATTAGAAATCAACATCTACACTAAAATCAATGCATCTAGTGCAAGAAATCAAATTGGATTAGAAATCACTGTCTACACTGAAATCAATGTATCTAGTGCAAGAAATATTCTTCCCTCTTCCCCCCCCCCCCCGCCCCCCAATATATATCTATATCTCCTTCCATCTAACCTTATTTTCCACTCTATCTCAACCCCACAGACACATATGATATTTCACTTCATATCTATCAATCTCTTTATCCCTCCCTCTCTCTCTTCTTTCCTCTCTTCACTTTCCATCTAGATCTCTATCTCCATTTGCCTCTCTATATCACCGCAAAAACATACACTCTATTTCTTCAATCTATCTACCTATCCCTCCATCCTCTCTCTCTCTCTCTCTCTCTCTCTCCCCTGCTTCTATCTCTCTTCCCTACTTCTTTCCTCTCCCCCTCTCTCCATCATCTTTATCACTCCCTCTCTCCCTCTCTCTCCCCCTCCAACTCCATCTCTCTTTCCCTCCCTCACTCCACTCTCTCTCTCTCTCTCTCTCTCTCTCTCTCTCTCTCTCTCTTACTCTTCAGCCTCCAACTCTATTACTATATCCCTCCCTCTCTCCTTCTCTCCTCCATTCTCTCCATCTCTCCTTCTTTGTCTTTATCTCAACCCCAAACATACACACACTCTCTCTATCTCTCCATTGTTACTCACTCTCTCTCTCCACTTCTCACTCTCTATGTATTTCTTCTTCCCTCCCTTTCTCCCCCTCCAACTCCATCTCCCTATCCATCCCTCTCTCCTCCTCTCTCCCTCCCTCTCTCCTCCTCTCTCTCAAATCTTCTCTCTCATACTTCCTCTTTCTCCCTTTCTCTCCTACCTACCTCACTCTTCCCCTATCACACACTCTCTCTCTCCCTTTTCCCTCTAATCCTCTCTCTTACCCCATCACTCTCCTTCTCCCTCTCAAGTATTGTCTCTCATTCTTCCTCTCTCTCACTCTCTCTATCTCTCTCTACCCTCTCTGTCTCTCGCTCTATGTTACTATATCCCTCCCTCTCTCCTTCTGTCTCTTTCTCTCCCCCCTTCTCTCTATCTCTCCTTATTTATCTCCTTATCTCACCCATAAACATACACTCTTTCTCTCCATCTCTCCCTTGCCAGTCCCCCCCTCTCTCTCTCTCTCGACTTCTCACTCTCTATGTATTTCTTCTTCCCTCCCTCTCTCCCCCTCAAACTCCATATATCTATCCCTCCCTCTCTCCTCCTCACTCTCATCCTTCCTCTCTCTCCCTCTCTCTCCTACATTTATCTCTCTTCCCCAGTCACTCTCTCTCTCTCTCTGCCCTCCAATCGTCTCATTATCTCCCTCCCACTCTCCTCTCTCTTCCCCCTCCATCTTTGTGTCGCCCTCTCCCTCTTTTACCCTTCTCTACCTCTCTCTCTTTTTATTCCTCCTCTCCCCTATTCAGTTTATATCCATCTCTCCCTTGTCACTCCCCCTATCTCTCCACCTCTATAACTTTATGTCTTTGTTCTTACCTCCCATATATATAGAGTTAATATATATCATGATATATTAATATATATTATAATATAACAAATTTAATATTGGATTAAAACAAAGTTATTATATTTAATATTATTAATATTATGATATATTAATATGAATATTAGATTTAATAATAATAATAATAATTTTTTAATATTAATATTATGGTTAATAGTATTTGTATGGTATTAATAATAATGTGGTCCATGGTATTTTTCCCATAGGATTCACCTAAATAAAACCTTATTTTTTGAGTTTACATAAATATAAAATGGTTAATGGAGTAAAGATAAAAAGAGGTTTTATTTATTTACCATACCTCTAGTTTATTTTTTTATTTTTTATTTTATTTACCATACCTTTGGAGTAAATATAAAAAAAAAAAATCTTATTTATTTACCATACTTCTGGATTATATATATATATATATATATATATATATATATATATATATATATATATATATATATATATATATATATATATATATATATATATATATATATATATATATATATATTTATCATAGTTCTTTTTATTTACTATTTGTAAACCTCTTTATATTTTAAATTTATGTTGTGTTTATACATAATAATAATTAAATTTATTTGTAAATAGGGCCGACATTGGATTAACAATGTTAAATGTTAAATATTAACGTTTACATTTACGTTTATGTTTACATTTACATTTAAGTTTACATGTTTACGTTTTTAGGTGAGATCTACCCCATGGGCTTGATAAGTTATAATTATTTTATTTTTAATTATAAATTACAATTAACTTTGAAAAATACATATAAATAACCAAAAACAATTTTATATTAATTAAAATAAAATAAATTTCAATTAATTGAAAGTTAAAATAATATTATTTGAATGAAAAGTTGTTTTCTATTTTCAAAGAGAGTAAAGAGATTTGTAATTATTTTATTTAAACTTTGAATTACAAATAACTTAATAATTTAATAATTTGAACTGCCCTAAATTTAGGGTTTTGGGTGATTTTTCCCTAAACCGTAGGGTTAGATCATCTTGCCTTGATAATTGGCAATGTAAAGGAATTGTTTTACATCTAGCACTGTTTTTACCAAGGTAACACCTATCCAAATCTTTGGGAGGATAAAACTGATCTAGATTGTGCGGTTGGATTTTTAGTGGATCCATGTGTTTGGTGCCCTTGAAAACCTACATCTCAACCATCAAAGTGATTTTAGATTCTATCGGCATTGAACTAGCGACAACTAGTTGGGAACTAGAGAAAGAGAGATGCAGTGAGTTGCTGAAACCTGGAAAAAAACTAGTAGGTTTTTAGATTCAAAGTTCCTTGTAACGGAGACATGGTGGGTGCTTCAGATATTAGTTACATGTTTGGTAGTTTGAACCACTGCCGATGGATCAATGGATGCCAAGGTTTCATCGGTCTTTGACAAAGTTCGGATCTGATGCTAGATTACTCTCGCATTGTTGTTGAGCTAAATCAAATATTTAACTTGCAGAATGATTGATCCAATCATTAGGCACTATGTAAAAGGTCAAATATCTTGCTTCTTGGCTGATCCATATATTTTGCTAGATTTGGTGAGTAAGTCTTAACAAAGTGTGATAAAGCATCTGGTAATTAATTTTAGATTTTCTAGAGTATTTCCATATCAATTTTTTATTATTATTAGATTACGTTTTTCATCTATATCTCGAAGATGACAGTGGATGGTTCCAAACTTAGATTTGACATTTTTTAATTATTTAAATCATATTTATTAGATTTTTTTTGAAGCTTCTCTACATTATTCATTTTTCTTGGAAGATCAGATCTTCCATATATGTCTTCAAAACTTTGACCCAGAAAACCATTCTCCTTTTTCTCTTAAATGTGTTATTTTGGTTGAATTCAAATTGCAGATATCGGTAGACATGGCTTCGATTGCAAACTTTAGCAACCCGGAAAGCATGGCGCAAAGGAAACATAATAAAATTGTTGAAGCAATTGACCTGCATAATACTATGGATAATTATGGGCAGGCTCTGGACACAATGGTTAGTTCACCAAAACAAGGTAAGTTGTAACGATACTCTATGTTTCTTACTCAAAATGTTGATGAATATAAGTGGAATTTGAAAAGTTAAAAAATTTGCTCATGTAAATTTTACTTTGCATATAATTTCCGCATATAATCTTTGTTCAAGGAGTATATTCGTTATTTAATCTAAAGAATTATTGATTCACCATAATTATAAAAAATATATATATATAAAATGAATCATTGCAATAGCAAAATGATAGTCATATTGCAAATAGCGGGGTTATCAAGATCATATAGAAAATATATGTTACAACAATTGAAGCACTTGGAAAAGATCTACAAGCCATATGCATTCTACAACAATTGAAGCACTTGGAAAAGATCTACGAGCCATATGCATTCTACGAAGGAAGGTGAATTATATGCAATGGAGATGAAATACAAATTTGTTGGTGTTGTATTGTTTTTCTATGAAGGAAGGTGAATTATATGCAATGGAGATGAAATAAAAATTTGTTGGTGCTATATTGTTTTAAACATTTTGATTGGTAATCAAGCAGCATACATTAATACTTTTTTTAATATATTTATGCAGATTCGATACAGTTCTGAAAAATTGTTTCAAGAGATCTTTGAAGATGAACGAGACAATTTTGGATTTGATGTGAAGATGAACGAGACAGTTGATGTTAAGATTATTTAGTGGAAAAATTACATTGGAAATATTCATATTCCCTAACTTGGTGAATATATCTTAAATGGGTGAATATGTATCAGTGGATCACAATGGTTGTAATTGCCAACATCAATTTTCACTTCACTAGGTTCACTATTTCTAGGAGAGTGATGGGGGCTGTTGGAGAAGAAAGTTGTCCAGATATAAATGGAGGTAGTGCCAATGTGAACATTGAACTCATTTCCACCAGCAATGATCTCATTAATGACGTGTTTACATCGCATGGAGGAAGTTACACGTTTACAAATATTACTCCAAGGAAATATAGGTTGGTTGATTCCCATCATGAATACATAAACTTCATCAATCCTCAAGCAATATACAAATATCAGGTCATATCAAATCCCACTAAATTTTTTTTCAAAAAGGAAAGGCCATGATATTTTTCTCTCTTTGCCTTTGTTTGATACATAGAATAATTTTGGATATTCCTTAAGGATGAGTGTCCACAGGACACTGTAGCTCTCCATGAAATCAAACGTGAAGAAGTGTAAAGAGCGGGCTTTGTGAGCCAATTGTTAAACAGAGGAAGAAGATACAAGGTCCTGCCTAATGCCAATCCTAGCTAGGATGGTGCTACGAATGAGGTACAATGATTGAGGTTTATAGAGTATATTTTCTATAATATTATCTTTCAAATATGTGATTCTCATGTTCTCTTAATAGTTGCTGAAAGAGGCTCTCCAAAGATAGAGTTGGGCTTTGGAAATCTGGTAGTAGATGACATATTTTACGTCCCAAGTTATGATATGGATGGCTTAGTTGTTTCTGAGGGTAACCCTATTTTAGGTGTTCATGTATATATTTATTCAGATGATCTCCATGAGGTGAAGTGCCCTCAAAGAATCTCCTTCGTCAAATCAAGTGCTTTGTCATGCAATATCTGATGCATATGGGAAATTTGCTTTTAATTTTATTCCATGTGGAAAATAAAGGTTGTTGCCATTCTACAAGGGTGAGAATACAATATTTTATGTTTAACTTCCATCTATAGAGGTTCTTGTTGAGCACAGTCATGTTAATATATCTCAGCCATTTCAGGTCACAGGTTTCTCAGTTGGACGACTTGTGGTGAATTCTGAAGGAGTCCTTTTTGAAGGTGTTAAGATATTATTTGATGGACGAGAAAGATCTACAACACATGTTCAGGGATTTTACAAACTTGATCATTCAACATCAACATGCTACACAATCAAGGCTGAGAAGGATCACTTCGAGTTTAGCAGTTTGGAGAATTTCATGGTTGTGCCAAACATGGCTTCAATCCCAAAGATAGAAGCAACACATTATAATATTTGTGGTTCCCTAAAATTAGTGACAAATGGATATTATGGCAAGCATCAAGTTGGTTTGACACATGGGCCAGACAATGTTAAGCCTCAACTAAAGAGGATTGATGATATGGGAAACTTCTGCTTCAAGGTTCAACCATGTTAATATCGAATATCCCCACTGACCACAACAGCAGAACGCGATTCTATTCTTCAATTTTCACCATCACATATTGATGTGACAGTAACTAGACCAATGTTTGGCATTGAATTTATAAAGGCCCTTGTTGATATACATGGATCAGTGATATGTAAGTAAGGATGTGACTCCTCGGTTTCTATATCACTTACTTCTCTTGTTGTTGAACTTTGGGTTCGGAGAAGCTTAACTCTTTAAGTTTAACAAATGAGAGCAGTGACTTCATATTTGAGAAATTCCTACCTGGTGCATTGTGTCTTGACATAAAACATGGACCTCCATCTGATTTGTTAGACTTGGATTATGATTGGTGTTGGGAGAGAAAGGTTATTGATGTCAATGTTGGTGTTTCTGATCATTCAGAGATAGTGTTTATCCAAAAAGGATATTGGTTGCGTATTATGTCTACTCATCCCGTGGCTTCTTACATTGTACAACCAAACAAAGAACCAATGAATTTTTTGATTGAGAAAGGATGGTAGCAAATATGCTTAGAAGCTTCTCGTGTGCACATGCTTCATTTCTTGAACTCGTGCATTTTCTTTGGAATGTCTTCATTAGAATTCAATGTATTGAACCATAAGCCTATATATTTGACTAGTGAAAAATATCTACTGAGTGGTGAAATGCATGTTGATTCAAGTTCTTATCCCAAATCAAATGAGTTGTCTCGAAGCATTATTGTAGACATATGGCAAAAGGAGGGTGCATTTATAGAGATGATCAATAATTTCAAACTTGTTTCAAGTGATAATGGACCAAGAAACATTGTTGTATATCAATACACTCATTGGGTCAATCTTGAAGATGAAACGGTATTTGTTTTGAGAGATAAAAGGAATGCTAGTGAGAAAAATAGTTTTGAAAAGGTCTTGTTTTATCCAAGAAGTTGGCACGTTGCTGTTAAAACTGATGGGTGCCAACCTGCTATTCCTTCTTTTGTGGGGTGCCTAGGAAAGTACATTCAGGGTAAGTGCTGCTAGCAATCTGAGGTGTTGACATTAAAATAATTGCTCAAAATGACAGTAGCAATGGCCTTCTGAAAAAAGGGTGAATTGGTTCTTCAAACTTCAATAGGATCAGATGGTTTGTTTTTGGGTGGTCCTTTGTATGATGATATTGAGTACTATGTTGAATCTTCCAAGGATATCTTTTAAAAGCACTTTCATAGGACCCATTTTGAAGCTTATTTTTATGCTTATCCAATATGATCGGACGCCCCACTCAACTAGCTAAACCATAAAGAACATTTGATCGTCAGTATTCGACCTTCTGTGCAGTCCCTGCGTTTGTGGTACTCAGTAGAGGAATCACTGAATTTGCATCAAACAACCGCTAGATATGGACAAAACCTCTTCAATTGCATTGCTTGAAACTACAATCATGTAAGTATGGATTTTACTATTACTTTCAACGCTTTACAATGAAACTAGTGTAAATGAAGGTTGTATGTGGATAAAATATAAAACATTGTAGACACGGGTTTTCTTTTATGTGTATGCAGGGGCATACATGATAAAATATTTGAGAGTGAATGGGATACTATTTCAAGAGCTTTCATGCTCTATCTTGAGACTTAATATGCAACGTGGAAGTAATTTGATCGTACAGGAAATGAACTCATATCCTGATAATGCATACAATTTCTTTGTGGACATATTGATTGATATGATGGGGAGCTTTAAATCATTAAAGGAGCTGGTCATATGTGTTGTGCCTTTGCTTAAATAAATATGTGTCTTCTCATTTTTTTGTTCGAGAGGCTTCCTAATCTACAATGTTTGTTAATGGGTGACAACTTTATCTTGGTAAAAATAGAATTTTTGCTTTTCTTTTACATGTGCAACGAACAACATGTTTCAATGTTTAAGAATGTTTGCATTTGCTTAGGTTGACTATTATGTTTCGGTTCATTATTATGTCATGTTTGTAGATTTTGGTATATCTAATAGATATGAAACAAAACCAAGTAACAACTTTGTTTCATATCTATTCCTTAATGAAAATTTACACTACTTAATTAAAAAAGTTAACCTATTATAAGACGTGAAAAGACCATAAAATTATTCCATGGTTTTGTCCAAGATGTTCATAATGAATATTTATGTCTTTTACCTCATAAATGAGTGCATAGTTGGCTTATTCTAGTTTTGAAATGCAATGCAGGAACTTTCAAAATATCCCATACCTCGACGTCTCAGATCCCCACTCTCTCATCTCCGTATATATAGGTTTATGTAGACATAACTGAATTTCATGATAGGGAAATCAATGTATTAGGTTGCTTTCTTCAGAGCACCCCTGCTCTAGAGATGATAGAACTTTGTTTAATTGATGACTTGAATTATGACGATCCACGATATGTAAATTTTTTGGAGGAAGTGATGTATTTGAATAGAGTTTCAAAGCAAGCAAGGATATTGGTATGAGAATCTTATTTTTAAATACACGCTTCAAAATCTTTAAACTGTTGACCAATAAAAAGGCTTTCGGGCTTCATTTTCTTTTATTTTTTTCTTTACGGAAGGGTATGACCAATGCAAGTTGTATGCAGATATGAGGAATAATTCTATTGTTGATATGAGGATGTGGACACCAGTGGAATGACCTGCTTAGTCTTGGGAAACATTAAGTATGGAAGCAGATGGCAGTCTCATGGAGTGGGTATGCGACATTTTGCCCCATTTTCATTTTGTTTATCATTCGTTGTTTGCACTGGTTCTAATAGTCAGTTTTAATTATTTATATTTTTTCATATATTTGATTAACATTCCATGTTTCCCAGGAAAGGTAACATCTTTGGTTGCTTTAGATGAGCAGACTGTAGGATTAGGATGTTCCCAATGAGTTTTGAACATTTGTCCAATATTCCTTGTCGATTTTGGATTGTCATTGTGGGTTATCACTTTAATTGTTATCTGGTTTGACATTTGATTGACAACGAAATTCCATGCTTTTATAAATTATTTGTATGTTAATTTTTAAAATTATTTAAGAAATTTGTCTTCAGTAGCCACACTTCAAACAATGGATTTCACACTACTAGGTTTAAGGTTTGGGTTATGTATTTGGTTAAAATTTCCCAAGATTTATATCATATCTCAAGTGTCAGGTTTGGGTTATTTATTTGGTCAAAATTTCCTAAGATTTATATCATATCTCAACCTTTTGAAATTCATGAATTCATGCCATTCGAATGTAACACATCATGACAAGGATGAGCCCTATTAAGCTCACCAACTCTGTTACTATGCTTCATGAATCATAATTTAAATGGACTCTGAATTTGGTTCTTTTCCTTGACTAAACATTATTAAGAAAAATCCTCTCATTCAAACTCAACACCAAGTCATACTCAAAATTTTGACATGTGAATAACATTTGCTCAGCAGCAAGTTTGACGCCCAAGTCTTTGTAAGTCAGACAAGATTGTCAATTTAAAAAAAAAAATGATCATATCCTTAAATTGTTAGCCCTTGGATTCCTTCATTAAAGAAAAGATCATTCTATGATATTGATAATTGGTCTATCAAAATATGGATGGGGTGAAATATGAGTTAAGGAGTAGAGAAAGAAATTTTCACTGACATTTCCTAGAATATTTTGAACTTTTGGGGGCACATCACGTGACACTACCATCACGACACCAACATTTTTTGGTAAAGTTCCACTGCAAGAGGCATCCACTGATTCACGTTCCTCAACCTATGACCGTAAAGATGATTCTTCCTGAACATTTTTCCTAGATGATGATAATGATATATAGTCCTTATCATCATAAAGTATGGATTTTCTTTCTTCACCCGTGCTCCACCTTCCCCCTCCCAATTGTATATAAGCATCAGTTTCTCTTGCATGCTTCCCTCCGATTGCAAAGTTATACCCATACCTGAAATCCTCGTCTTGATCTTGGTTCTTATGCTTCTCTTCTTCTAAGCTAAGCAATCGGAAAAACATTACCTCCCTACCACCACAAATCGATAAACGATTTTTCCTACACTATCTTTCAAGCTCCACAAGAGGAATACTAAACAATTCTCGATCTGTTTCTCCCTCTCCAATCACCATAGAAATATCTTGATTTGGACCAGATCCATCTATTATGTCCATAAGATTGGATTTAGAACTATCAAGGTCCTTTAATGGTGGGGCATCTCCACATATTGAATGAAAGGGAGGGACAACTAAATTTCCAAACCAAAGAAAGGTAGCTCTCCGTCCATTCACATAAGCATATGAAAGGAGAAACCAGTTTGAACAAACCCGAAGAACTTTCATTACTCTCTCCTGCAAGCACGCCATAATATAAATGTAAAAATTCAAAAAAGGATCCACACAGTCATTACACTAATTATGATAGTTTTTTATGAGTAAAAATTACCAATCGACTTGCTAATTGATGACCAATAAGGGGCTTGATCTTAATACATGATCTATTTTCATCATTACTATCCTCAACATGTTCTATTATTTGGAGTTAGATTTCCTGATTGGTAGGCGTGTTTTTCCACATTTATATTTTTATCTCCCACACAATTGGAATCTTGCTACATTTGGCCTCCTCTAATTCCCTAAGCTACATGTGTTAAAGAGGGTACAAAACACTAATGATATTTTCTTTTGCCATAAGTTCTTCTCATTTTTTGGTTGAACTCTGTGGAAATTTTATTCATGCCAATTATGTGGGAGGAAATAATGTTCCATTGTTCTTTTTTATCATCTTTTTTTATGAGTTAGCATGCTTCTATTGTACTATTTCATTACGACTGTGTCATGTAAAGATCAAGTTGAGTGGGTTTTACATTTGATTTCCTTTGTAGTCAACAACTGAATATATAAGTTTTCTATTAGGTTGAATGATGGGAAAACACACTTTGATTTCCACTAGTGCTCTCTTTTTTATATACTATCACAAGTGCACAAATACAAACTCACTTTTCTTTTTACATGGATAAGAAAATGATGACAACTTCGTATTTTGTAGTGACAAGGATAACTATGTATTGGAGCTAGACCTTGAGCCCTTCAATTCATCCTTTCCTTACCCAACACGACCATATCCTATTGATAACAGAGTTCAATTTCTAAACCAACATTTGTATTCAATACTACTTCATGATAAAGAAAGAAAACAACCATTGTTGGATTTCCTTCGAGCATGCAAATACCAAAGCCATGTCATTTTTATTTCCTTGGTTAATATATTGCATCATTGTGTTTGATAGTTAATTCATTATTATTCTATGCCAATAAATCTTTATCAAATAGCAGAGAAGGATGACCTGGTTGTTTTAGAGATATATAATATGAATTAATTAAAAATTCACAGGGTTATTTCGATTCTCATCTTTGTATTTCACTTCTTTAGAGAAAAATATATATTCAAATGCCAATTCAACTCAAACCAAACTAAAATAGAGAATCCCAGTTATGAATATGTTTCTCTCTCCATACCTTATAATGACATTATTTTTTTGAATTATACTTGAAGTTCAGTGATAATAACCTGGATTTATATATTTCTTTTAGCACGAAATTGAAATCATGGTAAAAATACGAATATCCCATTAAATATGACCTAAATATGATTCCAAGAATATCACCTTTAGTCTGACCATGTGGCAAACTAATTTCTGAGGTGTGAAGTTTTATTAGAGGCAATGTTTGTTTATTTATTTTGGTTAGAAAATGGTTTTCTCTTGAAATTATGTGACTTTCAATTTATCATATCTAGCATGTTGAGAAATGGGAAAGAATAATGTGTGACATTTATCTTGCAGAAATTGATGTTGAATGAAAGGATAAAGAGTTTAACCAAGCTACAATCCGCTTTGGTAAAGGTAGAGGGACATCTTAAAAAGTTACCTAAGAATACACCATATACATAGTTTGAACATAAGTAATATATGGCTTTTTCGTTTGTAGATATGTTCTTTTTTCTATCCAAGATATCACAACAAGACAAATATTGATATTGTAGAAATTGTTAGAGGACCTCATTGAGGTCAATTTTTTTGATGTTCTACTTGATTGATATATTCTCATGACAGGAAGGCTTTAAATACGAATTAATATGTTACCAAAACAAATTATATTCAAAGTTTATACATATAAAAGATAAAAACAAATGTCAATTCCTTCATTTGATTGTTACTTGACTCTGGTGTGGGCAGGTTACATGAAATGTGATTGGAAAAAGGATGGGGAGACAATATAGAGATCATGTCTTGGATATGATTCATTTGTTGTTGGAGATCCTTTAGGCACTTCAGCCATCGACTTTGGAAATGTTTCTAGTAAGTATTCCTATGGTTTTTAATGTTGTGATTCTTTCACCTCATGGTTATTTTGGGAAAGCAAATGTTTTAGGAATGCGTGATAAGATATCGATGGACAGGTAAACAATTTTTTTATAATTTCAATGTCCATTCCATGATATCCTCTCTTTATTGTTTGATTGTATTTTGAACGTTTATTTCGATTTTTCTTTGTATTTTAACTATGAAATTGAAAGTACTTGGTATTATGTCTATTTAAACAACAACCAAAGCTTGAAGATGAAATTAATATTACACGATATTGATTGAAATCCTTTTAACTGTTTTGTATTGAAAGATTTTCATGATTATTAGAAAAGTTTACTTTCATGTTGTTATTTGAGAACATGTTGTTTATATACTTGACCAATTTCATGCATTAGAAAACAAATTGTTGTTGCGAATAAAATGATAAGGATTAGACATCACACCTCAGATTATTTGTTTTAATAAGTTATTTACAGCTTGAGCTTTTTATCATGTAACTTATTTGGTATGATTGTGCCTAAGCTTTCCCTGAAGGTTGAATACTAAGCTACTAAGGTGTTATTTTCTATGGTGACTTTAATTTGTTTATACAGGTCATCTGGCCACATAGTGGCCACTATCGCTCAACTGAAGAAAACTTGTTCGAGTTTCTTGCTCTTATGGGGAAGAATGGCTTTAACATTGTTGATGTTGAGGTATATGTAATATAAATACTTTATAGTCTTCTTTCATTTATATTCTAGTGTTCATCGTCTTTCATGTCTTTGTTCAGAATAACAACAAGAAATGCTAAAAATATCATTCAAAATATTCTAATTTTGATTTGTCCTTAAATTAGAATTGTGAATTAAAATTTGAATTTAGTCTCACCAGCAACTTGGAAAATAATTAATTAATTCATCTTTAGTTAATTAGTTGGAGAAATTCAAGCTAGAAGTCTTTGCGAAGTCATGCAACAGTTATCCCTTAAATTAAGGAAGTTATCCCTTAATTAAGGAGATAAGGATGAGTTGTATTTGAGTTGTAATTAGTTAGCTCAGTTAACTGAGTTAAGTCCAGTTAAATTAGTTCCAAAAGTTTGAGGAACTAATTGCGAGTTCAGTCAGTTAATGTATGCATGCATGAAACTAGTGTACTCCAGATAACTAAGGATTCTCTCATAAATAACTCATGCATGTCTATTCAGATAAAGACCTAGTTGAGATTAAAGACAAGGACATTGTACTATTAGTTGGAGGAATTTTCCTATAAAAGAAACTCATCCATGCAGAAGGAAAAATGTTCCTTGAGGATTGCGCATTTTTACAAGGTGTGAGATCAGTGTGAGTGATCAGTGTTACACTTGGTAACAACTGGATCACTAAGGAGAAACAGCGCAAGGAAATAGGAGCTTGGAAGGCATAGGAGAAGGCTTGTGAGAAGTTTTGTTTTCCTGTGAGCATCCATGAGGATTGTACTAAGAGCTGGCTAGTTTTGAGAGCTAAAGCTTTGTGTAAACTTGATGTATTTCCACCTTGTATGATAATACAGATAGCGGGGTTTTTAGCTGAGGCTTTCCCCGGAGTATTCTTTTGTGTTTCATGTGCATTGATTCTGCTTCTCTGTTATATGTGTTCTGCTTGATCTTGCTCAAATCTATTAAGCTTCCGCAAGTTTGATAGTAGAAGTAGATTATAGTATTTTTCTTTGGTATATTTCATTATCGAGTTAATCTACAGTCAGATTTTCTACATAGATCTAAGAGATAGATTTGTAGAAAATTCTACATGGTATCAGAGCAAAGGTTATCGGAGCCAAGTTGATCGAAGCTGTGAATAGTATACTAAGAAGGGAAATTCGAAGTTTGAAGTTCGGGATTGAAGGTATAAATCGAATTCATCTCATACTTCAGGTTTGTCAATGGCGTTCTATGGCTTGAGACTCGAGTATGCCTTGGATGGTAGCTCCAATTACAGAGCATGGAAAGATCGCATGGAAGCTGTATTAGAAGACAATGGTTTGAAGGATTTCATTGATCAAGGAATCCCCAAAATAGCTGCAGCTAATGCACAAGAATTGGCTGAATGGAAGAAGTGTGTGGCGAGGGTGAGCTAGATCATCTTGGAGGGAGTTCGAGACCATATCATCTCGAGTCTCCATGGGAAGGATACTCTGTTTTCAATGTGGAAGACATTGAAGGACCTCTATCAGAACAGTAGTGACCAGAGGAAATTGGCGCTCAAGGACAAGCTTTGAAGAATCAAGATGAAGAACGATGATACTATTTCCACATATCTGAACAAGATCACCACCTATACAGATGAGCTTGGAAGTGTGGGAATAACTACTGCCAATGATGATATGGTGAGTCTTTCCCTCCTCGGTCTTCCAAAGAGCTGGAATAGCTACCAAGACTCTGTGAATGGAAGGGAGAAACTGACAGATTGGGAACGACTATGGTCAGATCTCATGTAAGAGGAGATTAGGAGGAGCACACGAGATGGTTCTTCATCCAAGGAGGATGAAGAAAATATGGCCTTAGCAAGGCAAGGAAAGGGAAGGAGAAAGATTCTCATTCCAAATCGAATTCTTCTCATGGAGGGAAGAAGATTGACAAGTCTAAAGTGAAATGCTTTAATTGTCACGAGATGGGTCATTATGCGACTAATTGCCCATCGAGGAAGTCCAAGAAGGGATCTTCGGAAGGCTCTGAAGGTGAGGCATTAGCCTCTCAATTCAAAATGAACTTCACCCTCATTACATGCGTGGTGTCTTGGATGATAGGTTGTGGTTGGTTTCTTAACAGTGGAGCCTCATTCCACATGACCGACGATAAAAGTTTATTCAGTACCTTGGAGGAGAAATACCTCAAGATACTCATAGACATGGGTGACGATGAAAGGTATAGTGTTTCGGGAGTGGGCATGGTTACTTTTAAGAGGGAGCATGGAGCTCTTATCACCTTGACAGATGTGAAGTATGTTCCTGGACTGAAGAAGAATTTGGTATCGATCGCGATGTTGGAAGACAAAGGCTACGATGTTGTCTTTAGTAAGGGAAAGGTTTTCCTTAGACACATCACCATGAGACAGGTGAAACAGATCAGTTCATGAGTTCAGAGCCTGTATGATCTTGAGGTTCAATATGCATGCATAGCCTTGAGGAGCAAGGAAAATGTTAGAGACTTGGTGGTTGACAGGGAGAGTAAATTACCTCTCAACATGTAGCCCTAGAAGAAGTCTCAGACAATTGTGGAGGAGCCACAATTGGAGATGCTGAGAGGAGACCGAGTGGAGGCATCCACTCATGCAGAGACCTCTAGTAGGGGGAAATTTCGAGCCAAGTGAGCAAAGGGATCACATGCAGCCATACCTCTAGGTTTGAGGTGGGGCGATGTGAAGTGATAGTCCCAAGAAGGTTGAAATTGGGCAGGGTTCATTGAGAGGTTTTATCTCATGGATCGTACCTTGCTATGGGAGCCCAAAGTACATAGTAGTGGGAGGAATCAGTGGGATTGATGCAGTCAGAGATCAAAGTGACAGAGGCTAGAGCGGTCAGATATTGAAGATCGCAGAGAAGGATTGACAACAGTGCAGAAAGGCTAAGACAACAGAAGTGTAGAGTTTTCAGTTGACAGAGGCAATAACAGTTAGAGACTTTGATGACAGAGGCATCATATGGATTCAGGTTGGATATTTTTTTGTTTAGGGAGTTGCTAGAGAAACAACACTAGAGAGAAGTGTTGCATGCAGAACATTCCAAAGGTTTAGGATCAGGATCAATTTGAATTCCTTTCTTGTTGAGAGGGAGTGTTGAGAATAGCAATAAGAAATGCTAAAAATAACATTCAGAATATTCTAATTTTGATTTGTCCTTGAATTAGAATTGTGAATTAAAATTCAAATTTAGTCTCACCAGCTACTTGGAAAATAATTAATTAATTCATCTTGAGTTAATTAGTTGGAGAAATTCAAGCTAGAAGTCTTTGTGAAGTCATGCAACAGTTATCCCTTAAATTAAGGAAGTTATCCCTTAATTAAGGAGATAAGGATGAGTTGTATTTGAGTTGTAATTAGTTAGCTCAGTTAACTGAGTTAAGTCCAGTTAAATTAGTTCCAAACAGTTTGAGGAACTAATTGTGAGTTTAGTCAGTTAATGCATGCATGCATGAAACTAGTGTACTCCAAATAACTAAGGATTCTCTCATAAATAACTCATGCATGTCTATTAAGAGAAAGACCCAGTTGAGATTAAAGACAGGGATATTATACTATCAGTTGGAGGAATTTTCCTATAAAGGAAACTCATCCATGCAGAAGGAACAAGGTTCCTTGAGGATTGCTTAGTTTTACAGGGTGTGAGATCAGTGTGAGTGATAGTGTTACACTTGGTAACAGCTGGATCACCAAGGAGAAACAACACAAGGAAATAGGATCTTGGAGGGCAAAGGAGAAGGCTTGTGAGAAGCTTTGTTTTCCTATGAGCATCCAGGAGGATTGTACTGAGAGATGGCTAGCTGTGAGAGCTAAAGCTTTGTGTAATCTTGATGTATTTTCACCTTGTATGATAATACAGATAGCAGGGTTTTTAGCTGAGGCTTTCCCCAGAGTATTCTTTTGTGTTTCATGTGCATTGATTATGCTTCTTTGTTATATGTGTTCCGCTTGATCTTTCTAAAATCTATTAAGCTTCCGCAAGTTTGATAGTAGAAGTATATTATAGTATTTTCCTTTGGTATATTGCATTATCATGTTAATCTACAGTCATATTTTCTACATAGATCTCAGAGGTAGATTTGTAGAGAATTTGCAGAAAATTCTATAGTCTTACACTCTGCATTCTAAGTTATTTTGTTTTCAGAAGAGGAACTCAATATTGATGGTAAGTAGCGGGATTTGAAGAAAGAGAGGAACACTAACACTGGAGCGACAAATGTAAAAAGGGAGAGAAGAGAACCGGTCTAGTGGTACCCTTAAAGCCAATATCCCGCATATGACACACACATAGAGACTGATGTTCAAGTTTTCATAGATGGTGGATTCACCTATAATAACTTGACAACACAATGATAATGTTTTATAGTGATGAAAAAACATTTCATGTGTAAATTGTAGTCCAACCAATGTTAAGTTGGAAACTCATGCTGTAATACTCGACATTTCATATAATATAATTTTTGTGGTTGACATTATTTATAGTTGCACTTGATATTGTTTAGTAGTTTAACTAACATATGTAAATTTGAATTTTCATATTAGATGAATCAATTCACATTGTATGATGTTTTTTTTTTTTTTTAGTCGCAAAATCATACTAATTAATCTATATTGATTAATAATGAACACATAAAATTAATATGAAACTACTAAATTAGTAGTTTATAATGATTAATGATGAACACAAATAAAATGAATATATGACTAAATTAGTCGTTTATAATGATTATTAATGAAAATAAATGAAATGAATATAAACTACTAAATTAGTTGTTTATATAATGAATATGAAACTACGAAAAAAATATAAATGACTACTGCAAATGATTAATTTTTCATTACAAATGACAACTAAATTTTGCATATATATGACTATTAGTAGCTAATCTACAATATCTTATAACACGAAAAAAAATTAGTCATATTTATTTGGTCATTAATTGATTTCAAATGACGGCTAAAATTTGCATATATGACTATTAGTAGCTAATTTATAGTATCTTATAATGCGACCAACATTTTGGTCATATTTCTTTAGTCATTAATTGGTTTTCTCAGATGATAATATAGTAATTTTTTTTTTTATATTTAGTCACTAATTGTGGAAAGTAATGACTAAATCAATAACTAAATTAATGACCAAATTTATGACTAAATATACTGCTAGATCAAACAATTGAGACAATCAATTAATGACTAAGCTAAAAATCACTAAAAGTTGGTTGCATTATAAGATACTGTAAATTAGCTACTATTGGTCACCGACTGAAAAATAGTCATTTATATGCAAATTTTAGTCGTTTTTTTAGTAACTAATTATCCATTTTGTACTAGTGCATGGAGGAGAAAATTGAGAAATTTCTTAAGGAAAAGTTAGATATAGCTCCCATCGCAGCTATTCTTATTACAGTGTCCAGAACAATAGGGGAATCTATAGCAGCCACAACAGAATATACATCAACAATAGGGGAATTAATCAAAATCTCACAGGAGCTGACTCACCAGAAAGAAGAAATTGAAAGGCTTCATAAGAAATTCAAGAATCTAGAAGCTCAGAAGATAAATAATGACACTATGTATGTTGAAGAAATGTAGAAAACACACAGGTTGAACAGAAGAATTGAAGAGTTGCAGATCCAGTCATTGATTCCTCAAACCTTCGCCCAAGCTAAGGAAAGCATTTGGTAAAATATTAGTCAAGCCATAAATGAAGTATGGCCCTCCATTCAGATCATTTTCGAGTAGGAGGAACTCATAAACAGATTTCATGTAGCCATTGATGAAGTGACGCAACTTCTTAAAGACAAACCAAGTGAAGCTTCAGACATGATCAAAGTTCTTAATTCAAAAACTAGGGCCGAGTTGGAGCATATTGAGATTCTAGACAGAACAGAAACCATTTTGGAGATCAAAAATGTGTTGCAGAAAAAGAACCTGATGACTTAGTTAGAGATTAAATGCCAAAACTTGAAGACTTCTATCCAAAGGTTTCATTTTAAGTTTAATTTACTTAATCAGAGAGGACTGCTAGGATTAGTGGCCCCAAATGACAAGTTGACTAGTTTAGAAGAATACTACCAAAAGTTGTATACTGTAGCAATTGATAAAGAAAACTTTGCAGGCATAAAGGGTCATATTACAGGAAAACAAATGTTAGAAGCTTTAGATTTTGACTTGACTATTAAGCATGAGATTAAACATCTTTTTGTAAATAAGCCCACTTTTGAGAAGTACACCAAGGTTGATGAAGTTTACAGGAAATTGGTAAATCTTGCTATACCAAGTGAAGACAGATGGGATCACTTGTGTGAAGTTATTGAGTAAATTTCATCAACAATTGAAGGACAGTTGGGCAACATTTTTTAGGGACCACATCATCAACATATTCCTAAAGGATAGTGCCAGCACTTAGCAGTTTTGAAATTCCTATAGTTTTGTACTATTTTTGTATTTTTGTTTTGAAAATATCTAGAAGAACTTTTGTATAAATAACTCCTCCTTCGAGTTATTAAGGGTTGAACCTTGGATGAGCTTTGAGAATAGAATTGTAACCGAGCTAGACATTTGCCAAGTTAATGAAAGGATTCTGAATTTTCCTTCTATAGATTTGTCTCCTAATAAGTTTTTCATATGTGCTTATTTCATTATGCCTTTCTTTATATATTTAAGTCTTTATGCAGATATCTGGGTAAGATCATACTGAGTATCAATCAGTCTTAAATTGCGTGTGAAGTTATCAACAATAACTAGGGAGTAGTTTATAAGACTATCTATTGTTATAGACTCCTCTATATCAATTAATTGTCACACAAATCTAAATTCGTTTAAATATATTTTGTTCTACAGGAAGCATAGTTTTCCTATATTCTTTTCTTATAACCAATCAAATATTTTGTGTAAATATTTAGCAAGTTATATTTCATTAAAATTATAATATTCATTCACTTTAAATCAATTGACTATAGCTAGACAAATAGCAACCCTTTCATTCAATTTAGTAATTGGTAAGGCTTAAGCACCTGTTTTCAATAATTCATAACATTGGTCATCCATAAACCTTAAAAAAAAAAAAAAACGTTTTAGATACTCTTGCATGACTAACTGACCTAGAGTCATCTCAGAGGACAACAGGGAGCACTAGAAACCATGGGGATTGAGTCATGGTGTTTGTTTCTAGTCTTGTGCTTTCGGTGTTTTGTGATTCGCTTGCACTTGATTTGTGGTTTTGTTTGTGTCTTGTGTGTGGCAATACCACTTTGTTCGTGGTATCATATTGTTATTGGTTTTCATGTTTGCGCTTTTTTTTCCTTTATGTCTTAAGGGTCTTGGGGATTGGTTGTGAAAAGAGGAAATTTAATGGAGCTCAGGAAGAGCTGAATGAAACCAAACACGTAATGAAGCTTTGTACATGTATAAGGGAATTTGAAGGCAAGAGCATGAAAATCAGTTGGATTGGTTGGGTCCATTGGGGTAAAAGGACAATGGAAAGGTAGTCATGAGAAAGCTAACAGGAAGGGTGAAGTAAATGGACCTAAGGTGTCAGGTGCCTTGGCTATGTTGGGAATGATTGTTCTCAATGTTGTGCATGGTGTGCAAAGATAAAGGGAGTTCTCTTAACCTTGAACTTATGATATCTGGTTATTATGTTATGATCATGATTATGATGATGCTTATATATGTATACATGTATGTATGTATGTATTTCATGTCTGACAGGGTCATCATGGATCATGGTTGTTTAATGATAATGTTTATATGTATATATGTGTGTATGTATGTCATTGTTTGACAAGATTATGATTGTTTTAAGCTAATGTTTATGTATATGTATGTATTTATCCATTTATCTATGTCACTGTTTGACGGGGTTCTCAGGTATCATTCTTGTGGAGGTATGATTGCTTATGCAGGTGAATGGCATGACGAGGTTCTTGGTCTTATGGGGAATCAAGTGGGGAGAGTAGTCATGACAAATATATGAGGTCAATATCATGTAGATATGAATTGATAATGTATGCTTTTATTCCTATGCTTATGTTATGACATGTAACTCTGAGGGATACATAAGTTGAATGAAAGTAGTGAGAATCGAGGCATGCTAGGATAAGCATGGATAAGACACTGGAAGAAAGGTTTCTTGGTAGAGAAAATGTGGTTTTGGATGTGTGGTACTACTGTTGTGCATATGTTGTATATATTGTACATGTTGCATTTGTGATGTTGTGCGCATGTGATGTTGTGTATATATATAGTGTCTATACATGTTTTTTATGAAATTTTATCTATAGGGTGGTACATATAGTGTTGTGTGAATATTTCATATGCAGCGTTGGGTATAAATGGTGCTATGTACATGTCGGATATGTGGTATTGTGTACATATTTTGCTGAGTGCACAATGGATATGTGGTGTTGTGTGCAAATGGTGATGTGCACGTGTTGGATATGTAGTACTATGTACATATGGGGCTATGTACATGTTGTATATGCAGTGTTATGTACATATCGTGTGTGTGCATGTTGTACATGTGGTGCTATGTACATATGGTGTTGTGTGAATGATTGTCCAAGTGGTGTTGTGAGCATGTGGTGTCGTGTGCAAGTTAGGTGTTGTGTACGTCGTGCATATGGTGTTGTGTACATGTGGTGTTGTGTACATCTAGCGTTGTGTACACATTGTACAAGTGGTGCGATGTACATGTGGCGTTGTGTACATCTTGTGCAGGTTGTGTTGTGTACATGTGATGTTGTGCAGGTGGCGTTGTGTATAGGTGGTACTGTGTACACGTTGTACATATGGTACTAGTACACATGTGGTATTGTGTGCATGTCGTACATGTTGTGTTGCGAGCATGTGGTACTATGCATGTGCATTGCGTAGTCATGGTATCGTGACATATGTATTCATTGTGTTGTACTTTGTGTACATATTTGTGTTGTGTTGTACACCAGGTGTAGGTGTATGTATTGTGTTGTGGTGTACACCAGATATAGGAGTATGTATTGTGTTGTGTTGTACACTGAGTGTAGGTGTATGTGTGGTATGTCAGGTGTAGGTGCATGTATTGCGTGGTGTTGTATGTCGTGTGTGGTTGTATGTGTGTGATGCACACTATGTGTATGTGCATATGGTTGAGGAGATGGCACTGGGTCTTTGTCGGGTGTGGCAGTTGATCAAGAGTAAGTAAGGAAATAAAGACAAAGGTAGAAGCTAAGGATTGGTTAAAGGATAATTATCAGTGTTTTATTTCAGTTTTATTATGCTTGTGACTTATGATTATGGTCTATGATGATTACATGTGATATATGATTCTGGTTTAGGATAGTTACATGTGATTTATGATTCTGGTCTATGATGGTTGTGTTTTGAGGTAAACTAATGTGATATGTTTATACATGATGATTTGGTTAAAGATGCTAGTTTGACTTGTTGTGACACGAAGAGAAAAAATTGCAAGTGTACCTTATTGACGGGCCACCAATGAGGTATGATTTGAAGTTATTTCGATTTATTTTGAATCTAATGGAAATTATGTTCTTGGTACAGGAATCACAGAAATTCCCAGTTGGGTGGTTGAAATTGAATATAAGAATTAGCAGCTTCAGTGAAAGGAATTGGAACATGCAATAGTATGTTGGTAAAGCACTTTAGGAGAAGGGCCATTATGGGACACTGGTACCCAATAATGTCCATAGATTTCCATGAGAATGCTATGACTCGTATGATGAGGCAAGTATATGCCTTATTTGTTTTACCTTTCGATGCGAGGAAGCCTTGCCAAGGGATGGATCACGCTGGATAGGGGATGTCGGGGAACTTGGAAGGTGAGTGACAACATGGAATGAGTGACCAGATTACCCAAGGGACTGTGTAGCAAAGAAGAGAAGGTCGTGGATATATATTTTTTGGTTATTAGCATTGCTAGATAGAATCAGATGCACATTGGGAGTGCACCCTGGAACAATGACGTGGTAACTATTCACTGAGAGGACAAGTAGTGCAATATTATAGCACTAGACATTGGATGCAGATTTGACCTTGCAATGGATTCTGGACTTCCTAGGAAGGAGGTGAATCCTGGTACTACTTTGAGGGTGGAGGTGTGAACCTATGGATTCCCTTGTTGTGGATGCATGCATCATATATTTTTATTTGTTGGTTGAGAAAATGTGCATGTGTGTATATGTGGTTGTTAATGTAAACACTGTAATGAGTTGTGTTATAAAGCTCCAGTTAACAGTGTGTTTGTCTTGTTTTAGCAGATGGTCATTGTAAATACTGCAACGAGCTATGTTATAAATCTTCATGGGTAGTATTTTTTGTTTTTAGCGGTCTTGCTGGTTATGGGTGTCATTAAACACCAAGGACAATGTTCCCCCAAGGGTGAGGGTTCTGTAACAACCCTAGTTGAAAATCCATGTAAAAAATATAAGACCACCGTCATGGGACACATATTCCAAGATAAATGGTGGGAAAAGCATCCTATTGGGTGTTCATTTCGGTTATTATGGCTAAGGAAATCGGCATTGGAAAAGGCAATGGAAAGGAAAAGTGGCATTAATTGGCATTTTGTTTATGAAAATAAAGGAAATTAGGAGAAAAGGAAGGTGAAAGGTCACAGGCTTCATGTGAGGAAGAAATTGAAGAAAAATAATGGAAAATGAAGAAAATAGAAGCCTCTTTGATAAAAAGGCCTTTAAGGATCAGTTGGAAAGCTTTTGCTCAATCTTTTGACAGGTTTTGGTGGAGCTCTCTTCTATTTTCTCTCTCCCTCATATTCTTGGACACTTAGAGTTTTCTTGGAGAATTTCAACATTGGAACAAGAATGAAAAGGGAAGCAAAGATCAAGCAAGGAAGAGAAGGATCAAGATACTACATCAGGATTCTTTGTAGGTATCGATTTGCATGTGTGTTTTCCTTGCTATATTTGGCATGCATGGTATTGCATATGGTTCTTTGTTGTCATGGCATGAGTTTTTCAAGGTGTGACAGTGTTTTCAACCTATCCTTACCATTTCTAGATAGCCATGGTGTGATGGGGTTCTCATGTTTTAGTTGAGGTGGATTTCCAGATATTTTCAAAGCTAGGTGAGGTGGATCTCAAAAAGAAAGAACACATGGCCTAATGATCCCTGAATTAGATTGTGAATTGTAGTAAAGTCACTGGCCTTATGACCCCTAAACCAAATTGTGGGTTGCGATAAAGCCAGGTATTGTGTGCCTCGGTGGGCCTAGGAATCCTTGATCGGTGAATGGCAGGATATATGGTAGAGTCTAGAGGTGGGTGCCCTCCATTAGGCCTAGTAATCCTGGGATGGGATATGCGGTTAGGCTAAGAGAGTGGGTCTCATTTTAGGTCCTAGTGATCTAGTGTGGATTGCAGTGAAGCCTAAGAGACTAGGAGACAGGAAAATTCCACAAGATGTAGGTGGAGAAATTCGGTGGCATCAATGATTGTTTGGCCTAGTAATCTGGTGGCGATCATGGTAAAGCCTGTTATTACATGTTTATTGTGTTGGCCTAGTGATCCAGGATGGATTATGGTAAAGCCTAGTTTCTATTGATGAGGTTGAGGTGTTGGATTTCAGAGATCTGTGGTTTGTGCTTTTTGAATCTTTGACCGGAGAATCCACAGTAAGAGAATTTTTACACCAACGTTTCAAATCCCAAATGGGATCCATCATCAGGGTTAAGAGAAAGATGATAAAAGAAGAGCAAGATGGAAGAAATAAATACTCATGAGGGAATGAATATTAAAGGAACAGCACAGGTCGACAAGAAAGATTTATAATGAAACTTAAATTTAATTTTAATTTTTATAAATTAATATCATTTATTTAATATCTATAAAACATAATCTTTATATAACCTAAAAACTATATTAATATTAATATCTATAAAACCTAATATATATATTAATATTAATATCATAAATCCTAATATCTATATAACATTAATATTTATATAACCTAATGTCTATATAACTTAATATTTATAAAACTTAATCTCTATATAACTTAATATTTATATAACCTAAAATCTATATTAATATTAATATCTATAAAACTTAATATATATAATAGTAGAGATTAGTAGGTATTAATATCTATAAAACCTAATCTCTTTTCTAATCTCTACTATTATATATATTAAGTTTTATAGATATTAATATTAGTATAGATTTTAGGTTATATAAATATTAAGTTATATAGAGATTAAGTTTTATAAATATTAAGTTATATAGACATTAGGTTATATAAATATTAATGTTATATAGATATTAGGATTTATGATATTAATATTAATATATATATTAGGTTTTATAGATATTAATATTAATATAGTTTTTAGGTTATATAAAGATTATGTTTTATAGATATTAAATAAATGATATTAATTTATAAAAATTAAAATTAAATTTAAGTTTCATTATAAATCTTTCTTGCCGACCTGTGTTGTTCCTTTAATATTCATTCCCTCATGAGTATTTATTTCTTCCATCTTGCTCTTCTTTTATCATCTTTCTCTTAACCCTGATGATGGATCCCATTTGGGATTTGAAACGTTGGTGTAAAAATTCTCTTACTGTGGATTCTCCGGTCAAAGATTCAAAGAGGTTGAGGTGGTTTAGCTGCAGAATGCCCTCACTGGTTCTTTTGGTTTGAGTCCCATATTCATGCTTGGAATATGGCATGGGGGTGATTGGTTGAAGAGGTATTTGGCTCAGCCAATCTATGGTCGGGTGGAGCTGGTGGCCCCATACTATGTTGGGTTTTGCATTCATTAATAAGAGGTTGTCTCCTTGGTATCTTATGTGTAAATGTACTAGTTTATATGTGGATTCTATGGTTGATGTATCCTTGATAGTTTTGTTGTTATTATGCTGGTTACAAGCATGTTTTATGACAATGATGATGTATGAATATCCTCATGTTTTGATTTGTAAATGAATGAAAAATGTATCTATGACTTAATAGATGATAATGCAGCTAATGATATAAGGGAACAATGCTTCTTAGTGATTCTTAGATAAGTATGAAAACCATATGCTTAAATCTATTGTTTACACCTGTAGATTACATATTTGTGATATGTTTGACGAAATGTCTGTCATGGCAAGTGGGGGTCCAGTCAAGCCCTTATTTAAGTAATTTCATTTGTATCATCATCCGTTTGTTATATTTCTATTCTGAAGGTACCATTGAATTTTGGGTAGTGACTTGGGCTCTGGGGCTGAAAAAGTGGCTCAAATCCTTAGGACACTGGGCACAACACTGAGAAAAATAGTACTTGGACATTGGAATACCATGTTGTGGGAGCTTCCAAAGCCTTCTAGACGTTGGCATGCCCATATCATGGTTGTTTCCGGGGGTTAATTGGTCTAAAAACTCATGGGGACCCAGGGGCTAGTTAACTGAGTGGTTGGGATAGTTCGTGGGAGTCCTGTAGCTGATATGGAAGGTTTGTATGTTGTCTTTCCATCAATTCCACTTGCTTAAGGTCACATAGGAGGTTAAATCCCATCATAGTAGCCTCTCATCACATATTTACCCGAGTTGGTCAGTTACTTGGGTAGATGTGGGAGGAGGGTGTTACACCCATACCGCTTATTGGAGCTTTATAAGGCAACTCAAGGCAGTATTTACATGCATACACATATCTACATATACCCAAAAGATCATACTAAACATATACCAAAGACATATATCAAGGACAATCGCTCAACTAGTGAATAGAGAAGGATACATAGATTGCATCTGATCTCCCATCTTCTATGTAGCTTCATCGAGCCCAAAGTGCTTCCACTGCACTTTAACCTACTCATTTTCTCGGTTCTAGATTATGAGCATCTTTATCTGCAATATACACTGAGGTTCCGGTTAGAATTCTCCCTCTGGATCCATCTGCAATACAGACTAGTCAATTATATGATCAACATCTTTAACACGTTTCTTAAGAAATGAAACATGGAAAACATCATGGACTTTCACTGTTGGAGCCAGTGCAAGTCGATAGGATACTGGTCCAATCCTTTCAAGGATCCTGAAAGGTCCACAAAACCAAGGTGTCAGCTTGGCAATGGATCCAATCCTCAAGGAGCTCTTCCTCGGCCTGATGTACAAGTACACCTATTCCCCAACCTGAAACTCCTTAAAAAACTTGTTCTGATATGCATAAATATTTTGTCTATCTTGTGATGAATTTATATTCTTCTTGATTACCTACATTTCCTAATCCATTTCTTCCAACGTGTCTGATCCAATCAACACCTTGTTCATTGGATCACTCCAACTGATGGGAGTATTACAACTCTGCCCATACAATGCCTCAAACAGACCCATCCTCAAATATTTCTAATATCCATTGTTGTAAGAGAACTCAACCAATGGAATATACTCTTCCCACTTTCGTTGTTGATGCATCACATACATCCTCAACATATCCTCCAAAATCATGTTGACCCTCTTTGTCTGTCCATTTGTCTATGGATGATAAGTTGTGTTGATGGCAAACTCTGTACCTAAACCTGTAAATAACTCTTTCCAGAACCTAGAAGTGAACTTGACATCCCTATTTGATATGATCTTCATTGGTACACCATGAAACCTCACTATATCCATGATGAATACCTGTGCTACATCATTATTTGAATAAGTAGACTTCACGGGAAGGAAGTGTGATACCTTAGTCAACCTGTCCACAACAACCGTGATAGAATCATGTTGTCTAACTACCCTCAACAAGCCTATAATGAAGTCCATGGAAATGACCTCCCATTTCCACTCTGGAATTGGAATAGGCTGAAGTAATCCACCTCGATGCTTACACTCTACTTTTACCTATTGACAATTCAAGCGTCTAGCCACAAACTCTGTCAATTATTTCTTCAAGTTTGGCCAATAGTAGAACTTCTTCACCATTTTCAATGTATTTTGATAGCTCGGGTGACCTGAATATGGATTCACATGAAACTCTCTCAAGATAAGCTTCTTGAGCTCGTTGTCATTTAGAACATATATCCTGTCCCTAAATCTAACTAAGCCATATGTTGTGATACAATAGTCCACATCATGTGCATCTGTACCCTGCTGTAACATGTGCTTGAGCTCCATGTACCAGTTATCATGTTGACTTTCCTATAAGATACGAGCTTGTAAATTTTTCCCATTAGAACTCATAACTATTATGTGGTTTACTTGTATCTGCCTACTAAGAGCATCCGCAACTTTGTTCTTTTTACCTTTAACTTACTTGATCTGAAATTCAAACTCACTGATTGTGGCCAACCATCTAGCTTTCCTGCCATTCAAATTCAATTGGTCAAATAGATACCTCAATCCTCTCTGATTGCTCATTAGTACAAACATCCTGCCAAGAAGATAGTGCCTCCACATCTTCAGTGCATGGATGATCCTTGCCTACTCAAGATCATTTGTTGGATAATTTTGCTCGTCTTCATTCATATTCCGTGATTCATAAAATACTACTTGTCCTTCCTGAAAAAGAACTCCACCAAGTCCTCCCTTGCAAGCATCTATGCATACCACAAACTCTTTTTCCAGATCTGCAATATTTAACATTGGAGCATTTGTTAATAACTATTTCAACTACTCAAAACTTGTTGCACATTCTTCTGTCCATTCAAACTTCTTACCTTTTCATTGCAATGACGTGATAGGATATGCAATGCGAAAGAAGTTCCTAATGAACCTCCTGTAGTAACCTACTAACCCCATAAATGATCTTACCTCCTCTACATTCCTAGGAGTTTCACACTCCATGATAGCCCTGTTGGGTTGTGTTATATTCTTTCCATGACTAACCTATGTAGTGAAACAGGGGGGTAGAGAGGGGGGGTGGAGCCCCCCCTTCGTTGCACCGATTGCACAGTGGGGGGGTCACGGGGGGGGCAACCCCGCCTATCCGAGGGGCTTGAGGGGGGTGGGTAGCCCCCCTCTACAGGGTCCAGGGCAGCGCCCCGTGAATTTTTTTTTTGGACCCTATATTAGGTTGGGTGAACCTACCTATGGTTTTCGGTCCATGGTTTTGGACGCGATGGTTTTCGGTCCATGGTATTGAATGCTTCAGCATGTATAAATATGTATTATAACATTGAAAGGAACATAATGAAAAATCAAGCTGGTAGTCCTGGTTTTGGGATCTAGGGGAAAATCTCTTTGTATATGGGTTTCATGTGTTATGCTCTCGTATTGTTTATTTTCTGTGTTTTAGAATTCATATGCGGGTAATTTCTATACGGGGCTAACACCTACATTTGGTATCAGAGTTGTTTTGGCTTCAAGGGGACACCTTTGTTGCTAAGGGATTTCGCTCGGGCCTATGGTAGACCTTGTTCAGTGGGAGATCTGTGAGATCGATTCTAGTGGTAAAAGAAGATGGCGAGCAGTGGAAAGATAGAGATCAAGAAATTTAATGGTCAGAGTTTTGTGTTATGGAAACTCAAGATGGAGGATCTTTTGGTG
Organism: Pinus tabuliformis; assembly: GCA_031772625.1. Taxonomy (NCBI): domain Eukaryota; kingdom Viridiplantae; phylum Streptophyta; class Pinopsida; order Pinales; family Pinaceae; genus Pinus; species Pinus tabuliformis. The sequence continues at coordinate 1,390,208,273 of CM062819.1, read as the reverse complement.
GATAAAGATCAATGGATCGCGGTAGATCCAGGTACTAAAACAACGGGAGTGTCTGATGAAGAATGGAAGAAGTTGGATTGGAAGGCAAAGAGCACAATATGATTGTGTGTCTCAAATGCAGTGTTGTTGAATGTATAAGGGGAAGCTACAGCGAAGGCTTTGTGGGACAAGTTAGGGACTTTGTACCAATCTAAGTCTCTAGTGAATAAGCTGTTACTATGGAAAAAGTTGTATAACCTAAGGATGAAAGATGGAGACTCGGTGACAGAGCATTTGAATGCGTTTAATACTGTGGTAAGTTAGTTATCGTCTATTGATATCAAAATTTCAGATCAAGATAACTGCATTAGTTTTTTGTGTTCTCTACTAGATTCGTGTGATAGTCTGGTTATTACAATAGGTAGCAATGCAATTGCCTTACAGTTTGATGAAATAGTCTCATCCTTGCTGACGGAGGAGATGAGACGGAAAAATATGGAGAGCCAGAATGGTGCTGCCTTGTCTGTACGAGGACGGTCCAAGAACAAAAACAAAAATAAGTCATCGAGTGGGAGATCTAAATCTAGAGGGAGATCTAAATCTCTAAGAAAACATGTAAAGGCGGTGTGCTGGAAATGCGGAAAGGAAGGGCACTACAAAAGGGACTGTAAATCTAAAGCTCCTGACAAAGGAAAGGAATCTGATGATGCTCCTTCTGCAGAGGTGAAAACCACCTTAGATGAAGGTGGGGATGTGTACTTGGCTTCTTCAAGTACACATGTAGATCATGAGGCATGGTTGATTGACTCATGTGCATCCTTTCACTTCACTCCCCGTAGAAAGTGGTTCTGCGAGTATGAGAAATATGATGGTGGTGATGTCTTCTTGGGGGATGACAGAAAGGCTAGAATCGTTGGTCGCGGAAAAGTAAAGTTGAAGTTGCAAGGTGGAAGGGTTAGAACACTTCTGGGTGTTCTACATAATCCTGCATTAGCCAGAAATTTGATTTTTGTAAGCAAGTTGGATGATGCAGGTGTAAAAACAGTGTTCGAGAAGGATACCTGCAAGATGGTTTGAGGAGCACTGGTATTGATGCAAGGAGTTCAGACTGGAACTCTGTACAAGCTGCAAGGTAGCACCATTGTTGATGGATGCAACAGTTATGCGGTTCCTGAAAGTGGAGCAGAAAATCTAGTGGTCTCTCGAGAGAAGACCATGTTGTGGCATCAAAGGCTTGGACATATTGGAGAGAAGGGCCTTCGAATACTTCATGGTAAAGGTATGGTAGAAGGTATGAGTAATATCTCTCTGGATTTTGATTTCTGTGAAAATTGTGTATATGGGAAGCAGAATCGGGTGATTTTCCCCTCTGGTGGTAAGAGGGCGAAACATATATTAGAGCTTTTTCTCAGTGATGTGTTTGGACCTGTGAAGGTTCCATCACTGGGTAAGTCTGTGTCCAGATAAGGATGCAACGCACTATTCATCAAGCACATAAAATTAGACAAAACATTAGTCAAACCAAATGGAACTACCACAAACTCATAATGTCTATACCTAGTCTGGAAAAATGTCTTGTGAATGTCATCTTCTTTAATGCGTACTAGATGATATCCTGATCTCAAATCAATCTTCGTAAGCACTATTTCTCCCTTCAACTAATCGAACAGATCATCAATCCTTGGAAAAAGATACATGTTATTAATGGTCACCTTCTTCAACCACCTATAATCAATGCACAAGTTGATAATACAATCCTTCTTCTTCACAAACAATACTGGTGCACCCCATGGTAATACACTTGGCCTAATGTACCCCTTGTCAAGCATGTCCTTCAACTACAACTTCAGCTCTACCAACTCTTGAGTTCTCATTCTGTATGGTGCTTTTGATGTTGGTGTTTCCCCTGGTACCAACTCAATAGAGCTATTGTAAAACCGGGTACCTTCTCAAAACATCTGCATTCTCAACTTCCTTACCTTTGTCACTAGAAATATGTATCACAAATAACACACATCCTTTCCTGTGGCTACACTTCGCCTACATAGTTGTAACCATTCTAACTGATGTTTCCTTCTTCTTACCCTGCAAGACTCTTTATTCTCCATTGTCATCGAAACACTGAATAGATTTGTCATTACAGTCCACTTTTGTCCTATGGAGATACAACCATTCCATGCCCAAAAGCATGCTATATGAACATAACGACAATACATTCAAAGGTGTTGATGTAGACATACCAATCAACTAAAATGCACAAGCTCTTATCCAATGATGAACTTGCTTCCTTGTACATGTATCCAACTGTATTAACCAAGATTCTCCATGCACTTCTTTATTCAAACCAAACTTATCCACTGGGTCAACATTAACATAACTATAATTAGATCGAAGATCAATCAAATAGAAACAAATTGATCATAAAGATTAACGTCCATCTTGATAATAGACACATGGTGATCTTCTTGCCTGTTATCCAATGATGCATAGATCCGAGAAACACTCTGTCCAACATCCCTCACTTTCTATGCTTCTTTAGCAATGTAGATCTCCATTCTACCACCCTGATGTTGTGGACAACCTCTCCTATGATGATCTTTGCCACAAGTTCAAAACTATAAAGGCTTCCAACCTACATCCTTGTTCTGCTCCTCAAACTGAAACCCCTGCCCTTTGTCAAATGCATTGAACATCTTGTGTGGTGTTGCATTTTCTTTGTTACATGTGTCCTGAGGCATTAATCACTTCTTATCCCATTTCCCTTTAGTCCTTCCATTACCTTTCCAATTCGGTTTAGTCTCATATATGCACTTTGATTACTCATAACAATGATTTAGCTTCCAGATGACCTCCTCCAATGATATAGGCTCATCAAACTCAATCCTATCTTTTAATGTTATTGACAACCCACTGATGAATCTCTAAATATTGGCCTTCTCCTCCTTGAGGTAAGGCACATATCTCAACAACTCCAGAAATTAGATAGTGTACTCCTCATCAGTCATAAAGCCCATCTTTAGCTCATAAAATTGTTTTTCCCTGTCGTGATAGTACCTCTCCGATAGATACTTCTTCCTAAATAGTCTCTCAAATTCACTCCAAGTCAAAGCCTCCTCATAAATATCTTTGTTGTTCTTTACATCTTACCACCAAATATTTGTTTTACCTTTAAGACTGAATGTATATATTATGGCCTTCATGTTCTTTGAATAATCGTGCAATCTAAATAACTTATTCATTCCAAGAAACCATGCTTCTGCATCTTGTGTTTTCTTCATTTCCCCATCGAATTTAGGTGGATTTGTTTTCTTGAGCTCATCCATAAAATATCCCATATTACTCCTCCTGTAAGGATCATAATGATGATGACCATGATACCTGTGAGAACCAGAACTAGAATAGTACATGTGTCCATCACCCCTCTGTCCGAGTATCCAAGAACTTGCCATCTTTGATCGTGTCATCTATATCCGAACTGTACCCACTAGGAGACCTACTTCCATATGCCCCATTATTTATGTTCTCTTATCCATGGTTGTTCTAAAGTGATCCTTTTTTCCACAGTTCTGACAAAATCTGAAGGATTACTGCATTAACCTCTTCTTGTTTCTCTTGTGCCTGAATGATTCTGACATTTTCTGCTTTACAACTTCTTATCTATGCCTTCAAACTTCTCAATGTGTCTGCTAAGTCATAAGAATTCCAAACACCATGTTGCTCGTCTAATCCATAAGGAGAGTGTTGGGAACTATAGTCCACCATATTGCTAGTCATCTTTATTTTTTCTCTTCCTGCAAGGTATATCATGTCAGCTAAACCAAAATATAACTAAACCAATGTACCTCAATGTAGTTTAGGGAAGGATATGTTGTTTCCAAGATGAACCAGATTAACACCATATATATATATATATATATATATATATATATATATATATATATATATATATATATATATATATATATATATATATATATATATATATATATATATATATATATAGATATATATAAACATAATCATATTAACATTTATTCATCGTTTTAGTCATTATCCAATCATTGATGCATGACCATACAAACCTCATGCATGACAACTACAGCCACATCAATGTATGCATAACGATATATAAGCACTCACATGCATAACCAATGTATAACTGACATACATGCATGACGACCACATACAAGAACAACCCCATCAACTTCCACATAGAAACATCACTACAACCATGACGAACACCATGCATATGTAACACATAGACCATAAGCATAAGGAACACATATATGCAACCAACATGAATGCATGACAAACACACTTCCCATCCAGTCCAAGTGGTGAACCATGCTCTGATACCACTTTGTACCACCTTCCTCCCACATTTATTCAAGTAACTGGCCAACCGGGGTAAACATGTGATGAAGAGTTACTATGATATGATTCAACTCCCTATGTATCAATTAAGGAAGTTGAACCAACGAAACATAGACAACCTGACTTCTACACTTGTAACAGAACCCCAAGGAGCCATCCAACCCATCCAGGTGACCAACCCTTGAGAAAAATTAACATTTTTCTACATTAAAGCCTCAATCACTCCCTTGACATGGGCATCCATGTGATTGGGAACCTAAAGTCACTCCCACAGGAAGGCGTGCCTGCGACTAGGGACTTTTCTAGGTAGTTTTGTGCCAACGATTCAAGATTTTGTGCCACTTTTTCAGGGCCAGGACTCTGGAAACTGCCCAAATGTCCATGAAAATTCTAGAAATGATAAATAACATCAAAACAATGATAAAAATGCAAATACTTGAATGAGGACTTGAATGGTCCCCTGCTAGCTATGATAGACATTTTTTCAAACAAGTCACAAATATGAATTCTACAGGTTTAAACAATAGATCTGAGCATAGGGGTATCACATTGATATGAGGATCACTAAGAAGCATTATTTCCTCATCACAATAATGACATTACCATCTATTAATCCATATATTCATTGTACATTCAGTGATTAACCCAAACATGATGAGAGCCATACATTATCACTATCATAAAACTCACTCATAACCAACACATAATCCACATAAATATCAAAGATATAACAATCATATAAACCACATATAAACAAGTATATTTACCCATAAAATACCAATGAGAAATATCTTTTATTGATGATTGCATAAGCCGACTAGGTATGAGACTTCCACGAACCACCCGACCATAGACTAGGCTAAACCATATATTTCTTTCATCCAGTCAGCCTCATGCCATATTCCAAGCATGAATGTGGGGTCTCATAAAACAAATCAATCAAAACCATCCATGGCTTCCAGAGGAAAAATCACCTCAACCATCAACTAGTGGTTCCGGCTCACAGTCGGACATCACTAAACATCACCAAATTGGTCTCTACCCAAGTTATCCAGGGCTCTAGAGTGTCTGTTCCAACTAGCACTTCCAAGACTAGTAACTCAACCCACCGTTTTCGTCGAGATTTCAGATCGTTTGTCCAACCACGACTTCCAAGACTAGTAACTCAAACCACTAAGGGCTTCCAGAGCGTTTTTCCAACCAAGGCTTCTAAGACTAGTAACGCAACCCAAGTTGTTACAGGGCTTCCAGATCATTTTTCCAACCAAGGCTTCCAAGAACTAATAACTCAACCCACATACAAAGGCACAAGAAAACCAACCAGAAAACAAAAGTAAAACCCACAACACTAGGCTATCCAGGAAATGGAAATGCTAGGCAAAAACATTATCAATCCAGGAAATCCTCCATGCCAATGACAGATCATAACCAAATAACCACATGCATATGCCATGCATGCAAAAAGTAGTAAGGAAACCATACATACAACTCAGTACCTGCAAGAAAAATCCATTGTAGTTGCTGATCCCAATGTCCTCTTGCGATTTCCTTCTTTTCCTTTTCCTTCTTGCTCAAAATCCCAAGTATGCCACACTCCTCCAGGAGTGCTCCAAGAAAATTATAAGTGTCCAAGAGTATGAGAGAGAGAGAAATGAGAGCTCCAAAATTGAACTGGTCAAAATCTATGAAATGATCCTCAAAATATTTTTTATTAATGAGGCCTCTATTTCTTCAATTTTCCATTATTTTCCTTCATTTTCCTTCTCACATGCAACCTGTGACCTTTCACCTTCCTTTTCTCCTAATTTCCATTATTTTCATAAATAATGCCAATAAATTCCATTTTTCCTTTCCAAAGCCTTAGCCATTGCCTTTTCCAATTTCCATAGCCATTAATTAATCACAAGTGATCCCCATCACTATGTTTCTTCCCAACATTCAGCTTGGAATACGTGTCCCATGACCAAGGTCTTATTTTACCTTTATTAATTGTTACATGGATTTTTGACCAAGGATGTTACATTTGGAGAGGTGGATCACTTTGTTCCAAGGATACCCCCTGGACTACACAGTGAGGTCCCTTTGGATCTAGTGTTCTCCAGATGGCATCATCAAGCCTAACATCGGAGATGAGAATGCCCTTTTTTTCCTCTGCCACGTATTTTTATTTTTGATATGAAAAATAAGTGTAGAGTCATTACTTGTGATTATACATTCACATTTAGGCGCACGGCAATGTCTATGTGGTTCAAATAGTCATGATATTTTTTCACTCTTGTTGATAATGAGCATACAAAACCATCAAGATGGTCGTTATTCTACTATTTATAGTCTATTTCGATTATGCCAAATAATAGTACATCCTTTCTGCCCTATGAAATATAGGGTAAAGCATACCTATCCAAGGAATGTAGGTTCTTACATCCAATTTTACCCATATTTGATGCTAGAGGCTAAAGCTATAAGAAATGAAAGTGTGTTAGGAATTGGGATAGGAAGTAGAAGCATAAATACTTGCCCCTTGAAAATTGTGGGAGTAAATACTTAGGAAGATATACAAAATGATTAATGCAATATACCACTATGACACTCTGAAGGTTGAAGCTGCTAAACCAAGACAAACTCCCAACTTACAAAGCAGAAAAAGGTGATACAAATACACCAAAAAGGGACATAGGAACAAAGTATTTGAAAACCTAGAAAATACATAAGAGAAACAACATGCCTTATAGTTACCAGATTACCCTAGCTATCCAATATTACAACACTACATGGTACAACCAGACAGGACAAACCCATATATATCATCATAGAAGAGGATTTATAAATGTGGATAATAGAGGAAATAAAATCGATATGTTACCCACATAGAAAAGATTGAAATAAATCCATTAAAAGAAATCTGCAAAAAAGATATAATAGAATCTGAACAACATGTTTTTTTACATTGCGCTACCCTCCAAGGTGCAATTATCTACATGACATAGAAAGAAAAACTAAAGATTGGACAACTCAGAAATTTAGTGGGTGCAAAATTTGCTAGAAAAATAAATGGTTGCTTGAAGTTTTGTAGGTCCATGTTAAACTGAGTAGATATTCATGGATCAGGTGATGACAAAGAATATTTCTTAGTAAATGAACAATTATATATTAGTCAAATACAAAATATCCTTTAGCTGAGAAAACTCTAGTTTCCGTTGACTAGAAAACTTGTAAGTACATTTGGGGTTTGTAGTAGTCGGACCTTATAATTTATTTGTTTAATTTGTTTTCATTCACCACTTTCTACTTACATATAGATGTTTTTTCCTCCATTTAGTATTGAATCCACACATGGCATGGTATCTTTATGGAGATGGTTTTCCTTTATTTTCAATGGTGGTCTTTGCAAAGATTTTTGGATCTTTTGACCTCTCTAAGAAAGTGCAGTTGTGGTGGACGAATGTTGGAGACCCATATGATTTTTGGATGGGCTTCTGATAAAGAAGCATAGACATAATTGTGGTGGTAACTGGAACAATAAGGTTAATATCTCTTAAGATGCATCATCTCATGCGATTTTATAAATGTGTTATATGTTTAAATATTTTGATACAGAAGTCACTATAGAGTGTTTGGAAAGTGGTAGCTAGTAATTATCTTTATATTATTTGTTGCACTTGTCGATGGACTAGGAAGTGTTTTCAATATTATATCCCAATTTAGTGGAGTAAAATAAAATTCAATTCCAATAAAGCAATTGAAGATGGGTTATCAAATTCCATGATCTGCAAGACACCTTAAGATGCAATACTTCCAATGTTGATGCAAAATCCTATGGGTCAATAAATATCCCAGGTACAAATTATCTTTGTTGGTGTCATATGTGGATACAACCTAAATAAGTGAAAACTTAAATACTCCTAGCCATAGATGTCATGGACGAAAGACTTAATTCATAGACACAAACTTCATGGAAAAAAATCTATAATAATTAAAAAATAAGGTCATGGATAAAATAAAACCATAACAATTAAGAATTTAGAATAAATGAAATTTCAATGTCAATCATGAGTAAAATGCCTGAATTGTGGATTCATCTTTCCTCCTTTTGCAATGATCAGACAAGTTAAGCAGATAGCATGAAATTTAAAGTGTGATAGGGGTAAGGGCACAAGCTCTATAGTAGGTATTCAATAAAATCCTACTACCATGTTTTCATGGAAGATTCATACTTGTGTGAGTCTATGAAGAAAAAATTCCCACTCCATAGGCATTCATTCAATTAAGTCGCACAAGCCATTAAAAAATTAGAATAGTATGTATCCTATCAGAAGGAAAATATAAATCAATGAGTTCTGAGAAGCCAAGACCTATGAGTAATGTAAACAACCAATTTCATGGTACAATTATTCTGTAACACAAAACACCGACATACAATTAGTTGCAATATGGAAATTCTTTACCAAATTGGACAAAACAAGGGAATCACAACTCATGTGATTTATCCAAATCAATTTCCTTAACATATTCTTCCTACCAATATTCATACTAATAGTGTCAAATTACTAATTATACGTCCAAATCATAAATCCCTTTAGATAATGCAGATACATAGATGATATGTAGTTTTTGAGACACAATTTAAATTGTAAGAGTGACTTACTTCAAAATAAATAATGTATTCGAGTGAACTTAATAAGGTTATTGCATTATGAACTTGAGATAAATTAATGTCATAGTGATATTATTTTAATTTAAAATTTTCTCCATCCAGCATACGTACTTTTCACCATGAAGGGAATCCCTAAAAAGTTTGTTAATGTACAATTCACTTGAACCCAAATATAGTTTTTCCGAGAACAATAAGCATAAACAAATATTTCAGCACACAAAGCTTAGTTAGTTACTTTAAAAAAATGTGAGAACTTCTTTCATACAAGAGGAGAAGTCTTGTCAAAGATGCATATATTCCAAATAATAGAATATATATAGAATACATTATCTAGTCAGCTCCTCTGTTGGTGAACTAAAATGTAAAATAAAGAGAAACATACTAGAATATATCTAGAATAATCCACCTAATAAGATCCTCCATTTGTGAGATAAAAATAATAAAGCATTAGAAAACCTTGTGAATGGTCCCCCAATTAAGCATATGGATGCTTTGCCTACCTAAGCATAGGAAAACACTACTACAACGAATGAAAACAAGATCTTAGGCAAGGACTAAACTCCATTGGCTTACTTGTTCTTCCTATTGGTATCAAATAATCTTGATCTTAATCTTTCATTGATAACAACTGTGGAAATTTTGTCTTCAACTTGGTGGCATCTAGTTCATTATTACTTTGAGGAGAAATTATGAGTTTTGCCTATTGTTCAAGAGTGAAGTTTGTCCACTTGAAAGTGGGATCAATATATTCTTTGTACATCTGCAAGATTTCATTATGGCTCACAACACCTGGGTTTGTAAAGTTCCATATGCCAGTGCAATTCCTTTTTGCCATCTCAATCGAGATTGGTAGCAACTCATCAAGGATTGTCATATTGTTTGGTGTATTTACCACTTTCTCATATTGAGTGATCTTTGTGATGAAATTGCAAGGGTTACTCAAGTCTGAAGAGATGGGCATCCTAACCCTAAGAGTACAAACATTTTCAAATTTTCGTAGGAGATCTTCAACCTGATTTCAAAAATAAAAAAGCTTTCATGAGGTATGTAATTTACCTCCACTAAATCTTAACTTAAATACCAAAAGTGTGCATGTGAATAAAATATCAAAATTGACTAAGATCTATTCAAAATGGGCACATGAAAAATATAATAGAAATAGAAGATTAGACCCTAAGAAGACCATGACCAATAAAAATATACCAATTCCTAAGAATTCTATCAAAAATACTTTAGATCATACTAGAAGCCAATGTAATAAATAAGGGAAATGATTTCTAGTCACTATTGAATGAATGCAACACAATCAAAATAAAAATCAGTTCAAATAAAATTTTCATGTAGAATAAGTAATTAAAGTCTCACTGTACTCTACTTGAATATAGATAGAAAATGGTCACATTAAAAGATCAAACTTGACCCAGATTTGTCCAAAATGAGCTCATGAAAAATGTAATAAAAGCATAGTAAGTCCAGATAAGACCATATGCAATACTCTTGATCATATCAAATTCCGATGCACACAGGATGACCTTTTTCTCACTACTACATTGATGCAATGCCATCAAACCAGGCCTTAAAATACTACCATGTAAATATACTAATTGAAGTAGACCATACTCATCGGTATACAATGTTGGAATAAAAAGACCATAATTGACCCAAATTCATCTAAATTGGAACATGAATAATGTGATCAAATCAAAGCATGTAAGCCTCTGTCGTGTTTTCGGGCATGAGATATGGGCCATGGTGAGTCCCCTCCTCACCGCTAGAGACCCTTAATCCCAAATATAATAACCCCTTTTTAACTACCTGCCTTGCCCATCGCTATGTGTTCTTATACCACTCATTGCCCTCGTCGGCGATGCAATCACCAAGATTCATGTAGTCGGAGAGCGTGGATATCTTTTGGTCCATAGGCGCCCTAACCTTGATGAGGATGATCACTGACCTTGGCTTCTTTATCGATGGCACAAAGTTTTTTGAATCGTAGTAGCCCTTTAGAGGCAGGTCACCTTCGTCCCATGCACGCTCCAAGGTTTTGTCCACAGAACTTGTTGTGTGATTGTAAACAGATATCGTGAAGCATTTATCTACAACATTGAGGGCTAGGTTTTGACCCATCACTTCTAGACCCACTAGATTGATTCTTGACAGTGCCCCCACCTCCATTCATGGAAAAAGAAAACCATAGAACTCAAACTTTAAGCCTCTTCAACATAAATAAGAAACTTAAAAATTCATAGATCCCACGATAGAACCTCATAGGAATTCGGATATCATTGTATAACCATAGAACTCGAAAAACTCTTCCACTGAAAACAAGAATCTCCCACACTCGAGCACTTCGATGCGGTGGAAGGAAGGTTGGAAATGGAAATAAGGGAACCGACTCATATTTTAGGTGGTTGAAATTTCCAATAGGAGTCGGTGGTGGGATCCAATGGCCGAAAATATTTCAATCGTCTAACAATCGATCAATCGTTTAGAGTGGCATCCGAGGGGGGTTATTCCCAAAGGAACGCCTTACGACATAAAAATAAACAAATAGAATTAATAATTAAAATAAAATAGTTGTAAAATAGTTAATTTAACCATTCATGGTTTCTTGGCTGTAGGTTTTGACAACCCATGGTTTTTCCCATAGTATTCTTTTTACATAAAAATAAAAATAAAAAATAAGGGTGAAAATGTGAACTTGGGTTACAATTTTGTGAGAAACGCCCTCAAAAAATTCCCAACCTCATTTTTTCGGCCGAACAATTTTATTTTATTTTATTATTTTTTTTTTTCAGCCAAATTCCCTAAATTTATTCGGCTGAACTATTATACAAATATTTGGCCGAACTTTTGGTTGTTTAGACTAATGCTAATCGTTAAACAAAATTTTTGGCGGAGTTGAAAAATTCAGAAAAAAAATAGTTCGACCGAAAATATTGTTTAGCCGAACTAGGTTTTTTAACCAAATTATCTATTCAACTGAAAAAATGTTTATATATGTCGGGCCATACGTTGTTGCGAAGTTTTCCACTCTGTTGATTTGTCTGTTGTGTGAAAGATGAGAATTGTTGTGTTGTGTTGTGTGGTCTGTTGTCGAGCATTGTTGTGTTGTGTGGCCTGTTGTTGAGCATTGTTGCGTGGTCTGTTTCCAAGCTTTGTTGTGTGGTCTGTTGTCGAGCTCTGAAACCAACCAAGTGATTGACACATTTTGCTTTTTATGAATTTTTTAATTTAGTGAAATATTTTTTATGATATTTGTGTGATGTGTTTTGTTTTGTTTTTGCAGCATGGAATATTTCTCAACATGCTTTTCCACCCTCTTCGTTGGAATATTTCTCTCCTTGTCCACCCTCTTGGCTAGAAGATTTTTCTCCTCATCCACCCTTATCACTGGAAGCTCCTCATCGCTTGAAGCTCCTTGTCTAGACGAGGTAATTCATCATTGCCAGTAAATTATTTTAGTAGAGAATAAGTTCCTTATATCTAGTAGGAAATGAAGCCAAGTAGTAGAGGTTGCTTCTATGACCGCCATCATTGGCTCTATTCATATCTCCTATTTTTCTTTTCTTTTATACCAATTTTCTAATGGCAATGGAATCTTGTATTTTTCCTTTTTTTTAATGATAATGGACATCCCCTATTCCTCCCATTTATACCACTAAAAAAATAACAATATCAAACAAACTTCCCGGTGTTTTCTAGAAAAGCACTACAAATGTAATCAATCTCAAATTCTTCTCCTCTGCGAACCATATGCACCCATCCTTTTTCCAGCATCATAGGAACATCATTCATTGTTAGGTTGGGCCTTATGATTATAACATCTCCACTTCTCATGACTCTGACCCAAAATACATCAACAGAGAATATATGCAAGCGGATAACATTTTCATTCTCCGTATAATAGTAAGAAATAGGTCTTGTTCTTTCTTTGTACTGAAGATAAAGATCTAACATAATGTAAGATTAATCTAATCTAAGTGATTAGGAAAACCTGAAACTCTTGTTCATTTCTATACAGATAATGTTCAATCTTATGTAGAAATGTGACGAGTACATGTAACTGATTATGGAAACAATATATACATCTAGTGTTACAACAGAACCAATAAGCTTAATCATACATGAAACATAGAATCATTACCATTGTTATTTAGATTAGGTGAATAGCTCATATTACACAAAGATATAAGCTTAGTTATGATATATGTCCCATGTATTGAATATGGGAATAGTGGTGATTAATGTACACAATAGATATGGGTTAGTAAGCATTAAGTAAGTTGTGTTTGATTAGAGTTACAAGTTTAGATCATCATAACAGGAACAAGACATTCATGTACAAGCTCGTAATACACTCTCTATGTTAGCTGGGATTTTAAATTCTAAACCATATCCATATCTTTCCTTTTCCATTGGTGAAAAGGCTTCAGTAGTTGGCTCAATCCTTCATTTGGATCTAGGAAAATTGAATATGCACTTATTTTGAGTTCTCTTGGAGAGGGAAATCTTTGTTTACAAAAAATAGATAAGAAACCTCAATATGTTGTTCAAACTTATAAGGATTGAACTTATAATACAAACTTGGAAAACAATCAAATTTACCTATAACCATTTCCATTGCCTTTGAAGGGCTTCATGGTATGCAACCATCCATTTTCCAACATTATAGGAACACCATTCATTGTTAGGTTGGCCATTATTATTATAACATCTCCACTTCTCATGACTCTAACCCAAAATACATCAACAAATAATATATGCAAGCGGATAACGTTTGCATTCGCCATATAATGGTAAGAAACAAGACTTGTTCTTTCATCATGCTGAAGATAAATCTCTAACATAATGTAAGCTTAATCTGATCTAAGTGATTAGGGAAACTTGAAACCCCTGTTCATTGCTATACAAGTAATGTTCAATCTTATGTAGAAGTGTGATGAGTACATGTAACTAATTAAGGAAACAACGTATACATCTAGTGTTACAAAAAAACCAATAAACTTAATCATACAGGAAACATAGAACCATTACCATTGTTACTTAGATTAGGTGAATAGCTCATATTACAAAAAGGTATAAGCTTAGTTATGATATATTTCCCATGTATTGAATATGGGAACACTAGTGATTAATGTACACAATAGATATGGGTTAGCAAGCTATAAGTAAGTCATGTTTGATTAGAGTTACAAGTTTAGATCATCATAACAGGAAAAGACATTCATTTACAAGATCGTAATACACTCTCTATATCCACTGGGATTTTAAATTCTAATGCATGTCCATATTTTTCCTTTTCCATTCGGTGAAAAGGCTTTAGTAGTTGGCTCAGTCCTTCATTCGGATCTGGGAAAATTGAATCTGCACTTATTTTGAGTTCTCCCCGAGAGGGAAATCTCTATTTACAAAAAAAAGAAAGAAATCTCAATATGTCGTTCAAACTTATAAGCATTGAACTTATAATACAAATCTAGACAACAATCAAATTTACCTATAACCAATTGCATTGCCTTTGAAGGGCTTCATGGGTGACAAAAATATCTAGCACCTCAAGCCTACCTTTACATTTTCAAGTGCGTCATAAAAGGCCTTCTTATTTTTCCTGGAGAGCCACTGCAGTACAATAACCTATACATTATTATTACATATAGACCTTAAGTTCAATTGATCATTCAACATGTGGAATATGCACCTATATAAAAAAAATTGTTGATCATAATAAGAATTTTGGTTGTTGATTATTGGTATTGGCTTACTAATTTTTCCTTATGCATGGATGACATACTACTGTTGTTCACATCCTCTCTTATTGAATGAAAAATATGTCTGTCTGGGTAAACTACTATGTATGCCTGAGGGCTTCTCCAAGCACGATTTCTTCAGTTGAAAAATCACAAATAAACCATAAAATACTCTCTCAATTTTACCAAAAAATCCTTCCCAATATTACCTTAGAAAATTCTAATTGCAGGTTTATTTTTCTTTTTGAAACTACTAAAATTTTGTGTTCATTTAATAAAAAATTAACAGATTAATGAATTGAAAAGATTCAAATAGGAACAAAAAATATCGAATGGATAGACTTGATGCTTGAGAAACCACCCTACCAAGGCTAAACAAAATGTCTCTCAGTTTCTGATGCCCAGGTTAAAACATTGCACAAAATAATTTCCACGATGTGATAAGAAGAATAGAGTTTGATCTACGTCCTCCTAAGAAATAAAATCACCAGATTATTAATGCATCTGCATACTTCTGGTAGAAGATTCAACTACCACATTAAATCCTAGCACAACTACGAAATCTCTAAAATAATAATAATAATAATAATAAAATTTGTAGCAACAATACAATATAGATATCATATATACTAAAAAATTAAATGTATGATTCCACATTACATACTTATAATGAATCAAAGAATGTACAAATCCTCTACTAGAATTAATTGAAATAAAATTAGCCAAATGAAAAAATGGACAAATATTTAAAAAATGCTTTTCAAAAATGGATATTTTCACTTGAGTTGAAATGGTGGCCTGGTCACCATCATTGACTTACATCTTGCAATTACATTTACTTTCCTCGATGAATTAATTTGATTACTTGTTTGAATGGTGAAGGAAAACATTAATGAGTAATTATAGTGTTGGCATTAATGTTATTGGGTTGCTAATTAGAGATCTCTAGTTGTCTTCTTCTTGCAATTCTCCAACCATCCAACCAAGTAGAAACAACCTTTCTTGCTACCTAGCCTTCCGATAGATTTGTCTAAACAATAATCTTTTGCACAACCTAACAATACCTGTATAAATATATTAAATTCATTTTATTGAATTTTTTTTTTACAGGGATCAGAAAACCCATTAAACATGGTTGAAAAATGGACATTATGCATAGAAGTTTCTTGTTATCCCAATCTAGGGAAAGCAATGATTACTTATGTGCTATGTAATATTGTGACGAACAAATTCCTCCAAAGGAAAAGGAATGTACCTGGAAGAAAAACAAACAATGAAGCATATTATATTGCATTAATAGAAGGCTTAGGAAAATCTAGGGAGTATGGATCCAATGGAATTGTAGTCTTCGCCAATTCTAAGCTTGTGTGCAACTAGATGAAAGGAGTGTACCAAGTTAAAAAGGAGAGATTAAAACAACTGCATGGAGAAGCAAAAAATATTGTCAGTCAATTTCAATCATTTAGCATAATACATTGTGCAAATGTTAATAGGATGTCTAGTGATCTATTGTATGGGGCAATGCCAATTCAAGATTTGTGTGTGAAAGATGAATTATTGTTAAGAAGTTCTCCATCAATATTTATTGATGGACACTGTAAGATATCTTTGATATGTGTGTGTTTTTTAGTTATCAATATGTAAGCACAACTTGATGAACTTGACATGTTTTAAAAAATTTTGTATTTAATTTTCAAAATGTGCATGCTTCAACACTTGTGTTTTTAGTCTTTCAATGTTTTTAAATATCAATTTTAAGATCTTAAAATGCATGATGTAATTTCAAGGGTTAAATCAATTAAATGCATGAGGTAACTTCAAGGGTTATCTCAATTTTCTGAATTTTTAATCTTTTTAAATAGAAATTTCAATATTTTTAAATGCATGTTGTAACTTGAAGAGTTACAACAATTTTTTGAATTCATGATCTTTTTAAATAGCATTTTTTATAAATTGTAAATCCACAAGGTAAATTTTTAAATATCATGCATGTTTATATATCTATAGATATCCATATCATGGATGCACATTTGCCACATGATTCTTCGAGGCGAACATCAATAGAGTCTCATGCATCTACTAGAGCAGGAGGTTGAGGTCGTGGATCAAAGATAATATCAAATGAATCGGGGGAGGTCCATCATTCACATCGTGGTATATATATATATATATATATATATATGTTTGTGCATTTACTTAAATGATAAATAAGTAGAATCATATGTATGTACATATAAATATTGAAAATTGATTTTCTATTTTTTTAGATGATTCACTCACAATGTTGTCATGTGACGGTGGTCAACATTCTCTAGGTGGTCAACATCATTTTGGTAAATTATACATGTCTATATTGCATACATGTACAAATACATTTGTTCATATGTTTTTATATTTATGAAATTTTATATATATTGATCCAGAGGATGAAAATGCTAGTCCAAGTAGACATAAGAGAAACTAGACGGTTCAAGAAGAAGGCCAGACACCAACTACTTTTTATCCATCTGATATTCTGAATGAGTTTCCTTAGAAGACAAACCTCTTACAATGCACATTACAAAAGTGCAAAACTCATTATTCTAAATTGAGGAAAGATCTCGGGAGTTTGGAGCTCCCTGCAGAGAGTAGAGAAAGCTTAGAAATAGTTACACACTCTCTAAGCTAATTTCTTGAAGTTTACGAGAAGCTTGGGACAACCACAGATTCATTTATAAATATGATGAGGCATAGAAAGGAAGCATTGATGGGTCGGGGCTAATAAAAGGGTTGCAAAAGAAGATGCAAAATCTATGTTTAATTTCAAAGAAGGGCCGAAAAGAAAAATGTTTAAGGTGCAAATATTGAAAGCACCCCAATATAGCTTACCATCTATATGATAGGTTCCTTGCATCGTATGGAAAGCTTCCAGGGAATGATGAGGTTCCAATCTATTTTGCAAAATTATTTTATGCATAATTTTTTTTGGTTATGAAACCAGATTACAATGACCTTCAATCTGAATATTACGGTACTGGGAAAGGTCGGTTATATAATCGTAAGGGCACATTACATGATGTTGAATTTCCTCGCCCTCGGCCACCTTTGGTATGTCAACCTCCTCGTCTGGTAACTTTGCGGTCCGTTACGGATTCCACTTCTCAAATTAATTGACAAGGAAGGGATGACATTATAGATAACATACAAAGTGCATTGACCGTAATTGATATCGGTCTAAATCAGAAAAGAGCACGAGCTAATGCACGTGCAAGTTTTGTATATAAAATAGATGAGGAGATAGATAATATGAATACTGAAGAACTTAAATCATATGCAAAGGCTTTTCGTAATGGTTGGCAAGACCTAATTGTTCATGAAGAAGAGGGTGTGGGATCGGTATGTGTCAATGTTCAAGGTTGATATTTTAATGTAATTTGTAATGTATGTGTTAATGTTGATTCACATACATTTTGTTATTTTTTTAGATATAATCTAACAAAAATGTATCATATGTTCACCATTTGTAGTTAACTCATTTGTTGAACGAAAATTTTGATAATGTCACAGTCCCAGGTTCAGGTTCCAATGAAGATATTTTGAGAGATGTTAGTTTTTTTGAAGAGTTCATGTTGATATAGTTATTATTCTACTTTTATTATATCGGTATATTGTGACCTGACATATTTTTAAAAGAAATAATTAAATGTATATATAATTAAATGTTAACAAATTTTGATTCCGACCAATCTTTTGGACATAGCACCACCCTCTTCCTCCCTATTAGGAGATGTGCCACAAGTATTGAATATTTCACTTATGTTTTGTTATAAATTGAAGTGCAAGTTTCATTAAAAAATGATTTATAGATTTATCTTATAATTTTAAAATTTTGGAATTTTAGGTTTGGGGAGATTTCCATTGTCTAGGGACTTTAGCGATGGAGTCGACAATGGGGATAGGATCATCTAAACAATTTGAAAAAGTCGTGTAACGATTTTTTTAATATTGTGATTTTATGCATTTTCATACATGCAATTTAAAATTTCTAATATATACATGTACATGTATTGTACAGGGAATCCAGGAGGGCACAATGCAAGATGAACACCAAAAGGGCACAATGGAGGGCGAACACCATGAGGTATTGCATGGAATTTGATTTTTTTATAATTTTGTTTTGATGATCTTACATTCTCATTTAATTTTAAAACATTAAAATTTAATTTTAAAGTACATAATCTTATGTATATATGCAATTACACATGTTGTGCAGGGCACCCATGATTCAGAGGAGAGCACCAGGAGGTTGATAGATCATATATTTGAGTGATATTTTCTAAATTGATGCAACTTTTTATTTGACAATTTGTTAATGTTATATTATTTTTATCATGATATAAATTTTGGAGATATTTAAAGTAAAACTGTTTATTATGAATTGATGCAACTTATTATTTGACAACTTTTTATTATATATTTTAAAATTTTGGACATATTTTGAATGTTGAACTCTTTATTATGATTCAATACATGCTAATTTTGGAGTTTATATATATTTTGCATGGTACAATTGATGTATGGTTCGATGCTTAAAACTTGTTTTTACATATTTAGGTTCATGAATATATAGGGAAATGAAAGTAAATTTGCATTTAATACATGCTAATTTTGGAGTTCATGTACATTTTTCATGGTATAATTGATATATGTTTTGATGCTTAAAACTTGGTTTTACATATTTAAGTGCATGAGTATGTAGTGCAATGAAAGTAAATTTGCATTTAGTAGGTACATTTTGCATTCAATCATTCCTATAATGTTAGTAGATGATTCTTAAGTTTTGTTTAATTTGTTTTTTCTTGACTTATTTAAAATGAATCTATTAAAATTGCAAATTACAAAATGTGGTTTGCATTTTGCACTTGAATGAATCAAATATAATTCGATGTAGATGTCTAAAACAATGATAACTTAAAATTGCATTATAAAATATGGTACATGTACATTTTTCCTTTATGTATAGAAAGTCTACCATGGATGTCGGTTGATAGTTAACTTTTAATATAAAGTTCTTTGAATGCACATTGACATGAGTTAGATAAAATTGCATTATAAAACATGGCCCACAATTTGCATGATGCATGCATGGATTGATGCTTTTAAATGTTTTACATATTTGCATTTAGTTGGTACATTTTGCATTCAATCTTTCCTATAATGTTAGTAGATGATTCGTAGGTTTTGTTTAAAGTTGTTTTGCCTTGACTTATTTCAAATGAATCTTTTAAAATTGAAAATTACAAAATGTCGTATGCATTTTGCATTTGAATGAATCAAGTATAATTCATTATAGATGTCTAAAATAATGATAACTTAAAATTGCATTATAAAATATGGTACATGTACATTTTTCATTCATATATAAAAAGGCTACTATGGATGTCGGTTGATAGTTAACTTTTAACATAAATTTCTTTGAATGTACATTTACATAAGATAGATAAAATTGCATTATAAAACATGGCCCACAATTTGCATGATGCATCCATGGCTTGATGCTTTTAAATTTTTTTTTATATATATTTTCATTTAGTTGGTACATTTTTCATTCAATAATTCCTATAATGTTAATAGATGATTCTTAGGTTTTGTTTAAAGTTGTTTTGTCTTCAAGGCTTCTTTCAAATGAATCTATTAAAATTGCAAATTACAAAATGTGGTCTGTATTTTGCATTTGAATGAATCAAGTATAATTCGATGTAGATGTCAAACAATGATAACAATTTGCATGATGCATGTGCATGGTTGATTCTTTTAAAGGTTTTGCATATAATTTAAGTTCATGAATATATAGAAATGAAAGTAAATTTGCATTTACTTGGTCCATTTTGCATTTGATCCTTCCTATAATGTTAGTAAATGATTCTTAGTAAATGAATTAAGCAACCACAATCACAAATTAATAGAGAGGTAACAATGCTCGACTCAACCAACTACAATAAAAATTTAATAGAGTAGTAACAATGAAGTACACATCACAAATTAATAGAGCAGTAAATCCCCAATATAGGTCTACATAACAAGAAACATACATATAACTTTGTAACTCAATACAAGACCCAATGAATATTGCTTTCACATCAACACATTCTTAAGAATGTACAACTTAAGAGTGCACAAAAAGAAATGTTGATAATGTACTTGACTTTATGTTCTCAAAGATGAATCCAAGTATCTAAGAAATTGTTGGGTTGTTCAATTAAAAAAATTCTAATGGAATGCCATCTTCAATGATCCGTTAATGGTCAACTTTTGGCGTTCTACATTTTTTAAATTTCAATTTTTTTTTTGTATTGAACTTCTATCAACTTTATGTGCGCTAC
Organism: Pinus tabuliformis; assembly: GCA_031772625.1. NCBI lineage: Eukaryota > Viridiplantae > Streptophyta > Pinopsida > Pinales > Pinaceae > Pinus > Pinus tabuliformis. The sequence continues at coordinate 1,390,187,157 of CM062819.1, read as the reverse complement.
ACACACCAAGTGAATATATTGACAACTTATGACATCGGGTTGATAGTCTTGAAAGTAAACATTACTCTCATTTTGGTGAGTTCTTGGAAAAATAACCTTTCAGTATAATAGATTGTCTTTCATATATAAAATCGTTATCATCATAGTCTTCCAATAACTTCATATTTCGTTCAATGCACCGCATCAAATAATACTTGACATTTTCTATGTTGTTAGTGGGTAAAACTACAACAAAAACATCTCTTGCATAATAAAACAAGTGTAAAGTCAGATCATAAGTTACATGAAATTAACTTTATCAATATGGACTTGATTTTATTATCTATTTATAGAGCTCTATATTTTAACTATTATCTAGATACTTATACACATTGATTTTAAAAACATAAAACATATATATACTGAAATCAATTGAAATTTTACCTTCTCTAACAAGACAAAAACAAGAATATTTTATTTTATCAAATGCAAACGCATTTCGGTAATCCTTTTTTTTAACTGAATGCAATTTTCGACTCCCTTTTACTGTTTTTGCTTCATATGTAATCGATCTATCTACATCTTTGACTCCAATATGCCAAAAAAACCTATAGTAAATTTAAACAACAATTTAAATATGTTATTTAAAATACAATTTATATATGTTGAAGATAATCATTGTCATACTATTTAAACTATATAATTTATAAATGTTTAAAATTAAAAAATTAATAAAAATGATCATATATTAAAACTATATACAAATTGATTTGTACATATATGTACATACCTTCATACCTCCCTTGATGGGTTAGTCTGATAGCTTATTGCAACGTCGCACCATTGAACAACTTGTTTAGCTAAAACAAGTATGTCTGCAGAGTGTTCCATTTGATATCTTTGAAGTTGTCGTTTTATACATGCCCCTGCACCATCATGTTCTCCTTTTCCATTACCAGTCTTAAAGAAATTCCAACGATGTTTAATGTGAGTTTTCTTATCAAGATGAAAAAACTAAAATAATGATCATGAATATTTGAATTGACCTACGCATCCATCTGACCATATCCAATGTTCATTGAATTTTATTCCACGACCTTTCAATGAGTCATAAATCTTATCAAAACAATGTTGTACAAAATGTGTATCATGTGTACGATCATCACTAATATAAAAGTAACATTCTTTAATAACATGTTGATTCTCACTAGTGCTTTCCATATCATCAACATTTCATTCATCATGTATATATAGAATATGGACAAGCATAGAGACTTGGTCAGAATGATAATATTCACTCTATATTTCATTTTGTGCAACAAATGTGTAATTCTCTGCAAAATCAACTATTGAAAAGATGGTCCCCAATGGAAACATTTCACGGTATTTTTTGAATTGCAGGTCCTACGATCAAGCTCTATGCGAATGCTTGGTGTACTTATAAATTTATGTCTCAAATTTCTTCAAAAACTCTCATGAATTTCTTCTTCTTGTAATTCAATCCTTTTAGGGCTTGTAATATTATTTGAACTAATTGATGTATGGATATATTCATATCTCTTCCATTTCACTTTTAGGTTAGACAATGATTGATCATTTATATCAATACAATATTTGTTGTGAAATAAAGCCAAATTTCTGGAATGATTGCATTTTTTACCACCAACACATTTATTTAGGTAAAATAATTCATGACTCTCCCTTTCACATAGAATTTCAAATATGAAACCATGGATAGTGGAAGGAGGAGGTGATTTTTTTCCAAAATGTTTTACCAAAATTAAGGTGTCATAATATAATTGAAATTCCACATGATAATGACAACAACAAGTGTTGTGTACAATGATATGTTTAACTACCATGGTTTTTGTTGCACAAAAGTACTAATTGAGACATTAATTCCACGATTCTCTTCTATGAACTTATTGAACAACTATATCTGAGTGGTGTCCAAGATATGTTTTTCATGTTCTTCATATTGATTTCGTGTTATTATTCGTTGCATCACATCCCTCACTTTTGGTGAAACACATGAATTTTTTATCCAATATTTAACATCTTGTCCAAGTCTATTTTTGTATGGTTGCCTACAAATAACTGTCTAACAAGAAAGCTCATCATTTACATGTTCGTGAGGTCCCTAATATTTTTGCCATAGATTTTACCAAATGATTTCGTTTAGTACTTGATGAAACCACTGCCATTTGCATTTCTCTGCATGCATTTATATTACTTGTCTTTCTAGATCTTCCAATTGATTTTAAAGCACTATTTATATTTTGAATCACATTTTCCTTCACTTTTTTATCTTTCATTGATTTTCGAATACCCAATAGAGTTGTAGCATCTTTTAATTTCTTTGATGTTAAGAGACCTCTCAAAAATTGAGTTTGAAATGTCACATTTTCATCTTTGAAGAACTTCTCAATAATGACCTTAACACGATATCATACAATATGGTCAACTTTTTTATCTTCATATATGTCAATGTCAACATTTTCTAACATCTGATCATTGGTATTGATTTCATCTATACATATGAAAATTAAATGTAAATGGGTATAAATATTCAATAAATAATAAAATTTAAAAATAGAGTTTGAATGAAATTGAAATTAATAAATATGTATAACTTCAATAATACACATGACATATATATATATACATACTTGATGGTGATTCAACTTCTTCATTTGAATCTCTATCAACATTTTCAACAACATCATCAATTATTGGTTCATTATCTTTTTCACTTTATCTTTCAACATTTTCAATCTCATCATCAATGTTATAAGGAACATTTCTTTCTATTTACATTGCAAAATATTTTTCAAATTAGTTCATCAAATAAAAATTGAATTTCACAATACACTAGTTAAATTTTAAATATCATTTATAATATTTACATTTACATACCTGCTTCAACTTCTAGTTGAGATTGATTTTCCCTTTCAATATTTGCGCATTCTTCTTTCTTTCTTTTGTAATAGTTTCTCCCATATTCTCTACACTCCTCAATGTCTCTTGTTCGATCATATTTTCTCTTGCAATTTCTTTGATTTCTCATGATAATTCAATCTATGTAGATTTTTAAAATCCAACCCAAAAAAATCAATTTCAAAAAATCCTGCAAAAAAAATTCACTTTCAAAATTTAGACCAAAAAGCTCACTTTAAAAATTTAGCACAAAAGAATTACTTTAAAAAAAAATCACTTTAAAAATTCAGCCAAAAAATTTTACTTTAAAAAAAACTCACTTTGAAAATTCAGCACAAAAATCACTTTAAAAGTTCAGCGTAAAAAACTTTCTTTAAAAATTAAGCCCAAAAAAAATACTTTAAAAATTAAGCTAAAAAAACTCAATTTAAAAATTCAGCCCAAAAGAATTATTTTAAAAATTAAGCTAAAAAATATCACATAAAAAATTCAGCTCAAATAACTTCCTTTAAAAATTAAGTTAAAAATTCTCACTTAAAAAATTTATCTTAAAAGGCCTACTTTAAAAATTAAGGCCAAAAACATTCGTCCAAAAAGTTCAGCCCAAAAAAGACATTTACCTTAAAACTTTAATCCAAATGAGGAAAGTGTGCGAAAATGAAGTTTTCACTCCATGTATTTATATTGTTTTGTGCGAAACATTTTTTTGGAGGGTCGCATCTTTTCATTTTTGCAGACGACGGAAAATATCGACACATTTTCGGCTGAAATTTCAAAATTAATTTGGTCAAAATTTTAAAATAATTCCACCAAATGATTTTTCCGTTTATTTTAATGGCCGTCGACGACAAACACAAGTTCGATCGAACATAATTTTAATTAGGTTGAACTGTTTTAACTTGCAACTCTACAACAACTCGACTTTGGTCACATTTTTCCAATTTCAGAATGCTTAAACTTCATCAAATATGATGAATTGTTGTCGAAACAAAAACAAGAATTTTCATAATTGAATCTAGTTTTAGTAGATATAAATTTTATGGAATTTCATAGAAATTTGCTAATTTTAATTAATTTTCTTAAAAATTGTGTGTAAAAAAATTCTGAAGGTCAGTATGATTCAATGAAATCCAAAATCTGTATCTTCCGAAATACACTATAAAAAAATATAAAAAATTTATGGTTCATTACATTTGTCCGTCTTCTGTAATGAGTAGTTTTTATATTCTTAGTTTATAACTAATATGTTGAGAAAATGGACGCTTAGCTAAACATATTCAAAATTTATAGTTTTTTCATATTGGTTCAATTCAAAAAATTCTACTAATTATGATATGCATCAATTGGTTTCATAAATATAATGATATCGAAGTAGAATCCGTCTAGATTGTTGAAACACATTTTGTTCTTCAAAAATGCCAAGTTAACAAAGAATACACTAGTGTTCAAAAACATGGTGTGTTATGAATCCCTTGATTTTTAAAAAACACAGTCAAACAATTTCTAAGTTGACATATCAAATGTGAATAAAAAAAATTCCAAAAAAAAGTAATAGAAAGCTAATAAAATTTCTAACAAGTTTCATTTTTATTGTAAAATGAAATTCTAAATAGAAAAATTGCTTTGGCTTGCTGAAAGTTGAAAAACTTCTAAAAATGATATTTTTTCTCAAAAAAAGTGCAAAAAGTGTAACCCAATTTCACATTTCACCCATTAAAAATAAAATTAATAACATGAAAATAATTTTACTCGGTCAAAATAAAATAAAAATAATAAAAAAAAATGTTAAAATAAAAATAACTTCATGGTATTCACCCATGGTATTAATGTGGAATATAGTCTATTTAAAGGAGGAAATTAAACCAACCTAGATCCATCTTAACTCTATATTTATCAGGATCAAATCTCCTGAAATGAAAACCTCTTTTAGAGGAAAGAGATTTGATCATTCTTGGAATTTGGTAGATCCAGAGTTCAGATGGATCTAGGTTGGTTAATATTTAGGTTTAGTATTGAGGTTTTTAATATTGGGATTAATATTGAGGTTTATAATATTACGTTTAATATTAGGGTTTTTAATATATAGGATTGATATATAGGGTTTACATATATTAGTGTTTATAATATTGGGTATATATATATATATATATATATATATATATATATATATATATATATATATATATATATATATTTCATTTTATATTATATATCTATAATATATTTTAGTTTAATATATAATATACATAATTGTTACATGGAAAAAAAAATTGGATGGTGGGAGAGATGGCGAGTCAAGCTAGGGTTTCTCTATTCGTTTCTCACAAGTCTGAAGTTGTCATTGTGTAAAATACCTCCACATTCATGGCTTTCGTCTTTGCATATGGTCTCATAATTTGTTCTCCTGCCCAATGTGTGGGGTTCAAACGAGTTTGGAAGAGTTTTATTTGCAACATGGTCGCATTTCGAAGAGTTTTATTTGTAACAATTTTGTAAGGAGTTCGTGGGAAATGGAACTTGTAGAGCCAAAACAAGGGATTTTCCAAGTCCTATGGACATATTGTGGCCAATATGATGCCTCATTTATGCCTCCAGATACTTCGTTGAATTCTTCATCGATGTCCAATGCTTGTTGTTATGGACGTGGGTAAAGCATATAACAGGTACCATGGTGATAATTCCCCATTCTTGTGGTCCATTTTTCCCTTGCAGTACTTTTCCATGGGTATATATATATATATATATATATATATATATATATATATATATATATATATATATATATATATATAGATATATGAGGCCACACAGTTTCCATCGGTGTTAGGCTAGGGCACCCACTGCTCTCTACTCGTGTTTTTTGAAATCCCCTTTTTCTAGATAGAGCTTGAAAATATGACCAGATTTAAGAATTCTTCTTACTCTGACAGGAAACAGAGTGAGTTCCACCTTCTAGATTTTGATTAAGAGCTTATGTGGGGAAACTAAACTATTATGGGTCAACAACTCTTCTATTGTATGCTCGTTAAAGAAGACCATTGAAATAAGATGGGGTATCTCATATTGTTATCAAAGCCTTCAATTTGATAGAAAGGTCTTAGTGGGCACATTCGTGGTTCAAGACTATAATATCTCTAAAAACTCAACCATTATTATGAGCACAAGATTTTGTGGGGGTACACTTGGTGAAAAATCTGCTAATGAGACCCCTGTACCCTATAAGGATGCCACCAATAGGAAGGTTTCAACCCCAACATAATAGATTAAAAGTATTCCTGGCCCAATATAGTTGAACAAATGGAAAAATCTCCTTCCATGGAAGTAAACCTTCTCGAAGTAAATCCCTTGTTCTTTGTTACAATCTAAATCTATCATATGTAGATTCAATGGGTTTTAGCCCAAACTTGAAGATCTCATAAAATGGATTCTTTCTACTTGAACTTTGGAATTTGAATTTTTTTTTGTTCAAAAGGTTTTTCATAACACAGTTTGAAACACAAAAGGATCTAGACTACGCGCTAAATGTAGGGCCATGGTTTTGGGGAAGATTTGGTCTATTCATTACACTGTGGTTTCCTGAGTTTGATGCAAACTCTATGGTGGTATTTACTATGTCAGTTTGGGTCAGGCTCCCAAATCTTCCACTCCCATTATGGCACCATAAAGTGCTTGAAGACATAGGAAACACGCTGGGTAAATTTAAAAGAATCTATATGAGGAGAACATAAAATGGTATTTTTACCTATGCTAGAATATTTATGAAGATTAACCTAAGAAAAGGTCTTCCTAATCATATAAATATGAAACACCAAAATTTCTATTGGTCACAAGTCATAGACAATGAAAATATGACATTTAGATGTTGTGTGCGTTTTCAGACAGGCCATCTACAACAAGTTTGTCCACAGGCAAGGAAGAATCCTAGGAAGAAGAAGAGGCAAACAAACAAGCCAAAAGGTTGGCAATTTACATAGCAATATCCTTCTAAAGATGAAGAAGACAATAAAAATAATGTAAACAAGATGAAGAAGAAACTAATGACATAGAACTATAAGGGGTTGACATGAGGGGGACACTACAATATAGTTGGCCTCTCACAATGTACAATAGGTTGAAAAGGAGCCCATGGACATATTGATAGTGGATGGATATGGGGGATCAAAAAAATCACATGTATCAATAGTTCTGACTTAGACAAAGAAGTCCAAAATGTGGGACAAGAACCAGCCTTGGTCCAAGTTGATCGAAATCCTTAAGGCTGGAAAACAATGCATAGACGAAAAAGGAAAAAGAGAAAAGATATGTACTAATCAACCATAATTTTTTATTTTTCCTTTTTGTTGTTCCTAGTTTATTTTATGATGCTCCATGTATATTTATTACCTTTATTGCTACTTTTAGCTCTATCTATGTTTATCAACATGTACTGGCTTGACCTTTATATGCATATACACTGAGGGTGTCTACAAAATGTAATTTTTAGTTTAATTAATAGAAATTACGATTTTTTTCACGTGTGTGTGTGTGTGTGTGTATTATTGGCCATAAGATAATGGTGGGAAATAAATAATTATTAATAATAATAACGATATAATATTATTATATTATATGTTAATTATGTTACATTTTGAAATATAACTATTAATATATTAATGCAATATTATATAATAACATAATACTATATTAAAATATAATATAATAAAAAATAGTTAACCTTTAACAAGATACACTTAATAATTATTAATGTGGTTGATATATGTCTATCCATGTATATTTACCATATTTACTAATGTAATTGTAGATGTACCTCATATATGTCTATATATTTATATCAACCACATTGATAAATGCGGTTGTGCTACTTATTATCTCTGCCCCCAGGCAAGTATCACACAACAAGTATTGGTTGGATTTGTATTAACTTGGTCAAATATATCAAATATTTTTCAAATTATTAAATTATAGCTTTAATAAATGATTTTTTATTTTCTGTCAAAAATTGATTCGCATTTATCCTTATTGATTGGATGTAAATTTTAACTTCTTATTGGGCCATGCCTCGTTTAATGAATCCTCTTTGTTTTCAAAATTCATTTACTGCCAAAGAGATAAGTCATATTGGTTCTATTACCGTTTGTACTAGTTGCCGAATTCAATATCTGTCCTTAGCCTCGATATCTGTGAATTTCAAGTTCTTTATCTTGTATAATCTAATCTACAAAGGAAGAGTGGTCCATGGTGCTTTCCTCCTCCTGTGCAGCGCTGCTGACAACCCTGTATAGAGATGGTACGATACTTCTTGCATGATCAGTTTGTTAGTGGCATACCTTAGTAAGACATGTGGAGACTTATCTCTGCCAAACACACTAATGAAGTTGCCACCTGGTGAGGCATACCAATCTGTGATGTCTACTATCACCTCCATTGCTTCTCGTGACATGCAAGGTGAATCTTCTTCAAAGATAAGCTTGTACATTGGGATGATGAAGTGGTTAGTTAATCGTGCCATTACTCCTCGATAACTGCATTTCGAAATAAACTTGCAATAGATATGCACAATAGTCTCTTGTGGTTTCCATGTCTAGTTCATGCCAAGGAACTGTTGTTGCACACAGATTGCATCCAATAAGTATGCAGACATATAGAACCTTTCTCACTCACCTTGGATGGATTTTGAACCTGTGCTACATGGGCCTTCAATTGTTGAGCCAACAGATCTGACCAGTTGAATGGCCTCCCATCATTCACCAACTGGTCTAATAAGACTTCCCACCCTTCAGGAAAGGTTTCAGTGCTCTCTTGACCATGGATTTTGTAAGCGAAGATAACCAAGAGCTGGTAAGCCTTCCTGAGGGACTTTGTCTTGTACACATGGGTGGGTGTCTGTCGAAACTTTGATGGCTCTTTCACCCAACATTTGACAATGTCTCTTGTGTTCACATAGTTGTGGGTGGCATAGAAGAGTGAGTCCATGCACTCAAATGGCTCAGGCAAGTGATACATTTTTTGAAAGTCTTTTGCCTGGAAGGTGGCAAGCTTCTACTCACTGGCACTGCTCAATGTCATGCTCTTCTCATAGATGTGTGAGACAATCCAGTTGATAACATATGCACATGGGAAGGTTGGATACCTGCATGCAACCTGTTATCACTCAGGTTGTTCCCTGCCTCCTGAAGGGAATACGACCGAGGTAACCACTAACCAGTCCTTTAGCTGCAGATTCTAGCCAATCTGCAACCAGAGAGAGCCTCTGGTTGCAGATTGGCTATAATCTGCAGCTAAAGGACTGGTTAGTGGTTACCTCGGCCGTATTCCCTTCAGGAGGTAGGGAACAACCTGAGTGATAACACAACCTTGTATAGCCCTGACTGTCAAATGTTGAGATAAACCTATCGGTCCTCTAAGTCTGCCTCAAATTCCTTTGCAAAAGCATCTTTAATTTGCTGGCATATTAGTGATGGTCCTTTCTCTATAAACAAATGATTATCTGCATACGCTGAAAAATATATTGATGTTTTCTCAACTACTTCCCCAGTACTACTCTCACTGGTTTCCTTTTATGCATCTCTCTTAGATGCCATGGTAAAAGTGATTACTGGAGAGGTGCTCAGCAATTGTTGTACGTGTGGGATAGAAAGGACACTCATGGAAATAAAATGTCAATCTTAAGAAAAACAACTTACAAGGCATGTTCAAGTAGAAAACCGATCATCAAATGGGGAGGATTGTGCAATTTTATCTTGCAAGAGGGATTGGCTTCCTGTGGGAACTGCGCACTGCAAAGTCCCAACAGTGAGGATGGAAGCTTGACCTAGACAAAGGCCTGGGAGAGACTACGCATTACATAGTCTTAGTGGCCAAGGATGGTAGGTTGGCTCCTGGAACTATGTAGTGCATATTTAGATCCATCTTGGACTAAACATTGTGCAATTCTAGAGGCCAAGCTTTTGGCTTGAGCCTCAGGATTGCGTAGTACCAGGTATGAAAAATGTAAACCGACCAAGGGAAATCCAGATCTGCAAATGGAACTGTGAAAATGAGTAGATATGAGAGATGGTGTGAAGTTGAGTGCAGATCTGATTAAGTGAAAATAGATGCATGTGAATCAAGTGCAATAATTAATCAAGCGGAAAGAAAATGAAGTAAGTGAGGAGAGTCGCTGCAATGACGACCATGGTTGAAAAAGTAGGAAAACTAATGCGACACTTGGGAAAGTCAATCTAAAGCTTAAAACAACACTTATACAAGTTAAAACAAGTCAAAATTCCAACAACCATGAAGAGAAACAAGTGAAACAACACTCACACAAGCCAAACAAAAAAAACGACTAAAAAAGCGGCCAAAGACGACAAAAGAAAAAATCACCTGGAAAAGCACAAACAATCGCACCAAAGGTTCCTTGATCTCCTCGAGAATGCTATATCTCCAATATTGAATGTGAAAATGAGTTCTAGAAGCATTGATTAAATATATTTCAACAAATTAGGGTTTATGATGCACGTGCCTAAAATCAAGGAAAAGGTGACACTTGGCAGAAGTTTCTAAAAATAGCGAAAGTTCCTCCTTCGGGATACTAAAAATAGATCCTTATTTTTTAGGCATGCTTTTTATTTTTTTCTTTTGTCTTTTTATGGGGAAACTTGCCATGCACACTGTCGAAAAAAGACTGTGTAGTTCCAGGCAACTGGGAAACTTTCCAGCTCAATGCACTATGCAGATTTTGAGCTGAGTGAGGGTTGTGCAATTGTTGGGCTCCCTCCCATGACTACAAATTTTCTGAGCTTAAGGCTGACTTTCATTTAGGATTGTACAATTCCCATCATCAAGGATGCTTTCCCTTAAGGATTGCACAGTTTCTAGAGGCAAGCCCAGAACTGTTGTGAGACCAAGTTGGGATATCAACTTGTGACTTAGAAGAATCAGCTGAGTGAACAAACAAGAGCAAAAACGGAAATATAATTCGCAATCGAAGCATACATACCTGGATCAGTGTGAGATGAGTTGTTGTGGATAAGAAGGGAGGTTCCAAATTTGAAGCATAGGAAAAATTTAAAGGGTGGTTGTAGCCACTACAATAGGATGATAAATACCTTTTTAAGAGTTGAACTTGCCCTTGAGCATGCTAGGACTGCTATAAAATGGTGAAAAAAAGGTGAAATGAGATGGTAAAAGGGTAGTAAAAAACCAATTCGCGACTTTAACAATAGTTTTATTAAACTTTAAGATCTGTATATTTAACTGTAATTAGTACATGCATGTGAATGAAAATTATGAAGAAAAATAGAGAGCAAAAAAATAAGCTCACACACACACATAATACACAAGATATGCTCTCTGGGAAACCCTTTTGGGAGAACACCCAGCTGGAAGGTGAGGCTGCTTCGCTCTCTTTATTTGTCTAGAAATATGGTTGAGATACAAAAAAGCAATGCCTTTGGCCCGTGGGTTGCTACAGTGCATAGATCCTCTCTGTTTTCTATACCTCCTATCTCTCCTGGCTATATTTTCTCAGATATGAAACAAAATTGTTTCAAAAGAATGGAATGCCTCTTCCTCCTAGTGGCCTAGTTATAACACAACCCGATAACCTATTAGTGGTTAATTTTGACTACATCAACTCTTAACTAGATTTACAATATATACTCTTCTAGAGTCTTTTACATCGTAATCATGTGGCTAGTCCCTTTTCCATGAATAATGGGGGATGACATGGCATCCTCCCAAACTATAGGTGTGAAAACAGGAACGCCAACTTCTAAGTGGCATAACGTTTGCATACGGACTTCGATTGATGTGATTCCTATGTCGTTAGAAAGATATTTGTGTGTAGAATAGCATGAAACAATGATGCACTAAAGCAACAAAATCTTACCCTGAAAAACGACATTTGATGCCTCAAAATGCTCCCGGAAGGTTTTGGACCTCGTTTTACCAAACTGGGTCACACTAGTAAAAGCGATCCCATGAGCTAATTCCTCCACTTTTTCCACTCCAAATGCAACGATATGGATGGAAAAAAATATAATGATCCAATATGGATCACATAACTTATAATTTAGTTGTTTACTTTGTTTTCATTGGCCTCTTTCTACTTGTATATAGATGTTTTTTTCCTCCATTCAATATTGAATCCACACATGGCATGGTATGTGGATGGAGATAGTTTTCCTTTATTGTCAATGGTGGTCTCTGCTAACATTTTTGGATCTTTTGACTTCTCTAAGAAAGTGCGGTTGTGGTGGAAAGATGCTAGAGACGCATTTGTTTTTTGGATGGGCTAATGATAAAGAGGCATAAAGAAAATTATGGTGGTAACTAGAACAATAAGGTTAATAACTCTTAAGCTACATCTCTATCATCTTATGTGATTTTATAAATGTGTTATATGTTCAAAGATTTTAACACATAAGTCACTATAGAGTGTTTGGACTGGGGCATTGTTTGTGATATTCTCTCCCAATTTATTGGAGTAAACTAAAATTCAATCCCAACAATTCAATTCCATGGTCTACGAGACACCTTAAGATGGAGACAACCTAGACAAGTGAAAAATTATCTACTCCTAGCCATAGACGTCATGGAAAAAAGACTTAATTCATAGACACAAAATTAATGGACAAAAATCTATAATAATTAAAAAAATAAGTTCATAGCTTGAATAAAACCATAATGATTAAGAATTTAGAATAAATAGAATTTCAAAGTCAATCATGAGTTAAATGCTTGAATTAAGGAGTCATCTTTCGTGTCCTTTTGCAATGATTAGACAAGCTAAGAAGGTAAGATGCAATTTAAAGTGTGATAGGGGTAAGAGAACAAGATCTATAGTAGGTATTCAATAAAATCCAACTGACATGTTTTCATGGAAGATTCATACTTGTATGAGTCTATGAAGAAGCAAATTCCCCACCCCATAGGCATTCATTCAAGTTTTCCAAGCCATTCAAAAATCAGAATAATATGTATTCTATCAAAAGGAAAATAGAAATCAATGAGTTGTGGGGATCCAAGACCCATTAGTAATGTAAACAACTAATTTCATGGTAGGATGATTCTGTAACAGAAAATGTTGAACTACAATTAGCTGCAAGATGGAAATTCTCTACCAAATCGGACAAAACAGGATAATCACAACTCATGTGATTTATCCAAATCAATTGCCTTAACAATATTTTTCCTACCATTATTCATACTAACAGAGTCAAATTACTAAATATATGTCCAAATCAGAAATTCCTTTAAATCATGTAGATACACAAATGATGTGTAGTTTCTGAGACACAAGTTAACCGATAAGAGCGATTTTCTTCAAAAGAACTAATGTATTCCAATGAACTTAATAAGGCTATTGCATTATGAACTTGAGATAAATTAATGTCAGGGTGATATTATTTGAATTTAAAATTTTCTCCATCCAACGTACATATTTTTCACAAAGAAGGGAATCCCTAAAAAGTATGTTAATGTACATCTCACTTGAACCCAAATAGAATTTTTCCAAGAATAATAATCATAAACAAGTATCTCCACACACAAATCTTGGGTAGTTACTTTATAAAAATGTGATAACTTATTTCATACAAGAGGAGCAGTCTTTTCAAAGATTAATATATTCCAAATAATAGAATATATCTAGAATACCCTAGCTAGTCATATCCTTTGTTGGTGAACTAAAATTTTAATATCGAAAGAAACATAGTAGAATATATCTAGAATAATCCACCAAATAAGATCCTCCATTTGTGAGCTAAAAATAATAAAGCACTGGATGACCTTATGAATGGTCCCCCAATTAAGCATGTGGATTCTTTGCCTGCCTAAGCAGAGAAAAAATCTGCTACAACAAATGAAAAATTGATCTTAAGAAAGGACTAAACTCCATTGGCTAACTTGTTCTTCCTGTTGGTCTCATATAATCTTGATCTTAATATTTCATTGACAACAATTGTGGAAATTTCGTCTTCAACTTGGTGGAATCCATTTTATTAATACTTTGAGGAGAAATTATGACTTTTTCCTATTGTTCAAGGGAAAAGTTTGTCCACTTGAAAGTACGATCAATATATTCTCTATGCATCTGTAAAATTTCATTATGGCTTAGAACACATGGGTTTGTAAATTTCCTTATGCCAGTACAATTCCTTTTTTCCATCTCAATCAAGATTGGCAACAACTCATCAAGTATTGCGTAACAACCCTCGTGAAAATTCCATGTAACAAAAGTTGATAAAGGAAAAACAATAACCACAATTGATGGGACACTTATTCAAAGTTGAATATTGGGAAAGACATCCTAGTGTGGTTGTTCATTTGGTTATTAATGGCTAAGGAAATTGGCAAAGGTAATGACTAAGGATTTGGAAAGGAAAAATGGCATTTTTGACACATTTATTTATGAAAATAATGGAAATTAGGAGAAAATGGAGGTGGAAGGTCACGGGTTGCATGTGAGGAGGAATTTGAAAGAAAATAATCGAAAATGAACAAAATAGAGGCCTCATTCATAAAAAGGCTTCTGAGGATCAGTACACTGACTTTTGTCAGTTCAGTTTTGGATCTCTATAATTATTCTCTCTCTCTCATACTATTGGATACTTAGAGTTTTCATGGAGCACTCTTGGAGAGTGTGGCACACTTGGATTTTTGGAGCAAGAAGGAAAAGGAAGAGTAGGAAAGTGTAAGAGGTTATTAGGATCAGTAGCTATAGCGGATTTGGCTTGCAGGTACCAAGTTGCATGTGTGTTTTCCTCACTAATTTCGGCATGCATGGAATTTGCATGTGGATTATTGGTCACAATCTGTCACCAGCATAGAGGATTTCCTGGATTGACAGTGAATTGCCTAGCCTTGACATTTCTTGGATAGTCATGGAGAATTGTGGGTTTATTTCCTTGTTTTGTTTTGGTTGAGTTATTATTTCTTGGAAGCCCTAGTTGGACAAATGATTTGGAAGCCCTGTAATAGCTTGGGTTGAGTTACTAGTCCTAGAAGCCTTGGTTGGAAAAATTCTCTAGAAGCCCTTGGTAGGTTGAGTTAATAGATCTGGAAGCCCTAGTTGGACAAACACTCTGGAATCTCGACGACAGTTGTGGGTTGAGTTACTAGTCCTAGAAGCCTTGGTTGGAACAAATGCTCTAGAGCCCTGGAAGGCTTGGGTAGAGACCAATCTGATGATGGTTTTGTGATGTCTAACCATGAGGTGGAATCATTGTTTGATGGGTTGAGGTGGTTGGCCTCTAGAACCACTAGATGGTTTTGGATTGATATGTTCTACGAGATCCCACATTCATTCTTGGAACATGGCATAAGGGTGAATCGATGAAGAGAGATTTGGCTCAACCATTCTACGGTTGGGTGGAATGTGGAAGTCCCATCCCGGGTTTGGATTTTGCATCCTCAATATGAGGTTATTTCTCCTTGTATTTCTATGAGTATTATACTGGTTTATATGTGGATCATATGGTTGTGATTTCTTTGGTATTTTTGTTTTTTTTTGTAAGTCGGATGTTTATATTATAGCACAAAATATAGTACAGAAAATCTGCAAAAGCAGATCGAGAGGCACTGACAGACTAGAAACAGAAGCATCAAATGCTCAGAAAGTTCAAAAAGAAACTGCACAGCGCACACCGCGCAGGGTGGCCCGAACAAGGAGCTGATGCCTAATTACCCGACACTATCAAAACCTGACAATACCTGACAGCAACATTAAGAAACAAAGGCCGAAGCATGGAAAGAGAAGAAGAAAACAGTGAAGGGGACGACACTAGATGAACTTGCCCATGCAACTGATTGTATCCAGGCCAACCTCTCGAACATGTTTGTCCACTTTTGCTTGCAGGGCTTCGATTGGCTCGTTCTCCTGCACTTCTGTTGTGGTCTGCTGCTGATTCATGGGTGCTGGGTTCACTGTGTCCCTCAGGATCCTGATGAGCAAAGTAAGCTTTCTGTTGATTGTTTGAATGGTCTCATGCACCGTTGTGATTCTGCGGTCCAACGAACTGTTGTAGTCGATGATTTTGGCCATTTGTGCCTCCGTCAGGTTCACCTCATTCACGACTTGCTGCTTTTCTTTCTCAATCGATTCCAGGGCTTTAGCAATGAGAGTCTTGATGCGCCAACTCTCTACTTTAGTTCTGACAAACTGCGTGGCTCTCTTTGAAGGCGTGCCCGGGTCCTTCATCCAGTCAACCTCTTCCGCTACCTCCTCCTCCGTGCACCCAACTTCCTCTTGTTTAGCCTTGGCTTCCAGCTCGGCGACTTTGCGTTTGTTCTTGCTTGTCGTTCTGGTCTCATACCCTCTCTTCGCATCTTGTAGGTCCTGATTCGCCGCAGCGCAACGACAACTCTCCGCGTCCATAACTAACTCTCTACGCTCTTCCCGGCTGATGCAGTTGCCAACGAGGGAGGCGTGCTCAGCTATATTTTGAAACACTATGGAGAGAACAGGGTTTCTACTCTCTGATTTATAGTGCCTTCCCTTGTATTCTCTCATGAAGCCTGTCTTAATCCAGCTGGTAGTGGGAGTATTGTTGTAATTAATACGGTTGAGGTTCGCACAGGCCAAACCGCTCCAAGCCGAATGAACTTGAATGTGGCTGATCTTAATCCAAGTTGAGTTATGCCATGTGTCCTGTGCTTCTGAGCTATTGATATGGTGAATTGTGGTGCTTGATTTATCCTGATTTCCAGCATGTCTGGCCTCCTTGTGCCATATCTCGGGCCAACCCTCTCCTCTCGAAATCATCATAAATGTTGCTGATGTTTTCCCATACGGAACCGTCCCAGGTGGCCCATTTCCTATGCTGCTGAGGCTGTGTGCTCTGTGGTGCGATCTGTTATGATCATTCGTCTGGTTGGCTTGCCGCCGCCAAGAATTCCACCGCCAAAAATGTCCTATCATCCAACTTCCGTTGATATTATTGCTACCGTTGCCGGTAACTACAAACCTCCGGTACCGCGACCCAAGACCGTCACCGGCTAGGCTTGATCGGCCTCGATTAAATCCTTCTCTGCCAGCTGTGCGCATGTCGCTTTGAGGATTGGGCAGTCCACCTCCTGCCAACAGCTGTCCCATATTTTGTCCTGGTTGTCTACACCATGGTTTGCCAAGTAGTCTGCCAACCCGTTCGCTTTCCTCCTGATTGTTTGGAACACCAAACCTCTCATTCCTGCTATCAGCTCCGCTATGTTCTCAGTAACCTTAGCCAACCTCCAATGTTTGGTGGCTTTACTGGCCCTGGTCCCTGCTTGTATGCGTTTGGCCGCCATGATTGCCAAAGAGGAATCCCCTTCAACTATTACATTGCCTCGTTGAATTATCCTTAGAATTCTCAGACCTTGTTCGAGCGCAGCAAACTCCATTTCATTGTTAGTACTTTCACCAAGCGCCCTACAGTAGATATGTAAGATTTCTCCAGCCTGATTGCGAATAACGCCTCCGATACCTGCTATGCCTAGGTTGCCCCTCGAAGCCCCGTCAAAATTCAATTTTAGGCCTCCCTCCGGCGGGCATTGCCATCTAAGGATTTGCGAGGAAGGTTGTGAGCTGTTTCCCACATTCGGTAGATTGCTGGATGCTTCCAACTGAAAGCTCTTCAGGATACGTAAGTCCTGAGCCGACGGTTTTTCATTCGGTATTTCTTTGCATTTTGTCTGGATGAGCTGTTGGATGTTAATTAAGATTGAGTCTTTGGCACATTCTATGTTTCTGATTTCCTCTTGAAAAATCCTTCAATTGCGCTCCTTCCATATCGTCCATAAGATGAAACCTGGGACACATTTCCATATACTCTCAACTCTTCGAATGCGAGAAAAGTTTTTCCTCCAGTTAATGATGGTACCTTGAATGGAATCTTTGTCACGATCGGATGCACCTAGCAATCCTTCCATCCAGTGCCAAAGCTGGTTAGCCCATTCACAAGAATTAAAAAGGTGATTTATAGTTTCCGCTGCTTCCGTACACATTGGGCACCTTGAAGGTCCCCTGAATCCTTTTTTTAGTAGATTCTCCCAAGTCAGTGTTTTCTTTTGCATAAGAAGCCATAAGAAGGTTCTGATCTTCGGCCAGTGAAGGTTGTCCCATACCTTGTTGGACCAGGGAACTATTTCAGGCTACTCTTCCTTCTCTATTATACTCCTGGCTTCTTTCAGGGAGAAGTCTCCATTGCCATGCGGACCCCATCTCAGCTTATCAATCTCTCCGGAAACCCGAATTTTCCTTTTGAGGAGTTCCTGATTTAAAGCTTGAATACTTTCTTGAATGTTTTCGTTATTGCTTGAGTTGAAAACTGTCCACTCCCTCCATTCCGGGTCTCTACTGATTGGGTTCCAGTATTGATTGACTCTGAATTTGCCCTCATTTTGATTATTTTGCTTCAGGGGTAAAAGCTGTAGGGATTCCAGTTTAGGGGATTGCTGCCAAGCATCCTCCCAGAAAAGAGCTTGGGTTCCATTACGTATCTCCCAGAAACTGTGTTCCTGAACTATGCTTCTGTTGTTTTTAGCATGATTCCATATTGGCGAGCCGTCAGGAGCATCCTGTGTTCTGATTAGGTCTTGATCGTAGCAATTCGGCAAGTACTTTTCCTTCCAATGACTGGCCCAAGGTAGGCTGGTATCAATGATCCATTTCCACCAGATTTTGGCACCACATATTCTATTTGCCACTGAGGGATCAACCAAATTTAGTCCCCCCCTATCCTTAGGTTTACATAATTTCTGCCAAGCAACCAGAGACCATTTTTTCTTGTCATTGTTTCCACTCCATAAAAAGGATCGTTGGATTATTCTCATTTGATTTAAGATTCCTTTTGGAGCAGGAAGAATTGATAACAGATATTGAGGGATGGCCTGCAAGACAGCTTTGGTAAGTATGAGTCTGCCTGCCAAATTTAGAGCTCTGTTTGTCCATTGTTTGCATTTTCTCTCCATACTGGCCAAAACTTTCTCCCAATGAACCTTTTGCCATGGTTTGAGAGTGAGAGGGGCCCCAAGATATCTCGAAGGCAAGGTTCCAATTTTAAACCCCAGAAGCTGAGACAAATGAGACTGGATAGCCTGATGAGTATTGAAGAAGAAAATTGTAGACTTGGAGAAATTTAATTCCATCCCGGAGGCTCTGCTGAACAAAGTTAGAATGTCCCTGTAGGCTAATGCTTCTTTTACTGTTGGAACACCATGTAACATAGTATCATCCACAAACTGTTGATGAGTTGTGGTTGGGATGGATCTAATAGGCTGCAAGCCTCTAATTTGACCCTCTGCTTTTTTCCTGGCTATTAATCTACTTAGGCCTTCCATTAGAATGACAAACAAGAACGGGGACAGGGGATCACCCTGTCTGATGCCTCTTGAAGGGCTAAAGGGGGCTGAGGGGGCGCCATTCACCAGGATAGAGTATCTAGGAGATTTTATGAGGGCTAAAACCCATTTTATCCATTGCCTGCTGAAACCAAATGCTTCTAAGACTGCTTCCAGGTAAGTCCAGCTTACTTTGTCATAAGCTTTAGAAAGATCTAATTGCATAAGCATTCCGGCTTCTTTCCGCGAATGAAGTGAGTGAATCATCTCCTGTGCCAATAGAATATTGTCTAGAATTTGCCTTCCTTCAACGTAGCCAGATTGCTCCTGCGATATTATGCGTGGAAGGATCGACTTCAGCCTGTTGGCTATGACCTTGGAAATGATTTTGTAGATAACATTACAAAGGGCTATGGGCCTGAATTTCTCTGGTTTGTTTGCTTCTTCAACTTTGGGTATGAGATCAATGAAGGTTGAATTTAGAGATTTTAGGATAGTTTTTGAACGTCTTGAATCTTCCACGACTTCCCATATATCTTGCTTAACAATGTGCCAGCAGGCTTTGTAGAAGTTGATGGTGAATCCATCCGGTCCTGGTGCTTTGTCGCTGGGCATGCTCCGTACTGCCTCCTCCACTTCCTCCAAAGTAATTACTTTTCTTAGGGCCCAATTCTGATCCTCTGTAATGGATTTAGGGATGGCATTAGTGACTTCTTTGATGGCTTCCTCTCTGTTGATCCCCGGTTCTTGCACTATAAAGCTAAAGTGATCCGATAAGGAAGCAGATATCTCGTTATGATTTTTAAGGAATTCTCCCTCACTGTTTTTTAGTTCTAAGATTTTGTTGGCACTTCTATAATCCATGGCTGATCTATGGAAGAACTTAGTATTTTTCTCCCCTTCCTTCAACCATTGAATTCTTGACTTCTGCCTCCATAATGATTCTTCCTGCTTGCATCTGTTATGCCATTTTTGAGTAAGCTCTTTTTCTTGCTCAGAGGTCTCCTCATTTCTGCATCCTACCGCACCATCCTTTTGAATTTGTTCCAGCTTGTTTTCGAGGATGATTTTCTCCTGAAAAATGTTGCCAAACACTGTTTTATTCCAATCTTTTATCCTTATTTTGATGATTTTTAATCTCTTTTGAAGATTGAACATTTTGGAGCCCGTTTCATCTAGAGGTTCTGACCACCATTTTTCCACCATCGAGAGAAAGTCGGGGCGTTCTATCCAGAACTTTTCGAATCTAAAGGGTTTATTCCTGGGGGTGCCCTGAAGCTCGACAGTGAGTGAGATCGGCCAATGATCTGACCCTCCACTTGGGAGAATGTTCGATTCAACTATTGTTCCATCCATGATTATGCTTTTCGAGACTAAGAAACGATCCAGTCTGGATGCTATTAATCGTTCGCCCCCCCTTCTGTTGTTCCAGGTAAATTTACCACTCTTAGGGAATACATCTACCATTCTGGCATTTTCAATGAAACTTGCGAAAGCCTCCGCATCCCTGTTTAGTTTTCTGAGGCCTCCTTTTTTCTCCAGGAGGGAGGTAATCATGTTGAAATCTCCCCCCAATATATAATTAGAGTCTGGGTGCCTTTCTATAAGTTTGGATAACGAAGCTAGGAAATTTAACTTATCTTCTAACTTCTGAGGGCTGTATATATTGATGCAAAGGAAAGATTTGGAGTTACCTGTAGGTTGAGCTTCCAGTGCTATGTAGTGTTTGCTTGCCTCAGTTGTTAGAATCTGGATCTCCCTTGCATCCCAAAATGTAGCTAGGCCTCCTTCTCTCCCTTGGCTCTCGATCTCTAGGACTTCAAAGTTTCTCCCCAACTTGTTGCGTAGGTGATCTATACTGACTCTATTACATTTGGTCTCTTGTAGAAACAACATATCCGGGTTATATTTCTGCATCTGCCACTTCAGAATTCTCTATTTAGCCTGGCTGTTAATTCCCCTTGCGTTCCATGAGACAATCTTCATAATTAAACAAATAGTTGGAAGGACGGGAAATCATCTAGCGTCTTTATCTTACCTGCATTAAACAGCATCTCACCAAGCTCCTGCAAAACTTCTCCATTTGTTCTGCGGCCTCTACGTCGTTTTTGCCTCGAACCGGAAGTTTTTCCCAGGAGTTCTTTATAATGTGGGCTACTGCCTTTGACTATACCTAACTTTCTTTTTTGTTTTTCTAGTTCGGCTTTCTGCCATGCTATGAATAACTCATTAACCTTCTTGATTTCTTCCTCCGGTGCTGCCTCGATCCCTCCGGCTCTCCAGCTCTCTACAATCGCTGGTAGGTCTATTCCTTCCATAACTAGGGTTTCTTCCAGCTCCAGATCCTCACTCCCCCCTTCACTGGCTAGCATTTCTGTTTCTTCTTCCATGTCTGCTGTTCTTTCTTGCATATGGATTTCATTGTTAAATTCTCCTTCCTCAGTCCCTTTCCTAGTTGGTTCTTCCTGTTCTTCCTGCCCTGCCTCCACATTAGGTCTATCTTGCTTGTCCTCCGAGTCAGTCTCAATATCTAGGATCTCAAAGGGGTTACTGAAGTGATTTCTTTCTGTGCTGCCTTTGTTAGCTCTTCTTCTGTTGGCTCTCTGCCTGTTCTTTGGTTTAGTGAAATTGTTCTTGTCTTTGTTGTTCTGTATTGTCTCATCTTCTACCTCCTTTCGATTCAGTGGACAGTCCCTTATCAGATGCCCATGCTCGTGGCATTTACGACACCTGAAGGGTATTTGCTCATAGTCTAAGGCTTGAAAGTATTCCTCATCCCTGTATTCGAGCCATAAACCTTCATGTAGTGCTCCGGAAACGTCTAGTTCCACACAAATTCTAGCGTATGAAGTGTATCTTTTCTGCATAGTAGCTTCCGAGGCTTTAACAAAGGTGCCCAGCTTATCACCAATCTGTTTTAAGGCGTTCAATCCCCAATAGTCTATTGGGAGAGAGAACAGTCTGATCCATACCGGGACTTGAGTAAACGATTCCTTTTCTGGGAAAAAGTTTGGCTTCCAAGGTCTCATATACAAGCCCGCAGCCGCTAGAAAATAAGGACCACCCTTGAATACTCTGTCTTTATCTTCTAGATTTGTGAAGAATACTGTAAAAAATCCTTTAGCACCCAGATGAAGCTGCACATCCCCTTTCAGCTTCCACTGCTGTCTTATCCATTGGCACAGAGTCCTTTCAGATGGCCAGATTCCCTTGAATTTACAAATGATGGCATGTTCCGCCATATGCTCTTTGTATGCCTGGATTTCAGGGTCATTGATTATTACCCTTAGGTTGTCTTTTTTCTTGGGCTTGCAGGCATTATTATTCATAGAGGTCTTGTTGGGGTTCGCTCTGGTCTCCCCCTCCTTCTCCAGTTGACCCTCGTTGTTGCTTTTTGGCTCTTTGTCTTCTTCTGGTCGTTCCTCCTCGTTTCCTGAGGGTTGAAGCTTTGCAGCTGTTTTGTCTTTAGTGTTTTCTCGATTCTGCTTCTCTTTATTCCTGATTTCTGAAATATTGTCTGTCTTGTCAGGTATCATTGGTTGCTTCTCCTTGTTTTTTCTGCTATTCTGCATCTTATTTTTCATTCCAACTATTCTGACTCCCTCTTTCAAGTTTTGTTGCTGCTTCTGCATGACAATCTGCTTAAAAGTTGGGGTCCCACTAGACCCCTCTGCTCCCATCCAGTCCGACAGCACTTGCCCCTTTCGAAACAGTGCTGCCAGTCTGAATCTGTGTTGTTCCAGCACTGTCTCAAACGCTAAACCGCATAAACCCTGGCTCTGGTTCGCCTCCCTACCCAACCTCGGGAAAAAAAATCGTTGCAAAGACCAATTCCCCTTTGGTATTTTTGTTGTTATTATGCTGGTTATGTATATGTTTTATGATAGTAGCTATGTTTGACTCTCATCATGCTTTTACTTGTAAATGAATGAAAAATGTATCTATGACCTAATGGATGAAACTATAGCTAATGTGTTGAGGCATCAATGCTTCTTAGGGATTCTTAGATGAGTATGAGACCCCTATGCTTAGATTTGTTATTTACACCTCTAGATTACACCTGTCATGATTATGTTATACATGTATCTCGTTGATTTGTTGATCTTGCAAATAATATATCCTCTTTGAACTATGCTAAGGTACGTTGGTTTATTGTGATTTGGTTTAGCTAACATGTTATACCTTGCAGGAAGAATATCAAAGATGACTAGAAAGATGGTAGACTATAATTCCTGAGACTCTCCCTATGGTTCAGATGATCATCATGGTGTTGGGCATTCTTTTAATCTAGCAGACAAACTGAGTGTTATCACCAAAAAATTGATCATCTAGCCTAATTTACTAGATGAATAGAAGTACACCATGTAAAGCCAATTTTACCATAGTAAAATTGCTTTCACTGTGAGAAATTACCTAATAAACCACCTTTATTAATTAATTTATAGTTAAACCCATGAAGAATAATTAAATAAATCACTATTTATTTGTTTTTCTTCTAGGAATAATTAATTAAACCATTGTTTTATTATTATTCCTTGTCAAATTTGACCCAATCATGAAAAATAAACAAATAAATCATTTGTAGAATTGAGGCTTCTGTGATCCATAACAATTATAAGAAGAGTTTCGGCGTAAATCACACGTAGAAAACCTTTATCGATGCATTTCGAACCAACTAGTGTGGTTCATCGTCATGACAAGTTGGTTCGAAATGCGCCGACAAAGGTTTTCTACATGTGACTTATGCCGAAACTCTTCTTATAATAGATAAATCATTATTTTTCTTATTTTTCTCTAATAATAATTAATTAATCACTAATTAATCATTATTCTTTGTTAAATTTGACTAAATCCCTAGGAATAATTAGATAAATCCTTATTTGTTTATTATTTCTTAACTAATTCCTTGAGATGATAAATAAATCATTTATTTATTTATTATTTCTAAATAAAAGTTTAAATACTTTTTCCCTCCTAAACAAATATAATAAAATATTCCAAGTGGTTACTCCAAGAATGGGATCAATAATATTTTATTATTGCTCATTATTCGAGGATAACTCAATATTTTATTATAAATAGAAGGGTTTTCCATTCATTATTCACTTTTGATTATTTTCATTGTTGCACTCATTGTTGTAACTCTGATTATTTTCATTGTCGCACACAATATTTTTGTCGGGTTTATGCATTATAGAGGAAAGAGACTCTACACAAGTTGAAGACATTTGAGGATAGCCAAGAACCCATCCCATAGAGAGGGACTAGTAACATTTATCTGTTCTCTTCACTGGTGTTACAATAAAATTATTCTTTACATATCTGGTTCCATTGGATTTTTGGGGTTATTACTCTTTCTTTTTGTTGTTTAACTATGATTGTGGCATAGATCTAGACTTTGGCAGGTTTTGTTTCTATCAGTTGCTGAAGATATACAATGTTTAACAGCCATTTATATTGTTGAGATTGTTTTTCATCCACAATTTTAAGTGGGTTCTTTTCGTACACCTTTGAGAAGAAAACACTACAACACTGAGAAGCTTAAAGGAAGAAATAAGGAGTTCTAAGGCAAACAATGACAAAATCATACAGGCACCGGAGAAACAAGCAGAGGTAAATGAAGTGATACTTTAGAGTTTATCACATTTTCAATGATGGGGACCATGTCAGATTAGCGATGAGCAGGAGGAAAAAACTAATGGGGCATATGGTAGTAGGTCTCATGGTGGTTATAGATCGGATAGAGATGGCAGATTGTTGGCAATTCTAGATAGGAGAGGTGATGGATATAGGTACTATTCTAGTTCTGATTTAGAAAGGAACTATGATCATCATCATTATCATCCTTATAGGAGGTGTGATAGGGGATACTTGCCAGATGAGTTTAAGAAAGCAAAGCTACCTACTTTGATGGAGAGATGAAGAAACCACAGGATGGAGAGGCATGATTTATTAGCATGAGGAAGTTCTTCAGGTTGCATGACTATTCAGAGAACATGAAAGCTAGAGTAGTTACATTCGGTCTCAAAGGTAAAGCAAACATTTGGTGGGAAGATGTGAATAATATCATATGTATTCAGGAGGAGGACTTGACTTGGAGTGAGTTCAGGAGGTTATTCAAGAATAAGTATATGTCGGAGAGATACTTTGATGACAGGGAAAAATAATTCTATGAGTTGAAGATGGGATCAATGATAGATGAGGAGTGCACTAGCAGGTTCTTGGAGCTACTAAGGTATGTGCCTTACCTCATGGAGGAGAAGGCCAAGATTCAGAGGTTCATTAGTGGATTACCGATTGCATTCAAAGATAGGATTGAGTTCGATGAGCCTAGATCATTGGAGGAGACCATTCAAAAGCCAAGGCATTTATATGAATACTTGAAATGCAAATCTAAGACTAAGCTGAATTGGAAAGGTAATGCAAAGAATAAAGGAAAATGGGACAAGAAGTGAGCAAGACCTCAAGGTATAGGCAATAAAGAGAATGTAGTGCCATCTAAGAAGTTCAATGCATCAGACAGAGGACAGGGATTTTGATTTGAGGAGCAGGATGAGGATGCAGGTTGGAAGCCTATAGAGTGGTGGACTTGTGGCAAGGATCATCGCAGGAGAGATTATCCATATAATCAAGGTGGTAGGCCTCAGATGTATAGTGCACAGGATGCACAGACTATTGGGGATGTTGATCAGAGTGTTCCTCGTATCTATGCAGCATTGGATAACAAATAGGGAGACCATCAGGAATTTATCATTGAGATGGATAGTAAGCTTTTTGATCAAGTTATTTCTATTTTGATTGACCTTGGATCTAATTATAGCTATGTTAGTCCTAAATTGGTGGATAAGTGTGGTTTGAGTAAGTAATTTCATGCAGAATATTGGTTAGTGTAGTTGGCTACAAGTACAAAGAAGCAAGTTCATCATTGGGTAAGAGCTTGTGCATTTGATTTGAATGGTATGCCTACCGCAACACATTTGAATGTATTACCATTGGGATCATAAAATATGTTTTTCAGCATGGCTTGGTTGTACCTTCATAGAACCAAGTTGGATTGTTATGACAAGGCCATTGAGTGCTTGGATGATAATGGAGAACCAATATCCTTACAGGGAAAGAAGAAAGCCACATCAATTAGGATGATAACAACTATGCAGGCAAAGGGTAGCCACAGGAAAAGGGGTGAATTATTCGTAGTACACGTTTCTAGTGACAAGAGTAAGGAAGTTAAGGATGAAGATGTTTTAGCAGGTACCCAATTCTACAATATTTTTAGGATGTATTTATTGAGGATATTTCAGAGTTGCCACCTCACAGGGAAGTAGAATTTTCTGTTGAGTTAGTGCCAGGGGTAGCTCCAACATCAAAGTCACCTTAGAGGATGAGCACACCTGAGTTGGTAGCTTTGAAGCTGCATTTGAAGGAAATGTTGGATCAATGATACATTAGGCCAAGTGAATCACCATGGGGCACATTGGTATTGTTTGTAAAGAAGAAATATGGTATTATAAGATTATGTATTGAATATAGGCCGTTGAAGAAAGTGACCATCAAGAATAGGTATCCATTGCCGAGGATTGATGACTTGTTCAATTAGCTAAAGGGAGAAACAATGTTCTCGAAGATTGATCTGAGATCCAGATATAATTAGGTACGCATCAAAGAGGAGGACATTTACAAGACAACTTTTCGAACCAGGTATGGGCATTATGAGTTTGTTGTACTTCCATTTGGTTTGACTAATGCTCCATCTACATTTATGTGCTTGATGAATAGTGTGTTGCATCCGTACTTGGATAAGTTTGTTATTGTGTTCATTGATGTCATATTGGTATATTCTAAAAATGAGGAAGAGCATGTCGAGCATTTAGTTGTAGTGTTGAGGTTGTTGAGAGAGCATCAATTGTATGCTAAGCTCAGTAAGTGCAATTTCTTCCAGACTGAGGAACATTACTTGGGACATGTTGTGGCTAATGAGGGCATTGCAGTCTATCCAGGAAAGATAAGGGCCATCATGGAGTGGGTAGCTCATAGGAATGTAGATGAGGTGAGGTCCTTCATGGGATTGGTAGGTTATTATAGGAGGTTCATTGGGAACTCCTTACATATTTATTATTCTATTACATCATTGCAGAGAAAGGGTAAGAAGTTTGAGTGGACAGAGGAGTGTGAGGCTAGTTTTGAGTAGCTTAAGTAGTTGTTGACACATGCACTAGTGTTAAAGAATGCAGATCCGGACAAATATTTTGTAGTATGCACATATGCTTGCAAGAAAGGATTTGGTGGATTCCTTATGCAGGATGGACATGCGGTATGCTATGAGTCGTGAAAACTGAATGGGCATGAGCATAACTACCCCAGACATGACCTTGATATGGCAACGATCATACACACATTGAAGATGTGGAGGCACTACCTTCTGGGCATGAGGTTTATATTGATGAATGATCACAATGTTTTGCGGTATCTATTTGATCGACCAAATCTAAGTGGCAGGGAGGCTCAGCGGTTGGCTATGATCAGTGAATTCGATTTTGAGATCAGGTATATCAAAGATAAAGAGAATATTGTGGTTGATTCTCTTAACAAGTGAATACAGGTAAATCACTTAGAAACTATGAGCTCCTATGGGACAAACTTATAGGATAGGATCTTGCAGGCAGGTCAGCAGGATGTCACGTATATGGAGATTATGCGGAGGTTGCAGCAGAGTACAGGTACAGGGACTTGTGGTAGTATAGGTACAAGTACAAGTAGTAGTACAAGTACATGTGGTGGTACATCTATAGGTACAGGTAGTAATGTAGGTAAAGGTACATGTACAAGTACAGGTGCAGGCACATAAGATGTGTACTATTTCCTTACAACAGACAAATTGATTAGATTCAGAGATAGGATATATGTGCTAGATAATAGTGAGCTCAAGAAAGTGATCTTGAGATAGTTTCATGGGAAACCATATTCAGGTCACCTAGGTTATCAAAAAACGTTGACATCAGTGAAGAAATTTTATTATTGGTTGAATCTAAAGAAGGATGTCACTGTGTGGCTAGGTGTTTTGAATTTTAGCGTGTGAAGGAAAAATGTAAGCATCTAGGTGGACTGCTACAGCCGATTTCAATTCCAGAATGGAGATGGGAAGTCATTTCCATGGACTTCATCACATGTTTGTCGATGATAGTAAGACAACATGATTCCATCATGGTTATTGTGGACAGGTTGACAAAGGTTGCGCACTTCATTCCAGTGAACTCTACATTCTCAGCTAGCGATGTAGCAAAGGTATTCATCAGAGATGTGGTCAGATTGCATGGTGTTCCAAAAAATATCGTGTCGGACAGGGATATACAGTTCACTTCCAAGTTTTGGAAGGAGTTGTTTGCAGGTTTTGACATAGAGTTGGCCTTCAGCACAACTTATCATCCGCAATCATATCGACAAATAGAGAGGATCAAAAAAATTTGGAGAATGTATGTGATGCATCAGTAGTGAAAGTGGGAAGAGTATCTTCCACTAGTAGAGTTTTCTTACAAAAATGGGTCTCAAGAATCTTTGAGGATGAGTGTGTTTGAGGCATTGTATGGGCGAAGTTGAAATACTCCCATCAATTGGAGTGATCCAGTTAATAGGGTGTTGATTGGATTGGACATGTTGGCGGACGTGGAATAGGAAATGCAGGTTATAAATAAGAATCTAAAGGCAGCACAAGATAGGAAAAAGAGCTATGCATATTAGAACAAGTTGTTCAAGGAGTTCTAGGTTGGGGAATAGGTGTACTTGTATATCAAACCAAAGAAAAGCTCCTTACGGATTGGATCATGTGCCAAGCTGGCACCTCGGTTTTGTGGACCCTTCAGTATTATTAAGAGGATTAGGCTAGTAGCCTATCGAATTTCACTGCCTCTGACAGTGAAATTCCATGATGTTTTCCATGTGTCATTTCTTAATAATTATGTTAAAGATGATGATCATGTGATTGACTAGTCTGTATTTCAGGTGGAACCAGATGGAGAATTACAGTCGAAGCCTTAGTGTATATTGCAGAAAAAGGTGCTCATGTTTTGAAACCAAGTAGTCAAGAAGGTTAAGGTGAAATGGAAGTACCTTGGGCCCGATGAAGCTACATTGGAGATAGCAGATTAGATCTGGGCTATGTATCCTTCATTGTATGCCAATTGAGGCAAAGCAGTTTTGGTATGGTGTCTCGATATATGTTTTGATATATGTATTGGTACATGTTTTGGTGATGTTTGGTATATGTACATATGTATATGGATGTAAATACTACCATGAGCTATGTTATCAAGCTCTAATAAGTTGTATGGGTGTCATGTCATTATGATGTTATACTTGTTATGTTTTCATGTTGGTTTTCTTCTCAGCAGGTTGATTATTGTAAATATTGCAACGAGCTAAGTTATAAAGCACCATCTACAATATGTTTTTCTTACAGCAGTCTTATGGTTGTAGGTGTTGTTGAACACTGAGGACGTTGTTCCCCCAAGGGGAAGGGTTCTGTAACAACCCTGGTGAAAATTCCATGTAATAAAAGTTAATAAAGGCAAAACAATAACCATGGTTGATGGGACACTTATTCCAAGCTGAATGTTGGGCAAAACATCATAGTGTGGGCATTCATTTGGTTATTAATGGCTAAGGAAATTGACAAAGGCAATGGTTAAGGCTTTGGAAAGTCAAAATGGCATTTTTGGCACATTTATTTATGAAAATAATGAAAATTAGGAGAAAAGGGAGGTGAAATGTCATAGGTTGCATGTGAGGAGGAAATTGAAGGAAAATAATGGAAAATGAAGAAAATAGAGGCCTCATTCATAAAATGGCTTCTGAGGATCAGTACACTGATTTTTTTCAGTTCAATTTTGGAGCTTTCTCATTATTCTCTCTCTCTCTCATACTCTTGGATACTTAGATTTTTCTTGGAGCACTCTTGGAGAGTGTGGAATACTTGGAGTTTTGGAGAAAGAAGGCAAAGGAAGAGAAGGAAATCATAAGAAGACATCGAGATCAACAGTGATAATAGATTTGGCTTGCAAGTACCGAGTTGCACGTATTTTTTCCTCACTAGTTTTGGCATCCATGGCATATGCATGTGGATTATTAGTCATGATTTTTCAGTGGCATGGAGGATTGCTTGGATTGACATTGGATTTCCTAGCCTTGCCATTTCCTGGATAGCCATGGAGAATTGTGGGTTTATTTCCTTGTTTTTTTTGTTGGTTCTCATGTTTCCTTTAGCTTGGGTTGAGCTATTAGTTCCAGGACGCCCTAGTTGGACAAACACTTCGGAAGCCCTGTAACAAATTGGGTTGAGTTACTAGTCCTGGAAGCCTTGGTTGCAAAAATGATCTAGAAGCCCTTAGTGGGTTGAGTTACTAGTCCTGGAAGCCCTGGTTGGACAAATTCTTTAGAAGCCTGATGATAGTTGTGGTTTGAGTTACTAGTCCTGGAAGCCTTGGTTGGAACAAACGCTCTGGAGCTCTGAAAGACTTGGGTAGAGACCAATCTGATGATGGTTTTGTGAAGTCCAACTATGAGGTGGAATCATTGTTTTATGGGTTGAGGTGGTTGGCCTCTAGAAGCCCTGGATGGTTTTGGATTGATGTTTTCTATGAGATCCCACCTTCATGCTTGGAATATGGAGCGGGGGTGAATAAATGAAGAGAGATTTGGCTTAGCCATTCTACAGCCAAGTGGAATGTGGAAGTCCCATCCCAGGTTTGGATTTTGCATCATCAATATGAGGTTATTTCTCCTTTTATTTCTATGAGTATTATATTGGTCTATATCTGGATCATATGGCTATGATTTCTTTGGTATTTGTGTTGCTATTATGTTGGTTATGTATATGTTTTATGACAATATCTATGTATGGATCTCATCATGTTTTTACTTGTAAATGAATGAGCAATGTATCTATGACCTAATGGATGAAACTGTAGCTAATGTGTTGAGGCATCAATGCTTCTTAGTGATTCTCATATGATTATGAGACCCCTATGCTTAGATCTGTTATTTACACCTGTAGATTACATATTTGTGATATGTTTGATGAAATTCTTGTCATGTCTAGTAGGGATATAGTCAAGGGCTTGTTGAAGTAATTGCACTTGTGTCATCATGTCCTTATTATATTTTTGTTCTGAAGGTTTCATTCAATTCTAGGCAGTGACCTGGGCTCTGGGCCTGAAAAAGTGGCTCAAATCCCAGGGACGCTGACACAACACTGAGAAAAATAGCCCCTGAACAGTAGCATGCCTTGTCATGAGAGCATCCAGAGCCTCCTAGATGCTGTCAAGCCCATAGCATGGGAGCACCAGGGGGTCAAGTGGTCTAAAAACTCAATGGGACCTAGGGACTAGTTACCAGAAATTTTGGGATGGTTCTTAGGAGTCCTGTTGCTGATGTTGAAGGTTTGTATGGTGTGTTTTCTTCGGTTCCAACTCCTTAACGTGAATTAATAGGTTGAATCATATCATAGTAACTTCTCGTCACATGTTTACCTCAGATGGATGATTACTTGGCTAGATGTGGGAGGATGGTGTTAGATAGTGTGACATTGTTTGGTGTATTTACCACTTTCTCATATCGAGTGATCTTTGTGATGAAATCGCGAGGGTTACTCAGTTGTAGGAGATGGGAGTTCTAACCATAAGAGTACAAACATTTTCAAAATTTTGTAGGAGATCTTCAACCTGAATTCAAAAACAAAAAATATTTCATGAGCTATGTAGTTTACCTCTACTAAATCTTAACTTAAATACCAAAAGTGTACATGTGAATAAAATATCAAAATTGACTGATATCTATTCGAAATGGGCATATAAAAAATACAATAGAAACAGAGGATCAGGCCTTGAGAAGACCATGAGTAATAAAAATAGACCAGTCCCTGAGAATCTATGAGAAATACTTTAGATCGTACAAGATGCCAATGTGATAAATAAAGGAAAGGAGTTCTAGTCACTACTGAATGAATGAAGTGAAGCCAAAACCAAAGCCAATTCAAACAAAATTTTCATGTAGAATAAGTAATTAAAGTGTCACTATAATCTACTCGAATATAGATAGAAAATGGTCTCATTAAAAGATCAAAGTTGACCTATATTTGTCCAAAATAAGCTCATGAAAAATGTAATAAAAGCAGAGGAGGTCTTGAGAAGACCATGAGAAATACTCTTGATCATGCCAAATGTCGATGCACACATGATAAGGTTATGCTCACTACTGAATTGATGTAATTCCATCAAACTAGACCTTAAAACATTGCCATGTAAATAAACTAATTGAAGCAAACCATATTCATTGGTACAAAAAGTTGGAGCTAAAAGACCATGATTGACCTAGATTTGTCTAAAATGGGCACAAGAATAATGTGATAAAAGAAATCATGTAAGCCTTGATGGTTTCATTGGGGCATGAGCGACGAGCCATGGCGAGCCACCTCCTCACCGCTAGAGACCCCCATTCCCAAATATAATAACCCCTTGTCTGTGACGTTCATTGTTCACCACTATGTGTTCTTGCACCACTCATTTCCCCTGTTGAGGATGCAATCTCCAAGATCCATGTAGTTAGAGAGAATGGAGATTTTCTGGTCCACAGGTGCCCTAACCTTGATGAGGATGATCACTGACCTCGGCTCTTGATCGATGGAGAAAAGTCTTTCAGATTGTAGTATCCCTTTAGGGTTAGGCCACCTTCGTCCTAGGCACGCTCCAAGGTTTCGTCCACACAACTTACTATGTGATTGTAGACAGAGATCATGAAACCTGTCTCTATGACATTGAGGCCTATGTTCTTTCCATCACTTCCATACCCGCTAGCCCAATTCTTGACAATTCCCCCACCTCCATTGATGGAAAAAGAAAACCATAGAACTCGAAATTTAAGCCTCTTGAATTGAAATAAAAAAAAAAAAACTAAAAAATTCAGAGGTCCCACAATCAAACCTCATAGGAATTGGGATATCAATGTATAACCATAGAACCTGAAAACCTCTTCCACTGAAATCAAGAATCTCCCACACTCGATCACTTCCATTCGGTGGAAGGAAGGTTGGCAATGGAAAGAAGGGAATCAACTCACAGTTCAAGCGGTTGACAGTTCCAGTAGGATTTGGTGGTGGGATCCAATGACCAAAAATATTTCAATCATCTAACAATCGATCAGACTATGCCAAATGGTGTAGAGTGGCATCCTAGGGGAGTTATTCCCAAAGGAACGCCTTATGGTGTAAAAATAAAAAAATAAAATAATTGTAAAATAGTTAATATAATCGTTCATAGTTTCTTGGCTGTAGGTTTTGACAACCCGTGGTTTTTCTCATGGTATTCTTTTTAGATAAAAGTAAAAAAAAAAAAATTAATAACATGAAAATAATTTTACTCGGTCAAAATAAAATAAAAATAATAAAAATAACATTAGAATAAAAACAACTTCATGGTATTCATCCATGGTATTAATGTGGAATATTGATCCAAACTTAAACAGGAGCGCAACAACTTATAGATATAATCATAAACACATAGATGCAACATAAAAACACTTCATTTAATTAATAGAAAAATATTGAACTATGCTTACAAACATAATGGAAATAAGATAGCTCAGGCAATGGTAGCTTATCTCTGAGAAGAGATGTGGAGGCTACATGCTTGTGAACTCAGCTACAATGAGGCTCAAGGGCCTTTTTATTATTGAAAAATAAGATAAAAACCTAAACAACCAAAACCCTAACCTGAGGGGATGTAACACCAAGATTTTATGGGTCCCATTGGGGTTAGTTGGGCAGCCAACTTCCCAGGGTCGTAATTTGGTCATATTATCCCCATTTGACGCATATGATACCTCATTGGAAATATCTCTCCGAGGGTTACAGTCGCTTACGTGATTTCCATAGATATTACAAAAGCAATTTTGCCAAAAAAACGTTGTTTAGGGCCTCAAAACAACTCCGGAAGTTCAGGACCCGAAAAACTGCCAAAAATAGTAAATCATGCTACAATTAAGGAAACTGAAAAATTGAAAGAGACAGTGGTGGGGATCCAAGTGGGTGGCCACCAACATCCACCTAGATCATTCCTTCCCCCTTAGGAAGCAATGGTCCCCATTGCATTGAGTTCCTCCATGAGATGGGGAAACTTCTACTGAACTTGGTCCCTGGTGAGATGTTCTGCAATCTCTAATGTGTCCAATAATGGTGGGAAGCATGGTAGAGGGCGGTCCACATTGAACACTTTGTGTAACCCTTGTGCTCCAAAGTAATGTTTCCCACAACCTTGGTAATGGTATAAGGGCCATATCAGAGTGGTATGAGCTTCCGATGGGCTCTTTCAAGGCATTCTTTCTACAAATGCAACCAGACTTTATCGCCCACCGGAAACTTGTGTAGCACCCAATGTTGATAATGTTGCTACTTGTACTTGGCATTTTCCACAATGGAGCGATGATATATTGACACGTTGGGTAGAGGTATTTCGAGAGTCAGATCGAACCAATACTTGACCTAACAGTGCAACAGTACCCCTGTGGGTGAGGAGAAGATTCCCTTGTATTCTTTCATGACCGTATCCACCTGCTTCTGCTACGTAGAGGAACCCTTCCTAGGGGCCAGGGATGTGGCTACTATCTTCCCCTTACTTTGAGAGGGAACCAAAAATAAAATAAATTTCCTAGTCCGGGAGATGATCTTACTGCATTTCTTAGAAAATATCAAAGAGGTGGCAGTAGGTGAGGCTACCTACGGTATCATGTATAACTTATTACCCAAAGAAATAATCACAGAGCAAGGTCTAGACTCATATACAACATGTCGCTTCCACAAATATGGTTGTCCTAATAATACATCACATATTTCGAGAGGAGCAACATCACACAATACCTCATCTGTGAAGGGCTTGATGTTGTAGGGAAGGTGGCACTATTGGCTGACTCGAAGATCTCATCCTTGTTGAAGCCACCTAACAATGTATGACTATGGGTGTGGTATGGTCAATAGGCCCAGCTGCTTCATGACCTCTGCTGAAATGAGGTTCTTTTGGCTACCACTGTGGATAATGAATTGTAGCGACGAACCCTTCACCCACATGTGTGAGTGGAAAATACGCTCCCCTTCGTCTGGATCTTCGGGCTCATTCTTTTGGATCTTGGCAGTGACAACAGTGGCGTTGGGCTCCGCATCAATAATTTGCTTCCCTTTGTCTTTCCTCTTGTTAGGTTCTAACTCAGGGTCGGAACATGCATCTAATTCTAAAGCCTTCAACTCAGCCACCAACGACGGCTTGGCCCGACACTCACTTGTGTTGTGAGAGGGGCTCTTATGGATCTCACACCACTTTCATGTGTCCTTCTTTGACTTCGTGGTGGTTTTATTTTCTTGCAACTTTGACGGGTTGTCTTGGGACACCCCGCCTTGGCTTTGTCCTTTGTTCTTCGGATTCACAGATCCAAAGTCTCTCTTCTTTTGTTTAAACTTATGCTCGATCTTTACAGTGTATCGGTATTATTGGGCATGGAATCCCCCCTAAGACATGTTTTGGGGCTTAAAGCCCAAGTTTTAATCAAGTCCTTTGTAAAGACTCCACGATTTATGGGCATGGAGCGCAAAGTCATAATAGAGTCACAGGGTTGTCCGCCCTTGTTTTTGTAATGTAATGCCAGCTTAAAAGATCTACCCATGGTCCACAGACCATGGGATTGTATAAATAGAGCAAGGCTCTTAGTGTAGAAAAGGGGAATCAAGAAATGAATAGAATAGAAGCATGATGAGTCTAAGAGATTGAATTGAAGTGTAAAGTGTGTCTTTGGGTCGTAAAGTAGGAGAAGGCTCTGTAGCTGAGTGTGCAGAGGCCTAATAGTCTGCAGCTGAGTGCGCGGACCCCTGCAGGTAAGTGCGCAGGGTAGGTCGAGTTTGTAACCGTGGGAATAATTTATAAAGAGAAGTTTTACCATATTTTTGTGTATCTTTTCCTACTTTATGTATTATTGGGTATAAGTTGCAGGTTTATTGTTTATTTGTTGCGTGAACTTATATGAATGTGTTGTATAAATAAATTAACGTAAGGCATCCATTTACGTGAAGATAACTCACTGGTGTAGGAAGATAAGTAAGATATCAGGTGTGACTTAGGGAAATAGTGCATAGCACTGCTCCAACAGCATGGAAGCCCCACAGCCCATGGTTAGGGCTGCGCAAAGGAAAGTATATCAGGGCAAGGTAGTGCGCAAGGTAACCTGCACGAATGGACTAACAGTTGGACCAATTCAATCTCTTAGAAATCTCAAGGGTGCAGAGACTTGGTTCCAGAACCCCACATACTACTTCGGGTGAGACCTCAGTCCGCACTCCACGAACTGTTGCTGAAAGGTCCAATAGTACAGGGATTTGTTTGGCTAATTAACTCTAAACCTAGGTCAGGCCCCATCAAGCCAACAAATGGTTCCATTGCTGGGACCAGGATCTGCATAGAGATGTTTGATGGTGTATCACTGGAATCCAACAAAGAAAGGAATTGAAGATTGGTTGGATGGACAACACCGCGAGACCTATTGGGAGCTGGATCAGAGACTGAAATGCACAATTCGCGAAGTTAACATGACGTTGATGGATGGACAACGCCGCGAATGTTTTGTAGCATCGTTAACTCCACATTTAAGGAACGCGTTGTCTCAACAGAGGCTAACAACTTAGGCAGAGTCCTTGGGGATCGCAATAATACTGCACAAGACCCCAATACAAGATCCCAACCTGGGAGTTCAGCATATCCACGCATAGTTGAAAAACTTATGCCTTGAGATGCAGAGTCTGAAACAAGACAGGACAGCTTGCCCAAAAGTGCGCGACGAAGTATGGTGCATAAAGTGCACGGGTCAAGGACATGACAAGGATCACTGCCCAGTGTTTGCGAATTACCTCGCAGGAGGAGCACCAATGCCATTGATACTGGAGGCATAAGCAGGGCCTAGCACAGTGCCTACGTTGTGGTGCATGATTTGTCAAATAGGAGGAAATCATGCTACAGATAACTATCATTTATTGCAGAAGTACACACAGAATTCACAGCAGTTGTTCTATAATTTCTGTAGATCAGTGGGACATGATGAGCGCACCTGTAGAAGTTATGAGCTAATGATGGATCAAACTCCTACCTACAGAGTTCAGGCCTAAATGCAGCCCCTTGACCATAATGCAGGGATGGCACGAACTGGATTTCAGGGGCACGGATGAGGCCGAGGTGGAGAAGGACCTGGAAGAGGTCACGAACAGCTGATATGTTACAATTTTGGAAGGCCAGGACATTATGCCCATGATTGTACGAATCAAACGTGACCACCATGCTTGTATTGTACATTTTTTGATCATGAGATGGAGGATTGTCCCACACTGATAGCAAGGTTGCGCAATAAAGGAGCACTCCAACTTCCCCCAACTCAGAACCTACAAATGATGAGGTTTGAGCTGCGCGAGGGAGACCCTAATGTGAATATTGTGCTCCGAAGTGGAATTACGATAGGGAATGACAAAGGCAAGTAGCTTGAAGAGAGTACTTGGGTACGCAAGGCTTCGACGAAAGAACCAGAGTTTGATTTGGAGCACGATAAGGAAACCTTCATGGAATCTAGGAAGAGCTTCGTTGGTGCCTCCACTTCAGGAAGCAAAGACAGACCGGAGCCGGAAATGGACCCATCAAAGCTTACAAAATTCCTAGAAACATGCATGAAGCTATTGCACAACAACAAGGCTGTAAAGGGGCTGCTAGAAATCATAAATAGATTCATTGGGACTGTGCCAGGAGAACCGTGCATAGTCTGGAAGCTCGGAAAGCACACAAAGAGGATGGTAAGGGAGATGAGATTGACCGCGCAGATTGGGAATATGAGATGGACCAAGTGATTCTAGACCTAGGATCAGACGCGAACGTTCTGCCGAAGCAAACATGGGAGCGCATGGGAAGGCCTATGCTGCAATGGTCCCTTATCCAACTACGAATGGCGAACCAGCAAAAGATCCTACCTATGGGGAGATTGCAGGGAATCACATTGGATATCGAAGGAGCAAGTGCGCTAGTAGACTTCGAAGTAATAGAGATTGTTGATGACAACAATCCCTACCCTGCGCTATTAGGAATAGATTGGGCCACTGACATGAATGGGGTGATAAATCCAAAGAAGTGCAAGAAGACTTTTGAGAAAAAGTCTCTGCGCATATTTGTACCTTTAGACCCTGCAGAAGGATCGTGCTACACGGAGCCAATGAGCGACTATGATAGCGACGACGATTTGAACTGCATCTACAATATAACTGCACAAGAACAAGATTGGGTGAATCCAACCAGGGATGGACGAATCTCATGGGAGAGTGAAAGATCCTGCACATCGGATTAGGACGAGGAGATAGAACAATGGCAGAACCGGTTACATGAGGTAACCACGCTAAACTGTAACATGATGACAAGATCGTTGTGTTGCATATCAACGGAGGTAAGGGATCTGCCTACGTATGATGGGTTAAGTGAGGTAGATGACTTCCTAAAAAGATTTGAAAGACAGGTGCCGGAACAAAAATGTTTTGAAGCTTTGAAATGGGTACTGCGCACTACGCCCGTGAGGTGGTGGGGTACGCACCAAAGAAGTTTTGAGGACTGGTGCAATGCAGGAGGATGATGCACATATGGTTTGGGAAGCCTCAGATGTGATTAACAGACAAAATTACGAGATGAAACGGTCTGCGTGCCCACCTGTCCAAATGGATACAGGCATATGGTACAAAATTCGCGCGGATGCACACAGCCTTTGCGTTAGGAGACATGGTTAGTAAGCAATTGCGGGCAAGGCAATGGCACGAACGACCCCTCTGGTTGGAACCACGGAGTATGGAAAGACCAAGTGCGTAGAATGTTATCCACGTAGAAGCCTTTAATGAAGTATGTGTAGTGCTGAACAAGGTCCACAATGCACAGTGGACTGATTGGGACCTGCGTGTACCAGAGGTTCTGTGGGCTTATAGGACCATGTGCAAGAAATTGACGGTGCAGGCACCTCTGAGGCTGGAGTATGGCGTGAACACTGTAATCCCCATAGAGCATAAAATACCTAGTCCGTGCATGGCAGCACCGGCAGATACGACGGTTCGCGGAACCTTGAAAGAAGGGGTAGCGCAGCTAAGAGAAGCAGAATACTTGGGACCTGACAAGGAAATCCGACAAGGTGACCTTAGGCTCTGAGAAATTATGAAAGATAGGGTGCGATTAAGAGAGAAAATCGCTTTGGTGGAAGCAGAAGTCAAGAAGCTTGAGGACAAGATAAAGGAAGATTTTCTCGATAAGAAGACCAGGGTGATAAAATAGGGTGCGCACGATCACGTTGACAAATTTGGGGGCTATTGCCGCGAATTGATCAGTCCAATGCCTTGGCTTTGACTGCATATTACTAAATGAATCAACCATGGTGGCACGCTACAGATGATAAAGTGCACGATGTTGCCAATAACAATAAAAGGTGGGTGCTTTCCAAGAAACATGATGGGTGACCGGATGAAACCCTATACAGGTGATGCGGCCACATAACTAGCTGGGGGAAGCATAGTCTTAGCGCTCCAGGAAGTTGAAAGGAGGCACGGGAATATAAACTACTTTTCCTAGGAGCTGCGCGCAGGAGTAAAGTGTCACAAGGTCCGCGACCGTGCAACGTGGGTTGCACTGCTGCGCGAGTTGGCCAGAAATTGACTGTTGGAGTCACTATTCACGATGTGATGCACGACTTGAGACCAAATGAAGTGGGCAACAGGCATTTAAGATGCGATTTATGGGCAATATTTGGGAAAATATGTCGCCAAGGGAGCATTAATGAACCGAATTGGGGGGAACGGTCGAATTCAAATTCAAAAGGCGTTATAAATTACAAGGGGCTTCCCAGTAAACAACACTTGGTCAGTTGCGAATTGAGCTATTGTATACCCCGCGAATTCTGAGCAGAGCCCTGTTTGACCTACGGATAGTGTTGATTTAGCCCCTGATTACGCAAGTGATATATTTCTGGACGGACACGATGGCAGCATCTGAGGAAGTTATGGAAATTGCAGAGATGACCGTAGAAGAGGCCGCGTAGGCCCTAACTGTGGGGGATGCCCTAAATCACCGCGCACGCTGAGGCCGAAGAAAGACAAACAACTGATGGTTCCCATATGAGTGTCCCCGCGAAACCCGCTATGCAACAGGTTAATGATGGAGGAGAAGGGGAAGGCAGTTAACTTGGAAACCGATGAGGAGGAGGAAGACCTGGAGGACCTTATCATTGAAGAAGATGAGGATGAAGGCATGGAGGAAGAAACTAAGCCTGTGCACCCTCTAACGAAGTTCCCACCTATATCCCCCCACGGAAGGGGAAGGTAAAAGTGCCTAAGGATCTCGACGAGAACAAGAGCTCTCTCCAGATCCCACTCTTCTCAGACACATCATTTTTGAGGGCATGCACCTGGGACAGGTGCCTAGCTTGAAATTTGAAGATTAGGATCTCACTGACCACGAGAAGTTCCCTCACCTGGAGACCACACAACTCATGAAGCCCAAGTAGAACACCGCGGTGGGGGTTATCTAATTAGAGCCGCGAAAGTGGTTACGCAGAGTGGAAAAGGCAGGGTTACTAAATTTGCTCTGGGTGCCACATATCCACCACACCCCAATAACAATATTCGTCATCAGGCAGCTGCTCTGCCTGGTGCATGGTGGGTGTTTGTGGCTGGAGGAGCCCATCCCCATCACGAACCACTTAATTCACCACATTACCCGGCTCCCATGCAAAGGAGAGGAACCTGCAGACATCTCGGAGGGGAAGAGAAATGACTTGGCCATCGCAGAGGCCATGGAAAAGAAGTACAAGCTGGAGAAGAAGAAATAGGGCTATGCCATATCTAGCATCAACAACAAAGCAGTTAAAGTGGTGACCTAAATACTGGTAAGTAAATTTATGCACAAGTGCCGCACAGACGAGGTACCCACGCCAGTGGTGGCACTTGTTGAGTAGTGCGCGGAGGGGGTCCAGTTTAACTGGTCCGAGTTCCTCTACAAGGAGTTCCTAGAAAATTGTCGCGAGGCTCAGGAACAAGGCAAAACATTCCACTATGCATGGCTTCTGCTGTCCATAGTGCTCGTGGCAGGGGAATTTCCAGAGGACAGTCAGTTCCCCACAATTGATAGGGATCTGCCAGAGGCCGTGAAGTACACTTCGCTCTGGGCCATGAAGGATGCAACCCATATCCGCGACAGTAAGATATTCTGGGTGTTCATGGAAATGAACATCCGAATGGGGATTAACTGCAAGTCATGGTTATCACCCACTATCTACAACAACCTACAAAGTTTTGTAGAATTTAAAGTAGACCTCCACAGCATCTATATCAGAGCACGCAAGGACCCGGCCAAGAAATGGAGAGAGCTACCATTTGTAGCCACAGATGATGTAATATTTGATGTACTGGAAACATGGCCGTCAGAGTGGCGCGCCCCAAACATCGCGACAATGGAGAAGTCTACGGCGCAAAAGAAGAAATAAGAGGCCAAACTGCGCATAGCGCAGTTGGCAGACAAGAGAAGACAAGAAGAAGTGGCAGCCAAAGCACAGGAGGCGCGGGACGCTGCACAAATAGCAGCAGAACAAAAGAAGGTCGTAGTAGCAACAGCAACAAAGGAGGCAGCCAAGAAGGCGCGCGAGGGCCAGAAGTTGCCTTCGCATGGGCAAGAAACAGAGGAAGAGGAGGGCGACGCAAACCCACAAACTACATCAACACAATTGAAGCGCCAATGCCCGAGCGAGCAGACGGGGCCGCGCAAGAAGTTCAAGGCATCAAAGTTGTTTATCAACCTTGGATTGAAGGCGCGCGTTTAGCCTTGGATTGAAGAGGCCTTCACCATTACCACCACAATTGAAGGCAAGATCACACAAATGTAGGGGACGCAGGAACGGACGCAAGGAAGCAGTTTCGACACCGCAGTCTTGGAACAACAGGTACAGGAGATTCAGTAGGCAGCCGCTCAGTGCGATGTTGAACTTCCAGTGGTTCAAACAAAGGTGGAGGGACTCCGTGCGAAGATCTCCGCATCAACAGAGTGACTCGAGGGTGAGTCACGATGTTTGTGTTGGGGGCCTGTTGGGCATGGAATCCCCCCCAAGACATGTTTTGGGGCTTAAAGCCCAGGTTTTGACCAAGTCATTTGTAAAGACTTAGCGATTTATGGGTGCAGAGCGCGAAGTCATAATAGAGTCACAGGGTTGTCTGCCCTTGTTTTTGTAATGTAATTTCGGCTTGAAAGATCTACCCATGGTCCACGAACCATGGTATTGTACAAATAGAGCGAGGCTCTAAGTGTAGAAAATGGGAATCAAGAAAGGAATAGAATAGAAGAATGATGAGTCTAAGAGATTGAGTTGAAGTGTAACGTGTGTCTTTGGGTCGTAGAGTAGGAGAAGGCTCTGTAGCTGAGTGCGCAGAGGCATAGTAGTCTGCAGCTGAGTGCGCAGAGGCATAGTAGTCTACAGCTGAGTGCGCAGGGCAGGTCGAGTCTGTAACCATGGGAATAATTAATAAAGAGATGTTTTACCATATTTCTGTGTATCTTTTCTTGCTTTATGTCTTATTGGGTATAAGTTGCAAGTTTACTATTTATTTGTTGCGTGAACTTATATGAATGTTTTGTATAAATAAATATAACGTAAGGCATCCATTTACGTGAAGATAACTAACTGGTGTAGGAAGATAAGTAAGATCTCAGGTGTGACTTAGGGAAATAGTGCAGAGCACTACTCCAGCAGCGCGGAAGCCCCACAACCCCTGGTTAGGGTTGTGCGAAGGCAAGTATATTAGGGCAGGGAAGCGCGCATGGTAACCTGCACAAAGAGACTAACAGTTGGACCAATTCAACCTCTCAGACATCTCAAGGGTGTGGAAACCTAGTTCCAGCACCCCCCCATACTACTTCGGGTGAGACCTCAGTCCACGCTCTATGGACTGTTTCCGAAAGGGCCAATAGTACAGGGATTTGTTTGGCTAATTAACTCTGAACCTGGGTCAAGCCGCATCAAGCCAATAGGTATGTCGTGCCAAGAAAGGAGATGTCTAAGAACTCCATCTCATCCTGGATGTACCTATGTAGGCAATCACGATATTTGAGTACCAAATGCCACTCAGAATCCTTGATACTAAAGTTTGTGTGAAGGGTATGAAAAATATTGGTAAACTCTGGCACGTCTTTGTCCCTTCCCTACCACAACGTAGTCCACTTTATGTATTTATCCTCATAACTTCCGACAGGGTAGTACTACTCCTTGATGGCATCCGGGAATGAATTCCAAGTGGGTGTGGCTGAAAACAGCGAGGTCGTACTTTCATCCTTTTGCTCGTAGTAAGTTTCCCACCAGTCCTTAACGTGGGGGCCACTTTGAGAAGTGAAAAAATGATCTTTTCCCAGCTCGAAAAATCATGAACAGAAAAATATCCTTCTAATAGATTTAACCATTTATCTACGGCATCTGCATTTATCTAACACTCAAATATTGGAATGTCAAATTTAACTTGTACCTTAAAGGGTGTGGCGCTTCTAGAGTAGCTGTTGGAAGTAGATGCGTTGCCCTGGGTGGCCGCAAAAGGATCTGGGCAAAGTTGTCCATCATCGCATTCCTTTGTCATTCAAGGGCTTCTTCGAGCAAGATTTTGATAGGATCTCCTCTCCCTCGTCATTATTTTCATCCGCCATGTGAGGCCATCGGGATTTGCGAGGATGGTCTTGCAAAGGTTCGACCAGTTCAAGCCCTAACTCATTATATCTCGACCTCGTTGGGGACATGCAAAGAAAAACAAAGAAAGAGTAGACCTCTCTGATACCATTGATCCGAAATTAAACATGAATGCAACAAATTACATATATAATCATAAACACAAATATGCAGCAGAAAAACACTTCA
The DNA here is from genome assembly GCA_031772625.1 of Pinus tabuliformis. Taxonomy (NCBI): domain Eukaryota; kingdom Viridiplantae; phylum Streptophyta; class Pinopsida; order Pinales; family Pinaceae; genus Pinus; species Pinus tabuliformis. Next base: position 1,390,142,964 of record CM062819.1, on the reverse strand, counting down.
TTTCGTTAATAGAAAAATACTAAACTATGTTTACAAACAAAATGGAAATAAGATAGTTTGGGCAATGGTAGCTTATCTTTGAGAAGATGTGGTGGCTACATGCCTATGAACTCAGTTACAATGAGGCTCAAGGGCCTTTTTATTATTAAACAATAATAGAAAACCCTAAACAACCAAAACCCTAACCCGAGGAGATGTAACACTAAGAGTTTATGAGCCCTGTTGGGGTTAGTTGGGCAGCCAACTTCCCGGGGTCGTAACTTGGTCATATTATCTCTGTTTGACACATATGACACCTCGTTGGAAATATCTCTCTGAGGATTACAATGGTTGACATGATTACCTTGATAATCAATAAAGAAATTTTGCCAAAAAAACGTCCTTTATGGTCTCAAAACATCTCCAAAAATTCAGGACCCGAAAAACTACCAAAAATAGTAAATCTTGCTACAACTAAGGAAACTGAAAAATTGAAAGAGACAGTGGTGTGGGTCCAAGTGGGATAGGTTGGTGGCCACCAACATCCATATGGATCAAATATAACCTATTTAAAGGGGGAAATTAAACCAACCTAGATCCATCTTCACTTTGTATCTATCGGGATCGAATCTCCTGAGATGCAAACCTCTTTTAGAGTTAAAAGAGATTTGATCCTTCTCGGCATTTGGTATATATAAAGCTAAGATGGATCTAGGTTGGTTAATATTTGGGTTTAGTATTGGGGTTTTTAATATTGGGATTAATATTGAGGTTTATAATATTACGTTTACTATTAAGTTTTTTAATATATAAGCTTGATACACAAGATTTACATATATTAGTATTTATAATATTAGGTATATATATATATATATATATATATATATATATGATTAATTAACCATATATATAATTATAAATTTATTAGTAATATATACTCATATATATATATATATATATATATATATATATATATATATATATATATATTATATATATATATATATATATATAGATATATATATATATATATTAATATATTCTATTTTAGTTTAATATATAATATATATAATTATTACATGGAAAAAATTTCTGGATGGTGGGAGCGATGGTGAGTCAAGCTAGGGTTTCTCACAAGTCTGAAGTTGTCATTGTGTATGAGGCCTCCACATTTGTGGCTTCCATCTTTTCATATGGTCTCATAATGTGTTCTTGTGCCCAATGTGTGGGGTTCAAACGAGTTTGGTCCCATTTGGAAGAGTTGTATTTGCAACAATTTTGTAAGGAATTCATGGGAAATGGAACTTGTAGAGCCAAAACAAGGGATTTTCCAAGTCCTGTGAACATATCGTGGCCAATTTGATGCCTCGTTTATGCCTCTAGATACTCCGCTAAATGATTCATCGACGTTCAATCCTTGTTGTTATGGATGTGGGTAAAGCATATAGCAGGTACCATGGTGATAATCACACATTCTTGCGGTCCATTTTTGTCTTTGAGTACTTTTCCATGGGTTATTTCATATATATATATATATATGCCAATGAGGCCACACAGTTTCCATTGGTGTTAAGACAGGGAACCCATTGCTCTCTACCCATGTTTTTTGAAATCCCCTTTTTCTAGACAAAGATTGAAAATATGACCAGATTTAAGAATGCTTCTTCTCTGACAGGAAACAGAGTGAGTTCCACCTTCCAGATTTTGATTAAGAGCTTCTACAAGGAAACTAAACTATTATGGGTCAACAACTCTTCAACTATATGCTCGTTAAAGCAAGTCATTGAAACAATATGGGTATCTCATATCGTTATCAAAGCCCTCAATTTGAAGGAAAGGTCTTAGCAGACACATTCCTACTTCAAGACTATAATATCTCTAAAAACTCAACCATTATTATGAACACAAGACTTCATGGGGGTGCACTTGGTGCAAAATCTGGTAATGGGACCCCTGTATCCTATAAGGATTCCACCAATAGGAAGGTTTCAACCCCAAAAGAATAGCTTCAAAGTATTGTTGGCCCATATATAGTTGAACAAATGGAAAAATCTCCTTCCATGGAAGTAAACCTTCTCGAGGTAAATTCCTTGTTCTTTGTTACAATCTAAAGCTATCATATGTATATTCAATGGGTTTTGGCCCAAACTTGAAGCTCTTGTACAATGGATTGTTTCCACTTGGACTTTGGAATTTGAAACATTTTTTTATGTTCAAAAGGTTTTTTCATAATATAGTTTGAAACACTGAAGGATCTAGACTACGCACTAAATGCAAGGCCATGGTTTTGCGGCAGAGTTAGTCTATTCATTACATTGTTGTTTCTTGAGTTTGATGCAAACTCTATAGTGGTATCTACTATGTCAGTTTGGGGCAGGCTCCCAAATCTTCCACTCCTATTCTGGCACCATAAAGTGCTTGAAGACATAGGAAACACACTAGGCAAATTTAAAAGAATCGATATGGAGAGAACATAAAATGGTATTTTCACCTATGCTAGAATATTTGTAGAGATTGACCTAAGCAAAGGTATTCCTAATCATATAAATCTGAAACACCAAAACTTATGTTGGTCACATGTCATAGACAATGAAAATATGACATTTAGATGTTGTGTGCGTTTTTAGACTAGCCATCTATAGCAATCTTGCCCACGGGCAAGGAAGAATCCTAGGAAGAAGAAGAGGCAAACAAACAAACGAAAAGGTTGGCAATTTACGAAAATTTGTATTTCATCATTTTTCATCATTCAAATTACTAACAGGGTCTCTCTCTCATCTCAACAAACTAAGGTAACTAAGCAATTTTTAAATTAAATTGACTCAAATAATCTTAGACATATTTAGCATATTTAAAATGATCAAAATAATTAGATGTTCAACAAATTTTGTATGATCGCACATTACTGAAACCAACCTAGATCCAACTTAACACCGGATCTAGCAACCGCCGAGAGGGATCAACTCTCTCGAGGTGCAAACCTATCCTCAAGTTTTGCACTCAAAAAATAGGTTTGCACCCCGAGAGATTTGATCCCTCTCGACGCTTGATAAATCCGGTGTTAAGATGGATCTTAATAATATAAATTAAGATTTTTTTCATATATATATTATTAACCATAAAATAATAGTGAGAAATAACTAATTATTAATAATAATAACCATACACTATTATTATATCATATATTAATTATGTTACATTTTGAAATATAACTATTAATATATTAATATAATATTATATAATAACATAATACTATATTAACATATAATATAATTACAAATAATTAATCTATAACAAGATACACTTAATAATTATTAATATGGTTGATATATGTCTATCCATATATATTAACCATATTTACTTATGTAATTATAAATGTAATTCATATACATCTATATATTTATATGAATCACATTGATAAATATAAGTGTGCCATATGTTATTCAAACTTAACTTCAGTTTATAATATGCTTATCACTTACCAATATTATCTAGATTTATTTAATATTGCTTTGTGAAAACCCCTTGCGTGAATGATCAGATTAAATATATAATATGAGACTGAAACGTGTAGTGTATCGAATGAGTCAATCATTTATGATGGTAAGATATTGTCATATATTTATTTATAAAAACAGGTTTGATGCAGTGCATGCATGGTCTGTAAATTGCTACATATGACATTCTCACTACGTTCCTTTGGTGAGTTGTTTTTCCAATTTGTATTAAGTATTTGGTGGGTTGTTTTTATAATTTGCAATGAAAATTCAATTTGTAATGTGAAGGTTTAAATTTAATTAATAATTGTTAATTTCAGTTTAATAGATTAGGAAATATATCCACACAAATTTAAATTGTACCTTAAAGGGTGTGGCGCTTTCAAAGTAGTTGTTGGAAGTAGAAGCGTCACCCCTAGGTAGCCGCTGAAGGATCTGGGCAAAGTTGTCCATCATCGCGTTCCTTTGTTGCTCGAGGGCTTCTTCAAGCAAGATTTTGATAGGATCTCCTGGTCCCTCGTTCTTTTCATCCACCATGGGAGGCCATTGGGATTTGTGAGGATGGTCTTACAAAGGTTCGACTAGTTCAAGCCCTAACTCCTTATATCTCGACCTCGTTGGGGACATGCAAAGAAAAACAAAGAAAGAGCAGACCTATCTGATACCATTGATCCAAACTTAAACTTGAACGCAACAACTTACATATATAATCATAAACACAGAGATGCAACATAAAAACACTTCATTTCATTAATAGAAAAATACTTAACTATGCTTACAAACAGAATGGAAATAAGATAGCTTGGGCAATGGTAGCTTATCTCTGAGAAGAGGTGGTGGCTACATGCCTATAAACTCAGTTACAATGAGGCTCAAGGGTCTTTTTATTATTGAACAATAAGATAAAACCCTAAACAACCAAAACCCTAACTCGAGGAAATGTAACACCAAGAGTTTATGAGCCCCGTTGGGGTTATTTGGGCAGCCAACTTCCCGGGGTCGTAACTTGGTCATATTATCTCTGTTTGACGCGTATGACACCTTGTTGGAAAGATCTCTCCGAGGATTACAATGGTTGATGTGATTACCTTCATAATCGCTAAAGAAATTTTGCCAAAAAAAATGTCATTTAGGGCCTCAAAACATCTCCAGAAGTTCAGGACCTGAAAATTTGCCAAAAATAGTAAATCTTACTACAATTAAGGAAACTGAAAAACTGAAAGAGATAGTGGTGTGGGTCCAAGTGGAATAGGTGGGTGGTCACCAATGAGTGATGAGGAGCATTGGGTGATTAAACAGTTTCATGATCGAAAGTGAGACTAACCCCAAGAGAGCGAGGGCCTGACATACAAATGAGTGATGAGGAGCCTTGGGTGATATTGATCTTCAATGCATACAAATAAGTGTGATATTGATCTTCAATGCATACAAATGAGTGATGAGGAGCCTTGGGTGATTGAACGGTTTCATGATCGAAAGTGAGACTAACCCCAAGAGAGCGAGGGCCTGACATAACTATCAGCTCGGCTGAAGTGCCTCGACAGCCTTAAGTGTTTCAACTTCATCATCAGGTAGATCATCATAAATTGGTGGCTTCGAAAGATCAACTATGATAGCTTCATGATCGTGATAAAATATGGGAGTAAATGGATCACGACCGCCACGATTAGAAAAATCAATGATTTCATCATCATCCTCATGATCTAATGAATCAAATAGAGGGGTAGATGAAAAGCGAACAAACTCATCCTTTGTGCTTCCGAAAAAGGAAGATGAAAGATCAAGTGGATTTTCAATGAATAACTTATTCTCTCCGTTGTCAAATAACAGACCAACATCCGGTGAGTCCTACGAGTGATCAACAATGGGTGCATCCGTGGATGAAGACACACATGCGAAATCATGGATGGCAAGTTCACCAACTATGTTAGGAAAGAATAGAGGGGTCTTAGATGGAAGGGAGTCATCCTTTGTCGAGTGTTGATGCTCAAGCTCCCACTCATACCCTTCATGAATGACAGCGCATGTTGGTTGTGCAACACCAACTCCATCAGTGGCTTGTTCCTTGTTCACAACCAGTGAAGTGTCCAGAATGGAAGAACACAAGAAAATATCATCCGGAGGAACAACCGAGTGTGAAGACAAAGGTCGCATATGGGAAATTGAGGGACTTAAAACCAACATTGGGTGAAAATTGAGTGAAGTGATGCTATGAGGATGTGCAAGTTGAACAAGTGAGTGAGCATGATCCTCAACATCACTTGTCAGTGGTGGAGCTGTTGAATGAGGGGATGGCGGACAGTCAATCGAGACAGTGGTCTCATCCGCATGAGATTGCACAACTCCATCAGTGAAGAATGTTGAGCAAGGCTTGATTTCAAGCTTCTTCTTAGGACGGGCAGATTTCTTAAGGCAATACTCGAACCGGTCCCAAAGATAGGCAAATTTCATTTGGCTCCACGGAGCTTGAAACTGCAAGTCATGGAAGCACTGCCAAAAATCCATAATCGATTCATGTGAAGCCTTCCGTTGCTGTAATAGTTTTCGGTCAAGATGGTTTGGATCAAAATGATAGAAAGTGTCTTCAATGATATCACAAAAGTGCTCAAGTGAGTGCACGTTGTCAGTTGGTAGGCTACACAACCATCGAAGTGGAGATTCATGAAGTGTGTATGCAAGCATCAAGTTGGCATGTTCATCAGAACACCCATATTCCTCATGAAGCATGGAAAGAAAGTCATTTAAGTACTCAGGCTAGACCACTCTGCCTTCACCATCATACATGTAAGTAGACAAGAGATCGAAAAAATCCCTCGTGATGGTGACATCTTCATGATTTAAAAAACATCGCGGAGAGAGAAGAGTGCAAGAATCCATGAAAGATATGCAAACGTTCAAAACTGGTCGAGAGGACACGGCTTGTCAGTTGGCCTCCTTCTAGCGCCAAAAATGTTGATGGTGTTGGACTCACCAACATGTCAAGTGGATCTCCCTAGTGAGAAGTTCCAATTAGACCTCAGACTGTTTAGTGTAGGAGTTGCAGCAGTGGGTCGTATGGTAATGCCTTGACTACAATTTCACACAGAGGCAAGTAAGATAAATATGTTGGTAGCAAGGGTGTGACAGCTATAGTGAGTCAAGGAAGGTGCATGAGAGGTTCTAACACAAGTGGGTTGAGATGAGTTCGCCCCTTGGAAACCTGTAAAAGGGAACACACAAGCGAAGATACATCACAAGTTGGAAAGCAAGTTAGCTAGCAATCCAAAGTGATGGTTAAAACAACAACACATTTCAGAAAAATTCATACATACTCATACAAAATAGTCCATACATGCATGCGTAAGAAAGGAAATGCATATGCCATTTAGAGTAAACAAGATATATAGAATACAATACAACATATGCATGAAAGATGTTGGCTCTTATTATATGACGAAATGTAAGTTCCAATCCTACAATACATCCATGTCCAATCACTAGCTCCAATAGTGGAATGTTACAGCCACATATGCATGCTCCTCTAAAGAGATGTACTAGCTCCGTGTAATGGAGAAGCCAAGGTGCGTTACAATACTATCCAAGATCTCTCCAAGATAGTCTTATTGGAAACTTGGCTGACCAAAAGCCTATACAATGAGTTATGAGAGACTATTTATAGCAAAGGGTGGGGTGACCCTTGACATTCCCCTTTGTGATAGTTCAACTACTCTCATGACTCTTCACCTACTCTATGACTGTTACATCCAATTATTGACACTTGACTTACACTTGGCATGACTAAACATTACAATGCACATGTACCCATGTGAACAAGATGGCTTAAGCAAGCCATGCTAGAAATCATGATTAACATTTCTTTTGTTCTCATAATGAGTTTCCTTTACTACCCTTTCACCATTAGTAAGTATTTCTTGTAGAAAATTTGTCAAATTTGTCTTCAAATCTGCCATGCCTGACTTCAAATCTGTTTTCAAATCTATCTTCAAAGCATCCATCTTAGCTTCCAAGTCATTCATCTTAGCTTCTACATCTTTCTTTAAACCATCCATCTTAGATTCTATTACTTTTTTGTGCAAGTGACATTTGTTGCTCTTGGTCTCGTAATTTTGATATATCATGTTGCATTTTTTCCTCTTCTTCATAAGTCATGCTATAGCTTTCAAGTTTCTTACTAGGTGTTTGCATTTTCTTTCCTCAGGGCATCAGTTACCAATAATAATGCTCTACTATGCCCTTTCAATTCCTTCAAAATAATTTTTCAAACCAAGCTTAAGCAAAAATTTAAAAAAATATACACACCTTTTTTCACTTTGTAGGAGCTCGATATTGCCTCCAATGTATCTCTGTAATTTTGGATCATCCAATTCTGAAATTGTGACCTGCAATAGCCCTCGATGTCCTCTTTCCAATGCCACCAGTTTGATCGAATTTGGATTCTCCAAGGTAGAGTTATGCACAATCTCCCAAGATGACCTGATTATAGACCTTTTCAAAAGAGCGAACTTGTAGGAAGTGCCACGTGCCATTGTTTCCACCTTAGGATCTAAAAAATATACACAGGAAACTATAGTCCGTCTTCTTTCTGTAACTTCTTAACGAAATTTCAATCTGATGCTCAAAACAAAAGTTATGACTATTTTACCCAGGTCACCTGTTTGGAATGTAATTCGGGAGTCTGCAAAAATGCCAACTTCCTCAGATCATATCTCTGCAAATATAGCGCAAAATGTTCTGAAATTCAGAACTATGGTTCAGAACGATTTCGGCCCAAATGAGTTTTTTTTTTAGCATTTGAAACGTCGCAGAAAAAAAAGTTATAGCACAAATACCACGATGACCTGTTTGGAGCAACGAAACCCTAGAATTCAAAGCTCTGATACCAAATGTTATGAAACTAGCTCACAAAAAGATAGAAAAGATAGATCAACGCCTTAGAATTCAGCCTCTTCGAGGGGGCAACCTCCTTTACATTTCACAAATGAATGATTCTTTGATGATTCAAATGACAAAACCTCCTTTCTATATATAGGAGTCTAACGAGTCACAATATAACCTAGCTGACCTAAGAATAATAATATAAAGGCACAAAAATAACAATAGAGGGATTCTATGGGGCACGGTAATAAAAATATGGGGACAATAGGGGCACAACAATATTAATAAGGGATACAACTACAATAGTAATGGGGTAATCACTAGTATTATAGGGACCTAACATATTATTATAAATATATTTTTCATTTTATAATTATATATTTATATTATATTTTAGTTTAATATATAATATATATAATTATTACATGGAAAAATTTTCTGGATGTTGGGAGCGATGGCGAGTCAAGCTAGGGTTTCTCACAAGTCTGAAGTTGTCATTGTGTATGAGGCCTCCACATTCGTGGCTTCCATCTTTGCATATGGTCTCATAATGTGTTCTCGTGCCCAATGTGTGGGGTTCAAACGAGTTTGGTCCCGTTTGGAAGAGTTGTATTTGCAACAATTTTGTAAGGAATTCGTGGGAAATGGAACTTGTAGAGCCAAAGCAAGGGATTTTCCAAGTCCCGTCGACATATCGTGGCCAATTTGATGCCTCGTTTATGCCTCTAGATACTCTTCTAAATGCTTCATCAACGTTCAATCCTTGTTGTTATGGATGTGGGTAAAGCATATTGCAGGTACCATGGTGATAATCACCCATTCTTGTGGTCCATTTTTGCCTTTGAGTACTTTTCCATGGGTTATTTCATATATATATATATATATATATATATATATATATATATATATATACATATATATATATAGATGCCAATGAGGCCACACAGTTTGCATTGGTGTTAAGACAGGGCACCTATTGCTCTCTACCCATGTTTTTTGAAATCCTCTTTTTATAGACAGAGCTTGAAAATATGACCAGATTTAAGAATGTTTCTTCTATGACAGGAAATAGAGTGAGTTCCACCTTCCACATTTTGATTAAGGGCTTCTGCGGGGAAGCTAAACTATTATGGGTCAACAACTCTTCAACTATATGCTCGTTAAAGCAGGTCATTGAAACAAGATGGGGTATCTCATATTGTTATCAAAGCCTTCAATTTGAAGGAAAAGTCTTAGCAGACACATTCCTGCTTCAAGACTATAATATCTCTAAAAACTCAACCATTATTATTATTATTATATTTTGGTTTAATATATAATATATATAATTACAAATAATTAATCTTTAATAAAATACACTTAATAATTATTAATGTGATTGATATATATCTATCCATATATATTAATTATATTTACTAATATAATTGTAAATATAATTCATATATCTCTACATATTTATATAAATCAAACTTAACTTCAAACTTATACATCTTTATATTTATATTTATATTTATATTTATATTTATATTTATATTCATATTCATATACATATACATATACATATACGTTAATATAATTGTCCCCCTATCTTATTCAAACTTAACTTCAATTTATAATATGCTTATCACTTAACAATATTATCTAGGTTTATTTAATATTGCTTTGTGAGAACACCTTGTGTGAATGATCAGATTAAATATATAATATGAGACTGATTTGTGATGGTAAGATATTGTCATATATTTATTTATAAAAACAGGTTTGATGCAGCGCATGCATGGTCTGTAAATTGCTACGTATGACATTCTCACTACGTTCCTTTGTTGAGTTGTTTTTCCAATTTGCACTGACTCTTTAATGAAAAGCCAGTTTGTAATGTGAAGGTTTAAATTTAATTAACAATGGTCAACTTCACTCCCATCGATTAGGACATATAACCGACCAAAAAAAACCACACAATTCCTCTCAAAGTCAAGAGCTTGTTCCGTCGTCAAACGTGGTCCTCCCTCCAGGGGAAGGAAAATATGAAAATTATGAAAATACGACAATTCGAATGAAACGTTTCAGTAGGACCTACCTGCAATGGTAGTCGGTCAGTCCGTGCTGTGGCACGCGGTCAAGTCCATGGACAAAATTGAAGAGTCGAGTTAAATGCAGTACCATGCGCGACGCTGATATTTAGAAGAAAATGCCATACTGGCGCTTTCCAAATGCATGATTTACTGAAAGTTGAAACCCTTGCAGAGCTAACATCAATTGCCCATGCAAAGACTTATTCCCCGTCCACACATAAATTGTCCATACAATACAAAGACTTATTCCCCTTCCTTCCAACCTCACACTAGTTTATTCTAGTTTCTACTTGATTTCTGTCCATACGTTACGTTGATGGTAAAATTTGTTCTCTCATACTCGGCCTAATTATGACCTTACCTACATCATTTAATTAATGGACCTGACTTGGATTGTGCACGCTAAATGAATTAAAATAGAAATTTAAAAGAAACACACCCAATGGTATTAGATCAATTGTTTTTGGTCATGTGGGGGAATGTGTAAACCACTGATACTATTTAGTGGTATTGACATACAACTTTGGCACATTGTTTTGTATATAGCTGTAAACCCGTAGTTTGTAAACGCTTTCATGACTTTCCTGGTCCTTTTTGACTGGAATTTTATGACACTACTTTTTGTTTTTATAATATTATAATTTAAATAAATTCAATTTCAAATTATGTAAAATTCACAATTTAATATTATATATCTTTTAAAATTCTTATTCAAAAAAGCATATGAAATTTTCAAAATGATCTCTTTACTATTATTATAATGTTAATGGTAATATTTTTCAACAAACCTTTTCCTAATGATCCAATTTTAAGCTTACAAAGTGTTCACTGGTTTTAGTTATCTTTTTTAACATTAAGACATTTATAAGATTTTTATGATATAGATTAATCCTGGAGAGACTTTTCACGTTCAAAAAGCCACTGCCCGTTCAATTGAGGGCGTGAGATCAGAGATATGTGGCACGAGATGTGTTAAAAAATTAGAACATGGTCATTAATTTGTAATCCATTTGTTTTCTATTGCAAACAAAGAATGAAGAACTTAAGAATCGGTTGAAGATTTAAGCTATCATATTCTGAACTACTATGATTATGATGATTGATAAGATTAGGAGCTTTGATGTTTTGGCTAGAACCATGGAAACCTTTTTTAAGAATCTTGTTAATGAATTTGAGAATAACACGGATCTTGATAATGATTTAGAGGAGTAAGTTAAGGCTTTCTCTATTCACAATATGTTGTCTCGAAGGAGATTTGTAGGTTGAAGAAGACTAATGGTCAGTTTATTAACCATCCTAGATCCATCTTAACTCAAGATCTACCAAGCTTCCACGGGGATCAAATCTCTTGAGGTGCAAACCTCTTTTGAAGGAGTAAGTTAAGGCTCTCTCTATTCACAGTGTGTTGCCTCAACGAGATTTGAAGGTTGAAGCAAACTAATGGCCAAATTATTAACCAACCTAGATCCATCTTAACTCAAGATCTACCAAGCGTCGAGAGGGATCGAATATGTACCATGGAAACCTTTTTTTAGAATCTTGTTGATGAATTTGAGAATAAGAATGACCCTGATGATGATTTGGAGGAGGAAGGTGTTAGCGCTTGAAATTTCACCTCAGGCTGAGAAAGGTAAACCTCAAGGCAACATCAAACCATTTAGCCTCGTAGCTAGCCCTACGGGGCAGGAGAAGGCTCTCTCCGGTCAATCTCGGTAAAATCTTCAATAGATGAGATGACCAATAAGGTAACACTGATATTAGGCTAGTAAACTGATCAAAGAGTTTGATTTGGGGTTTTTAGAGTTTTTGGTGGCAAATTGAGAGGATGGCAATTTTGGGTGCGGGGATTGGACACAGTTTCTGCAGGGGGTTCTTTGGGGCGAGGTAGGAGACAGTATTGATGCCTTTGATTGAGGTGGATGGTCAGGAATGACAGGTGAGGAGCTAAAGAGAGCAAACAATAACTTTGAATTCTCCTTAAACAGTAGAAAACATTGAAATTAAACAAACTTAAAAGCAGAGCATGACAGTCATGAATTCTTACTTTAACACTTCGTTTGCTTAATGTGCAGAAGGAAAAGAAAGGAAATGATTCACATAACACACTTACAGGTACATAAGAAAACACACCATCAATACATGTAACCACAAGAATCCCAAAGAGGACTGCAAAACCCTGGTCTTCCTTAGCCAAAAATTGCAGAGATACAGTGAATAATACAATGATAGCTTCTCCCTCAAGAGTCCAACCTCTCCAACCTCTGAAAATGATTGAGAAAATACATAATATAGGCAAGCCAACCTCTTTCCTTGCCTCTAGGGGTCGAGCTCATCCTTCTAGGAGCTGTTTCAACCAATTCTAAACTGAGCACTACAAACTAGGCAGTCAAAACAACTTGCCTCTATAAGCTAGGAAACCAATTCATTCATTTAATTTTCACCTTTTTCATGAATGAATCTTCTAGAAGAGGTACATAAGTGTAAAAGTGTCATAAAAGTACATTAATTACATCAAAGAGGATAATAATCCACCCCAAAAAGTCAAACAGGGTCAAACTGCGTTTTTCTGAGCTGTACACTGAAATTTGGAGAAATTTGCTTGATGGGTCGCGCGCCTCTGCCTGACGGGTCGCACGCCTTTGGGACCACTTTTGGGGCACTTCTAGGTGTCCAAATTGAGCAAGAGTAGGCTTGTTGGAAAGTTCTGTGAGTCTACTTTCCAACCCAACTGGAATTTCTGAATTTGGTGGTCATTTGCCCCTCCAAAATTGCAATCTCCCAAGACTGCTTTCTGTGTCTTAAAAATGTGGCAGAAAGTCATTTTTTGTTTGTTTTTTGACTTTCTGGAGGCCCAAAACTTCATAAAATCTCTTGTCCATGGATGAGCATATGTAACTTCTCATGACAAATCTAGAAATGCTGAGTTTTTGCAAAATGGAGTTGCCAGGATGAAGGGTCACGCGGGGGGTGAGACCCGTTAATGGAGAAAACCTGTAAATTGCCTGAAAAAACCAAAATTTACCCAAAATGCTCAAAATTTCTTGGAATTTGTGCTAGGAGTCCCCAATAAAGTACCATGCTCATTCAAAGAGGCTTTGGCGAAAATTTGGAGTGGATCGGGCCTTTTCCGTCGTTTTAGTGCCTTGGCCAACCTCCTTGGATCTAGCGATTGCAATTTTGACATTTCTTTAAAACCATGACACCTGTGCAAAAAGTGAAGGAGGTTTTTCTTCTTTGGCATGTTATGGACAAAAACCTCTCTCAGTTTTCCAAAATTCATCTTTTATTGCTCTGGAACATCATTTGAGTGCGACTTGTCCCGATGTGTGAAACAAGGAATTTTGTCGAAATGGAGCGAAATGAAGGGGATAGGGGGCTTCTAAATTCTTGAGGAAATTTAGGGGAGTAGGGAGGGATGTTAGGAAGCAGGGGAAAGTGGAATCTCAGAGATTGAGTGAGGGGAAGGGGTCCAAAAGGGCAAAACACAGGCCCAACCTAGAAAATTGCCAGGTTGTAGCTAGAAACTAGGGTTTGTGCAAAAATGAGGATTTTGGGGGATCTCAGTGATGGGAAGCATTTGGTAAGGTATTTTAAGGATAGGGGAAGGTGTATGAACATCTGGATAAAAGTTTTGCTAATGATTTGACCATTCAAGAGAAATTAGCTTTCACAACCCTAGGAGAGGGAAATGACCTTGCCTAGGTGCAACTGAAGCATGAACAAGGTGTAAAATGACTCATTAGACAATGACATGATAATGACAACCCTATGAATGATGATAGACTCAGCTGAATAGTGACATAGATGAGAATTTGGGCAACTTTGAAAAGAGTGGGAGAAAACCCTAGACCTAATGCCTAGTGACCAAATTTTGCTTGAAGACTCACTGAAATGACAAAATTTGACCTTAACACTTCTAAATCACTTTGTAAGAGCATATTTGATCACTGGAGGAAGGCTGGAAAGACTGACACTAACATTGGCTCCAATGGGGATGGTAGCTCCTTGGAGGTGCCAAGAACCTTAGACCTCTGGGAGAGCAGACCAGTGCCTTTCAATCATTGGGCAATGGAGTCATTATTTAGGCAAACGACACAAGACTTTGACTCATTTATTGAATGAAAACTTGACTGAAAACTGACTGAAACTTAACTGAAACTTGACTCAAACCGACTCGATGGCAAACTGAAATAACTTGAAAAACTCACTCAACAGACCAAACACAAATGACTCATGACTGACTTAAAACAAGACTTTTCAAAGCTTATTGAAGGGCAGCAGTCCATCAAGATTTGAAATCATGATGACAACCACCTGTGTTTCTTACAAGACAATATACCATCAAACTATATCAAAATGCCAATGCAACCAATCAAGAAGATGGCTTCTTGACTGATTCTTCCTATCAGAACTTCTGGTCAACAGTACAAACCTATCACTGGGCATCCAAAAACATAGTTTACCATGATCTCCTTCATCACTGAACACAATAATAATCACTTTCACTGCTAACTGTAACAAATCTGCCATTGGATCCTGGAAAACATGAAGAATTGCCACTGCCACCTCCTGCTGAAAGAACAAGGTATCCTTTGTTTCAAATTCTGATCTGCCTTCATCATGTGCTTCGGTAAAAGAATGCTCATGGGCTTCAAAAAACTCTGAACAAATGGATGGGCAGATCTCTTCTTGGAAAAGCATTTCAGCACATGAAACATATGAAGAATCTGAAAGGTAATCCTGAATGGTCTAATCTTTTGTAGTTTGAATATATGGTAGGTCATCCTCATATGATATGATAGCCAGATTCTCATTACATTCATCAATCATGAGAAAAGAAATTTTAGATGTTTCATGAAACCCAACACTAACATTTCTATCATCTATCATAGATTCATCCAGAGAAACCTTTTCACTTACTTGAACGAAGATCTTGTCTTGGTTTTCACAGAGGCAATGGACTACCTCCTCATGAAGATCTAGTGCTGGTGAGATGAGAGAATTTAGGTCTGCTACTTGATTTTCTTCATTTGAGGCAGCCGCGACAATACAACTCTCTTTTATGAGATCCGAAACAACATGTTTTGCCTCATCACAATTTATCTCCCGATCTGATTTATCATCATCACTTTCTGAGATTTGAACATTACTTTCCTGCGTTACCTGCATGTTGTCTTCTTCTATGGATAGATCTGAAACAACATTTTCTCTTTCCTCATTTTCAACCATATGGAAATCTTCAGCCTGCTGATCTTGACAAATATCCTCTAAGATTTCTGTGTGCTGCTGAAATGGATTCTCATACAGAGCCTCCATAATCTCAACGTCCATAAAATTATCATCTTCATAATATTTCTCAAGGCTTTCAATAAAACTATAAGCATGCTTGCAACAGTCTTGAAATAAATTTAATGATGGATAAGAGTCCTTATATCGTTCAATGAACATAGCATGAAAATCCTTTAAACAATAAATACAAGCAGGCGGAAAACTTTCATACCATGATTCGGCTTTACCTTCGAGAGTGGCCAAGAATATCTTCATCAAGCAATCTTCAGGAAAATCCACCTTCAACTTGCGAATATGAATATGAAATCTAACTAGATGTAAAGCAGCATCCTTCTTACCATCATCATTAAATGTAGGCAAATTCCTTGACCAATCTACCTTTGGAATTTTATTTGGAAAACCAGGGATGTGATCTCGGCTCAGGGGAGCGTATCTTCTTGCAATCCGATCCATCTTGAAAAGCTCAAAGCTACTGATCTCTCTGCAGTGAAGTCACCATGAAGCATTGATCTCTGGAGTTTTTAGTGAAGGAGTCGCCAGTGAATGATTTCAGCCTTGTCAATGTCTGATCGTTGTCCACTATCAACAATCAGATCTGAACTTGATACATGTACTGGGGTAAAATGCAAATGAAGTGTTGTATTCACAAGCTCACGGAGATTGACTGAAGCAGCGTTTATCTACTTCTGCTTATGCAAAGCAAAAGTGTTTCGAAGGCTACCTGGCGTATCTTCAGACTCCGTCTAAGACTTATGAAATAACACGTCAATGAGCAAACGATTAGTTTTTTCTCCCCAGTATGGTCGCCAATATGTTAGTGCTTGAAATTTCACCTCAGGCTGAGAAAGGTAAACCTCAAGGCAACATCAAACCATTTAGCCTCGTAGCTAGCCCTACGGGGCAGGAGAAGGCTCTCTCCGATCAATCTCGGTAAAATCTTCAATAGATGAGATGACCAATAAGGTAACACTGATATTAGGCTAGTAAACTGATCAAAGAGTTTGATTTGGGGTTTTTAGAGTTTTTGGTGGCAAATTGAGAGGATGGCAATTTTGGGTGCGGGGATTGGACACAGTTTCTGCAGGGGATTCTTTGGGGCGAGGTAGGAGACAGTATTGATGCCTTTGATTGAGGTGGATGGTCAGGAATGACAGGTGAGGAGCTAAGGAGAGCAAACAATAACTTTGAATTCTCCTTAAACAGTAGAAAACATTGAAATTAAACAAACTTAAAAGCAGAGCATGACAGTCATGAATTCTTACTTTAACACTTCGTTTGCTTAATGTGCAGAAGGAAAAGAAAGGAAATGATTCACATAAAACACTTACAGGTACATAAGAAAACACACCATCAATACATGTAACCACAAGAATCCCAAAGAGGACTGCAAAACCCTGGTCTTCCTTAGCCAAAAATTGCAGAGATACAGTGAATAACACAATGATAGCTTCTCCCTCAAGAGTCCAACCTCTCCAACCTCTGAAAATGATTGAGAAAATACATAATATAGGCAAGCCAACCTCTTTCCTTGCCTCTAGGGGTCGAGATCATCCTTCTAGGATCTGTTTCAACCAATTCTAAACTGAGCACTACAAACTAGGCAGTCAAAACAACTTGCCTCTATAAGCTAGGAAACCAATTCATTCATTTAATTTTCACCTTTTTCATGAATGAATCTTCTAGAAGAGGTACATA
Organism: Pinus tabuliformis; assembly: GCA_031772625.1. Lineage (NCBI taxonomy): Eukaryota > Viridiplantae > Streptophyta > Pinopsida > Pinales > Pinaceae > Pinus > Pinus tabuliformis. The sequence goes on along the minus strand of CM062819.1, from coordinate 1,390,125,557 downwards.
AGTGTAAAAGTGTCATAAAAGTACATTAATTACATCAAAGAGGATAATAATCCACCCCAAAAAGTCAAACAGGGTCAAACTACATTTTTCTGAGCTGTACACTGAAATTTGGAGAAATTTGCCTGACGGGTCGCGCGCCTCTGCCTGACGGGTCGCTCGCCTTTGGGACCACTTTTGGGGCACTTCCAGGTGTCAAAATTGAGCAAGAGTAGGCTTGTTGGAAAGGTCTGTGAGTCTACTTTCCAACCCAACTAGAATTTCTGAATTTGGTGGTCATTTGCCCCTCCAAAATTGCAATCTCCCAAGACTTATTTCTGTGTCTCAAAAATGTGGCAGAAAGTCATTTTTTGTTTGTTTTTTGACTTTCTGGAGGCCCAAAACTTCATAAAATCTCTTGTCCATGGATGATCATATGTAACTTCTCATGACAAATCTTGAAATGCTGATTTTTTTCAAAATGGAGTTGTCAGGATGAAGGGTCGCGCGGGGGGTGAGACCCGTTAATGGAGAAAACCTGTAAATTGCCTGAAAAAACCAAAATTTACCCAAAATGCTCAAAATTTCTTGGAATTTGTGCTGGGGGTCCCCAATAAAGTACCATGCTCAGTCAAAGAGGCTTTGGCCAAAATTTGGAGTGGATCGGGCCTTTTCCGTCGTTTTAGTGCCTTGGCCAACCTCCTTGGATCTAGCGATTGCAATTTTGACATTTCTTTAAAACCATGACACATGTGCAAAAAGTGAAGGAGGTTTTTCTTCTTTGGCATGTTATGGACAAAAACCTCTCTCAGGTTTCCAAAATTCATCTTTTATTGCTCTGGAACATCATTTGAGTGCGACTTGTCCCGATGTGTGAAACAAGGAATTTTGTCGAAATGGAGCGAAATGAAGGGGATAGGGGGCTTCTAAATTCTTGAGGAAATTTAGGGGAGTAGGGAGGGATGTTAGGAAGCAGAGGAAAGTGGAATCTCAGAGATTGAGTGAGGGGAAGGGGTCCAAAAGGGCAAAACACAGGCCCAACCTAGAAAATTGCCAGATTGTAGCTAGAAACTAGGGTTTGTGCAAAAATGAGGATTTTGGGGGATCTCAGTGATGGGAAGCATTTGGTAAGGTATTTTAAGGATAGGGGAAGGTGTATGAACATCTGGATACAAGTTTTGCTAATGATTTGACCATTCAAGAGAAATTAACTTTCACAACCCTAGGAGAGGGAAATGACCTTGCCTAGGTGCAACTGAAGCATGAACAAGGTGTAAAATGACTCATTAGACACTGACATGATAATGACAACCCTATGAATGATGATAGACTCAGCTGAATAGTGACATAGATGGGCATTTGGGCAACTTTGAAAAGAGTGGGAGCAAACCCTAGACCTAATGCCTAGTGACCAAATTTTGCTTGAAGACTCACTGAAATGACAAAATTTGACCTTAACACTTCTAAATCACTTTGTAAGAGCATATTTGATCACTGGAGGAAGGCTGGAAATACTGACACTAACAGAAGGTAAGGATCTCTCTATTCACAATATGTTTCCTCCAAGGTGATTTGTAGGTTGAAGGAGACTAATGGTCAACTCATTAACCAACCTAGATCCATCTTAAATAAAGATCTACCAAGCTAACCAACCTAGACCCATCTTAAATAAAGATCTACGAAGCTTTGAGCGGGATCAAATATTTTGAGGTGCAAACCTCTTTTTGAGTGAAAAGAGATATGATCCCTCTCGAGGCTTGGTAGATATGGGGTTATGATGAATCTACGTTCATATTATATAAATTTTATATTTCTATATGTAAAAGTATTTTCATTTTTCATTTGATTAAAATTTTGATTTAATATCTATGGAATATCCACGAAATATTTATAGTAGTAGTGAGAGTAGAAGGGTTTAGATATATCTCAAAACTATAACCTTTTTTCTTTTAGATTTATTTAAAAAATATTTTAAAATTAAATATTTATAAAATATTTTCATTGTGAAATTAGTTATGGTTTTTGGGCATGTGGTATTGATAAGCCATGGTATTGGCCTATTGTTAAGAATCTTATCATATTGTAAGTTTATTGTAAGTATTAAGTTTTTATGTGCTTATTAATTAACTTTAAAATTTTAAATATGATTACAAAATCATTATTAGACTCTGCCAAGGGAGGAGTCTAACAATCTATTTGCCCTTGACCATTATTAGTTTAGCATTAACCAATGCAACTTATAATGTTTAACTTTGAAAAATAAGTATTTATTTTTCAATATTATTAGAAAAACTATTTTTCTCCTTGTTGGGGGTGACGAGCATGGAAGATCCCCAAGACAGGGGTAATTATTGCCCCCCCACGTGACAGTAATGGCATTGAAATGTGATAGGCAAGAAGAGACTCAAGGCATGATGCAAAACAATCTCAACACCATATGGGTTTTAATACCTGCGACAATGATAATGGTGAGTATTTTCAGGATTTGGGAGGTGAAAATTGGTTTTGTAGAAGCAACTATTTGCACCAGAATTATGGGTGGCCTCATTGGAGAGCCAAGCATGTACACTGGTTGGTGTGTGACCTCATTTGTGTTTTAGTTGTGTGAGGATGGTGAAGTGTGGCCTTCTCTAGCTTCTCAAGTGGGACCTGAGATTAACTCGTGTCGAGGATTTGAATATCTCAGTGAGATTGGTCTATGGTGGAGGAGAATTCAATGAGGAACTTCGACCGCTAGTAGTGCGAAGTAGTGGATGAGATACCAAGTTGGCCATTGACGAATTGTCACAGGTAACTTTGTTTTTCACCTACTCCATAGAAAATTTTATGTGGAATACATTGGGTGCATGTTTTAAATGTTGGTTAAGCCTATTTGGACTAGCATTATATTCTTGGTGTGAGTGGTCTTGGTGTGTATATTCTTTCCTTCAACGATGTTTCTCCTTTGGGGGATATCGTGGTTCTCTTTGCCCAAGAGTGTGATGGGAATGGGCATTGGTAGTTGCTACCCATAGCCAAGGCTTAGAGGGTGGGTCACGCCACAAGATTTATTGTGGTGACAAGGTTCGGAAGGAAATCCATGTGGGGATTACATTTATGGTCCACCTCTTTATCTAGTGTTGCACGCCCTGAAGGGTGGCGAGAACAAATTTTAGTCTTTTGTTCCACATACAGGAGTTTGTAGTTCAATGTCGCATTGTTGTGGGTTTTACAGAGGTTACTGGGGCATTATATATTGTCCATCTAGGATAGAGAGAGGTGCTTGTATAACCTCTCATTTCCAAGCTTGTGTGCTAGTGGGGAGAAAGTGTTGTCTATAGTGTAGTGGGGGGGTTCTTTGTTTTGTGCCTAAGAATTTGCTTGCGAGGGTCCTCCATGCAGAGACAAAGAGGGTAACAACAATGTGGTAGGGGCCATCAAGGCCAAGGAGAACACCCTCAAGGGGGGCCACTGGTTGATGAAGGAGAGTTGGAGCAACCTCTCGGCAACGTGCACAGGAGAGTAGATTCACCTCCCCATTTCGATTTCCAACACTTAATCATTTATTCAACAAAATAGAATTTCCAGAGTCTTGGCCCTCTTGGCTCAATTACAACAGTTAGTCTGATCTCTGTTCACTCTCCAACCCTATCTCTCACACACCTCTTGCTTACTTACTCTATTCTCGATCATCTAATCTCTCTGTCATTACATTCTTTCCTCTTTTATGAATAAAATCCTATCATAACTACATTGACAACTCAATCTCTATTTTTTTCTACTTAACCATTATATCCATATTCTCAAGTTCATCAAGATACGTGCTCTTTTAGCATATCATTTTTTCCATCGGTTGAGATGGACGGCTGCCTTGTTCATGGTACCAAACTTGGAGTACAAAGCTCGCATAACTATGTCAAGGGACAATACTTCATCTAGTATTGCCTTCTTCAGTTCAGCTCGGCCAGACATTGTCACCAAGTCTCCTCCTTGCTTGGGCGTTTGTAGTTTCTTCGCCATTCACTCCTTCTCAGCTATCAAAAAGTGAACACTTGAGCTAGTGGCTTCGGCATACACTTTGGTTGCATCGGCCAAGGTAGCTGGATGTTTGCGTACATCAGTCATGATCACTCGTTCTTCAACCTATGCAGGAGATGTATGATCCTCCGTAGTTGACACTCTGCGAGACTGCACAACTCTATGATGAGATTCGTCAAATGTGATGTTGTGCATCTCTCCTTCTAGCTGATCACCAAGGAATCTCTCAGTGCCTCCTTGGTCGTCTGAGACTTGCTCATCATCTGGATACATTGAAGCAGGTAAGTCGACCTCTTTGTGGTAAGGCATGAGTTTGGTGTCCTGTTCCAACTCTCGTTACTCCATGTCTTCATCCAACTGTTGAAGTGCTTTTTCTATCTCATGATCGAAGTCTTGCTCATGTGATGGTTCACCCTGTTTGCCTGATGCTAGCTGTTCTGATGAATCAACTACTTGTACGGGCGTTGATTCATCTGTTTGAACATGTTGCACCCCTTGTTGTATCTGCTACTGTTGCTGCACTTCCCTCTCTTGTTTGCGTAGCTCTTGTTCCTTTTGATGTTGCTCCCTCAACTCATGCAATTCCTTCTCAGGGCAGCGAAGGGCGCAAGGTAACCTGCACGAAGGGACTAACAATTGGACCAATTCAACTTCTCAGACATCTCAAGGGTGCGGAAACCTTGTTCTAGCACCCCCCCATACTTCTTCGGGTGGGACCTCAGCCCGCGCTCTGTGGACTATTGCCAAAAGGGCCAGTAGTAAAGGGATTTGTTTGGATAATTAACTCTAAACCTAGGTCAGGCCCCATCAAGCCAACAAATGGTTCCATTGTCAGGACCAAGATCTGCATAGAGATGTTTGATGTCGTATCACTTGAATCTAACAAAGGAAGGAATTTAAGATTGGTTGGATAGGAAGATTCACGAGTTCGGGGCATAGGAGAACAGGAATCCACGACTATTGAAAGAAGAGTGGTTAGACTACTACTTATACACACAGATCCATGAAATTTTCTTCGCATATTTCCCTACCGAGCTATACGAGTGTATCGCGAAGCTAACAGATAGCCAAGGAAGGTGCAAGCTCGAAAGACCTATTGTGTGGACCCCAGAATTGATGTGCAGATTGGAAGCTTCAGAGGATAAGATTGCACGCACTGTTGATCACTAGCTCGATCAAATTATAGGAGCATTCATCACTAAGTTCGCGGTAAATACTTTAGTGAGTTATATCGAGGCAGAATGATGCTTCCTCAAAGGACCGCAACGTAAGTACGTTAAGTCTTTGAACACTTGGATTAAAATGTTGTTGTGTGAAAAGAAGGTTATGCTAAGAAATTGATGTTTGGGGCTACGCAAAGTGGGTGAATCTACAAAAACAAAGGTAGTGCGGAACTAGAAACTAGCCCCTTGATTTCACCTTTGCGCGGGGGTGAGGAAGAGCTCACAAAGGTCTCACCAAGAAGTGCGATCAATTTGATAAGGCAAAGGATTCTACGCATACCACCCCAACCCACACCACCGCCAGTTTCACCGTCTTCACCCCCATCTTCGCCCATACCACCTCCGCCACCACTGCGAGTCAATATGGCAAGCGTGATAAAATTTCCAGTGTTTAAGGGAGTAGGAAATGAAGATCCGGACCAGTTTTGGTTCGTAATAAAAGCTATATGGGAAGCACAGGGAGTCATGGATGACAATATAAAGAAAGCAACGTTGGTTAATGCTCTGCAAGATTGCGCGCTGACTTGGTACATTAAGCATTCCAATGACAATCTGAATGCGGGGTTCACGGATATCCAAACTATGCTAAAGAAACAATTTAGCAGGTCGAATTCAGAGGCGGAGTTGATCATTGGGTTCAAGGAAATCACAATGCTACCAGGTGAGACTCCTTGGGAGTTGGATTAGAGACTGAAGTGCACAATTCGTGAAGCTAACATGACGCTGAGGGATGGACAATACCGCGAATGGTTTGTAGCATCGTTAACGACGCATTTAAGGAATGCGTTGTCACAACAGAGGCTAACAACTCAGGTAGAGGCCTTGGATATCACGATGAGACTGCACGAGACCCCAATACAGGATCCCAACCTGGGAGTTTAGCAGATCCACGCGCAGTTGAAAAACTTGTGCCTTGAGATGCAGAGTCTGAAACAAGACAAGATAGCTCGCCCAAAAGTGCATGATGAGGTATGGTGCGTAAAGTGAAAGGGTCAGGGACATGACAAGGACCACTGCCCGGTGTTCGCGAATTACCTCGCAGGAGGAGGACCAATGCCATTGAGACCAGAGGCACAAGCAAGGCCTAGCGTAGTGCCTGCGCTGTGGTGCGCGATTTGTCAAATAGGAGGAAAGCATGCTACAGATAACTGCCATTTATTGTAGAAGTACACAAAATTCACAACAGTTTTTTTGTAATTTCTGTAGATCAGTGGGAAATGATGAGCGCACATGTAGAAGTTATGAGATGATGATGGATCAGGCTCCTACCTACAGAGTTCAGGCCGAAACGCAATCCCTTGACCATAACGCAGGGATGGCATGAACCGAATTTCAAGGGCGTGGATGAGGTCGAGGTGGATAAGGACCTGGAAGAGGTCGCGGATAGCTAATATGTTACAATTACGAAGGGCGAGGACATTATGCCCACGATTATACGAATCCAACGCAATCATCATGCTTGTATTGTACATTGTTTGATCATGAGATGGAGGATTGTCCCACACTGATAGCGAGGTTGCATGATAAAGGAGCACTCCAAACTCCCTCGACTCAGAACCTACAAATGATGAGGTCTGAGTTGCGAGGGAGGCCCTAATGTGAATATTGTGCTCGAAAGTGGAATTACAATAGGGGATGACAAAGGTAAGTAGCCTGAAGAGAGTACTTGGGTTTGCAAGGCTCCGACAAAAGAACCAAAGTTTGATTTGGAGCGCCTAAGGAAACCTTTATGGAAGCCAGGAAGAGCTTCGTTGATGCCTCCACTTCAGGAAGAAAAGACAAACCGAAGCCGGAAATGGACCCATCGATGCTTACAACATTCCTGGAAACACGCATGAAACTATTGCGTGACAGCAAGGCTATAAAGGGGCTACATGAACTCATAAATAGATGAGTTGGGACTGTGCCAGGAGAACCACGCGTAGTTCAGAAGCTCAGAAAGCACACGACAAGGACGGGAAGGGAGATGAGATTGACCGCGCAGATTGGGGAATATGAGATGGAGCAAGTGATTCTGGACCTAGGATCAGACACGAACATTCTGCCGAAGCAATCATGGGAGCGCATGGGAAGGCTTACGCTGCAATGGTCTCCTATCCAACTACGAATGGTGAACCAACAAAAGATCCTACCTATGGGGAGATTGCAGGGAATCACAGTGGATATCGAAGGAGAAAGCACACTAGCAGACTTCAAAGTAATAGATATTGTTGATGATGTTATGAAACCAGCTCAAGAAAAGATAGAAAAGATAGATCAACACCTTAGAAATCAGCCTCTTCGAGGGGGAAACCTCCTTTACATTACATAAATGAACAATTCTTGGATGATACAATAGACAAAACCTCCTTTCTATATATAGGAGTCTAAGGAGTCACAATATAATCCAGCCGACCTAACAATAATAATATAAAGCCACAAAAATAACAATAGAGGGATTCTAAGGGGCACAGAAATAACAACATGGGGGTAATAGGGGCACAACAATATAAATAAGGGGTATAACTACAATAGTAATGGGGTAATCACTAGTATTATAGGGACCCAACATGCCCCTCTCCTTCAAAAAAGTGTTGTCCTCAATTTTGAGTAGTTCTGGATACTTCTGCATAAAATTCTCATCCTCCCATGTGGAATCTTCAGCGGATAAGTTCTTCCACTTGATAAGATAATCTGAAATTGATCGATTTCGTAGCTGTCGAGTTCTTGTTTTTGTGACTACTTTCGGTTCCAATATAATTTTTTCTTCCTCATCAAGTTCTGGCAATATTGTTTGAACTCGGAGCTTGTCGCCTATAACCTTCTTTAAACATGAAACATGGAAAACTGGGTGCAATCGAGAAGCTGCAGGAAGCTCCAATTTGTATGCCATAGTACCAATCTTTTGCAACACCTTGTACGGACCATAATACTTTGGTGATAATTATTATCCTTCTTAGCTTGCTTTAGGGACATTTGCTTATATGGTTGTAGCCGTAGGAATACCCAATCACCTACATCAAAACTTCTTTCACTGCGATGTTGATATGCCTGTTGTTTCATTCTATTTTGTGCCAACACGAGGTTATCCTTTAAGAGTTGGAGGACTTGTTGTTGATGTTCGATGTGATGTTCCACTGCCTGAACCTTAGAATTTTCTCTTAAATATGATGTGATGGATGGTGGTTGATACCCATAAAGTGCCATAAATGGGGTCATTTTTGTTGCTGTATGAAAGGAAGTGTTATACCACCATTCAGCCAGAGGCAACCATTTGACCCATTGTGTCTGTTTATCAGATACAAAGCAACGAAGATATCCTTCCAAACATTTGTTTACTATCTCAGTTTGCCCATCAGATTGAGGATGATAAGATGAGCTATGAGCTAACTGAGTACCAAGACAAGAAAATAATTCTGTCCAAAAATTTCCAGTGAAAATGGGATCTCTGTCACTTACAATAATCTTTGGGTTTCCATGTAGCTTTTGAATTGTTTCCATAAATGCAGTAGAAACTGTACTGGCTTTAAATGGATGTGATAATGCACAAAAGTGTGCATACTTGGTAAGTCTGTCAACTACCACCATGATGACACTCTTTCCCTCAGACTTGGGTAAACCTGTGATAAAATCCATTGAAACCTCCTCCCAACGTTGGCTTGGAATGGATAAAGGTTGTAATAGACTCGGTGTCTTAATTGTTTCAACTTTATTTTGTTGGCAAACCAAACATTCCGCCACAAACTTTTGAATATCTGATTTAAGGCCATCCCAAAAAAATTCCTTCTTAACCCTGTGGTAAGTTTTTAAAAATCCTGAGTGCCCTCCTAAGGGAGAAGTGTGCAATTCCATAAGAATCTTTTGTTTTAGCTGGGAATTCTTACAGAGGTATAAGCGATCTTTGTACCATAATGAATCATTTTGCCAGCTAAATGTATCAGACGTACTGGAATCTTGTTGTAGCTTTCGAATAAGTGCCCACACTTCTTCATCATTCTTCCATTCCTCCCTTGCTTCATTTATCCAATCTGGTTGGATAATAGAAATGGCGCACAACAATGCTTCCACATCCTCATCCTTTCTTGAGAGTGCATCTGCCACCACATTTTGCTTCCCTTTTTTGTAGATGATTTCAAAGTCATAACCCAACATCTTTGTGACCCACTTTTGTTGCTCTTCAGAGGATAATCTTTGTTCTAAAAAGTATTTAAGGCTATCATGATCTATTTTTACCTTGAAGTGTCTTCCCATTAGGTAGGGTCGCCATTTCTTAAGTGCATGGAGTATTGCCAACATTTCCTTCTCATAAATAGCTTTGCTTAAAAACTTTCCCTTGATTGGACGACTTTCAAAAGCAATGGGTCTTTCATCTTGCATTAGAACAGCACCAATTCCATTTCCTGAAGCATCACATTCCACAATAAAGGTTTTTGTGAAGTCCGGTGTAGCTAAGACCGGTGCTTGGCACATTGCCTCTTTAAGATGTTCAAAGGCCTTTGTTGCTTCCGAAGTCCATGAAAATGCATCTTTCTTCAATAATGTTGTTAGAGGTGCTGCTATTCTCCCATAATTCTTAACAAACTTGCGATAATACCCTGTCAACCCAAGAAATCCTCGCAGATGCTTTATGGATGTGGGGATTTTCCATTCCTTAATGGCTTTAATTTTGCTAGGGTCTACCTTAACTCCTTCATGAGATACAATATGACCCAAATATTCCACCTCCTGGACTCCAAAGAAACATTTGGATCTTTTTGCATATAATTGTTTCTCCTCCAATAGTTGTAGCACCCTGTCAACATGTTCAACATGATCCTTCCAAGACTTGCTGTAGATTAGTATATCATCAAAAAATACTAACACAAATTTTCTAAGGAATGGTTTGAAAATTGAATTCATCAAACCTTGAAATGTTGAAGGTGCATTGGTAAGGCCAAAAGGCATGACCAAAAATTCATAATGACCCTCATGAGTTCTAAATGCCGTTTTCGGAATGTCTTCAATCTTCATTCTGATTTGATGATATCCCAAACGAAGATCCAACTTGGTGAAGTAAATTGATCCATGCAATTCATCCAGTAATTCATCAATGACAGGAATGGGGAACTTATCTTTAATAGTGAGCTTGTTGAGCTCCCTATAATCCGGACACATGCGCCATGATCCATCCTTCTTGTGCACCAATACTACTGGAGCAGAGAAAGAACTTTGACTTGGTTGAATTATACCAGCCTCTAGCATTTCTGCAACCATACGTTCAATTTCACTTTTTTGGACATAGGGATATCTGTACGGCCTGATGTTTGGAGGAACACTTCCTGGAATCAGATGAATAGCATGATCATGATCACGCATAGGTGGGAGACCTTTGGGAGTCTCAAATACCTTGGAATGATTGTCCAGGACCTTTTGGAGATCTGGAGAAATAGATGATTCCGATGTGGAAACATCTAGCGAACATAATTGTGCAATTACACCTCTTTGCTCCTTTTTTAGAAGCTTTGTCATACCATTAGAGCTGATTATCTTTCATGGTTTCCCTGCAATACCCCTTAATTCAACTTCCTTTCCTTCCATAGAAAATTTGATGAAAATTCTTGAAAATTAAAAGCTATTGTACCCAAGGATTGTAGCCATTGGACTCCTAGTACAACATCAACACCTCCCATTGGAATGGAAAGCATTGGGCTAGTCAATACATATTCTCCCATGGATAGCTTGATATTATGGCACCTTCCAGAGAAATTTATTGTTCCTCCATTTGCAATCATCACTTGACACTCTGGTGCTGGATATAGGAAGCAATTCAATTCTTTTGCTACCTTACAATGAATAAAATTGTGGGTGCTTCCTGAATCAATCAACACTATTACCTTTTTCTTCTTGATTTGTCCTTCTATCTTGATGGTTTGAGGAGTGGTAATTCCCGCCAATGCATTACAAGATATGGTCGGATTTATTTGTTCTTCATCTAGGCTTTGTTCCTGGAGTATATCTTCTTCTTTTGACCTTTCTTGCTCCTTTTCTTCTTCCTCTTCACAATCTATGTAGAATAATTTCTTCTCAGCACACTTATGACCTTTAGTGTATTTGCTATCACAACTGTAACAAAGCCCTTTTGCTCTTTTTTCTTCCAATTGTTGTGGTGTCAACCTTATAGGTTGTGGAAGACTAGGGGCAACAACACTTCCATCTTTATAGTTGTGAGTGGTATGCTTCCTGGTTGCCATAATTTTGCTTTCCATTTTTCTTGCTAACCTGAATGCCTTCTCTAATGAATCAGGTTCCCAAAGGCGAACATCATGTTGGATATTATCCTTTAAAGACCCTATGAACACATCAATCCTATGCTCCTCTGGAATATCTTTTACCCTTATGTTCAATTTTTGGAACTCCTCAATGTGCTCCATTACTGAACCCTTTTGTTTGAGACTTATCAATTGGCTAAAAAAAGTGTTGTTTTTTGTATCTTCATAATGTGCTATCAATTCTTCCGTAAAAATTGCCCAAGTGATAAATTTTTTACGAGAGCAAAGCCATTGATACCATACAAACTGATTTGGTTCCAAATATACAGTTGCCATACGTACCTTTTGTGTGTTTTGCACATTATTGAGATCGAAGAACTGCTCCATCTGTAATATCCATGTGGCGGGATCCTTGCCATCAAACTTCCTCATATCGATTTTTGGAATATGGTGGGTCTTCGATCCAACATTAGAGTCTATGGAATCATGATTAACATTACTTTTGTTCACATCATGAGTTTCCTTTACAACCTTTTCACCATTAATAAGTATTTCTTGTAGAAAATTTGTCAAATCTGTCTTCAAATCTGCCATGTCTGTTTTCAAATCTGTCTTCAAATCTATCTTCAAATCTGCCATGTCTCTCTTCAAATCTGTCTTCGAATTATCCATATTAGCTTCCATGCCCTTGATCTTAGATTCCACGCCATTTATCTTAGATTCCACGCCATTTATCTTAGCTTCTGTTAGCTTTTGTGAGTGTGACATTTGTTGCACTTGTTCTTGTAATTTTGATATATCATGTAGCATTTCTTCCTCTTCTTCATGAGTCATGCTAGAGATTTCAGGTTCCTTACTAGGTGTTTGCATTTTCTTTCCTCGGGGCATCAGTTACCGATAATAATGCTTTACTATGCCCTTTGAATTCCGTTAAACCAAGCTTACACAAAAATTTAAAAAAAGCTACACACCTTTTTTCACTTTATAGAAGCCTGATATTGAATCTGATGTATCTATATAATTTTGGATCATCTAGTTCTAAAGTTGTGACTTGTAGTAGCCTTCTGTGTCCTCTTTCCAATGCCACAAGTCTGACCCAAATTGGATTCTCCAAGGAAGAGTTATGTGAAATCTCCCACAGTGACTTTCTTTTAGACTAGTTCAGTAGAGCGAACTTGTACGACGTGCCACGAGTCACTGTTTCAACCTTTGGATCTGAAACACGCATACAAGAAACTAAAGTCCGTCCTCTTTCTGTACCTTCTTACGAAATTTCAATCCAATCCCCAGAGAGAAAGTTATGACGATTTTCCCCAGGTCACTTGTTTTGAATGTAATTCAGGAGTCTGCAAAAATACCAACTTCCTCAGATCATATCTCCGCAAATATCGCGCGAAAAGTTCTGAAATTCGGACCCAAGGTTTAGCGAGATTTCTTCTCAAACAGATTTTTTTTGCGACTTCTGAAACGTCACAGAAAAAAAGTTATAGCGAAAATGCCACGATGACCTGTTTGGAGCAGCAAAACCCTATAATCCAAAGCTCTGATACCAAATGTTATGAAACCAGCTCAAGAAAAGATAGAAAAGATAGATCAACGCCTTAGAATTTAGCCTCTTCGAGGGGGAAACCTCCTTTACATTAAATAAAAGAACAATTCTTGGATGATACAATTGACAAAACCTCCTTTCTATATATAGGAGTCTAAGGAGTCACAATATAATCCAGCCGACCTAACAATAATAATATAAAGCCACAAAAATAACAATAGAGGGATTCTAAGGGGCACAGAAATAACAACATGGGGGTAATAGGGGCACAACAATATAAATAAGGGGTATAACTACAATAGTAATGGGGTAATCACTAGTATTATAGGGACCCAATAGATGATAGCAATCCCTACCCACACTATTAGGAATGGAATGGGCCACTGACATGAATGGGGTGATAAATCTAAAGAAGCGCAGATGATTTTTGAGAAAAGCCTCTGCACGTAGTTGTACCTTTAAACCCTGTAGAAGGATCGTGCTACACAGAGCTAGTGCGCAACTACGATAGCGATGAAGATTTGGACTGCATCTACAAGATAACCGCGTGAGAACAAGACTGGGTGAATCCAACCGCGGATGGATGAATCTCATGGGAGCGTGAAAGCTCCTGCACATAGGATTCGGACGAGGAGATAGAACGATCACAGAATCGGTTAGATGAGGTAACCACGCTGAACTTTAACATGATGATGATATCGTTGTGCTACGTGTCAACAGAGGTAAGGGATTTGCCTACGTATGATGGGTTAAGTGAGGTAGATGACTTCCTAAAAAGATTCGAAAGAGAGGTGTCAGAATAGCAACGTTTTGAAGCTTTGAAATGGGCACTGTGCGCTACGCCCGCGAGGTGGTGGGGTATGCACCAAAGAAGTTTTGAGGACTGGCGCAAATGGAGGAGGACGATGTGCATACAGTTTGGGAAGCCTCCGATGCAATTAACAGACAAAAGTACCAGATGAAACGGTCTTCCGCCCACCTGTCCAGATGGATACAGGCATATGGTACGAAACCTGCGCGGATGCACACAGCCTTCACGTTAGGAAACACGGTCAGTAAGCAAGTGCGGGCAAGGCAATGGCATGAATGACCCCTCTAGTTGGAACCACTGAGTATGGAAATACCAAGTGTGTAGATGGTTATCCACACAGAAGCCTTTAACAAAGTATGCGAAGCGCTGAACAAGGTCCACAATGTGCAGTGGACTGACTGTGACCTACACGTACCAGTGATTTTGTGGGCTTATAGGACCACGTGCAATAAACTAACGGCGTAGGTGCCTCTGAGGCTGGAGTATGGTGCGAACATTGTAGTCCCCATAGTTCATAAAATACCTAGTCCGCGCATGGCAGCACTAGCAGATACGACAGTTTACGGAACCTTGGAAGAAAGGTAGCGTAGCTAAGCGAAGTAGAATACTTGGGACCTGACGAGGAAATCTGACAGGGTGACCTTAGGCTCCGAGAACTTATGGAATATGGGGTGCGATTAAGGGAGAAGAGTGCTCTGGTGGAAGCTGATTTCAAGAAGTTTGAGGATTTTCTCGATAAGAAGACCAAGGTGATAAAACAGGGTGCGCACGATCATGTTGACAAATTTTGGGGGCTGTCACCGCGAATTCATCAGTCTAATGCCTTGGCTTGGACTGCATATTAATAAATGAATCAACCATGGTCGTTTGCTACAGATGATAAATTGCGTGACGCCGCCAGTAACAATAAAAAGTGGGTGTTTTCTAGGAAAAATGATGGGTGACAGGATGAAACCCTATATAGGTGGCGCAACCACCTGACTAGCCGAGGGAAGCACAGTCTTAGCACTCCAGGCAGTTGAAAGGAGGCAAGGGACTATAAACTACTCTGCCCAGGAGCTGTGCGATGTTGAAGTTGCGCGCAGGAGTAAAGTGTCACAAGGTCCACGGTCGCGCAAGGTTGGTTACGGGTTGGCCAGAAAGTGACCATTGGAGTCACTATTCACAATGTGATACGCGACTTGAGACCAAATGGAGCGGGTGGCACGCATTTAAGATGTGATTTATGGGCAAGATTTGGGAAAATCTGCTACCAAGGGAGCATTAATGAACTGGATTTGGAGGGAACGGTCGAATTCAAATTCAAAAGGTGCTATAAATTACAAGGGGCTTCCCAACAAACAACACTTGTTCATTTGTGAATTGAGATCTTATATACCCCGTGTATTCTAAGCAGAGCCCTGTTTAACCTGTGTAGAGCGTTGATTGAGCCCTTGATTACGCGAGTGATAGATTTCTGGATAGACATGATGGCAACATCTGAGGAAGTTATGGAAATTACAGAGATGACTGCCGAAGAGGCCGCACAGGCCCTGACTGTGGGGGATGCCCCTAAAGGCGCCAAGATTATGGCAGAAATCCCTAATTCACTGTGCACGCCGAGGCCGAAGAAAGACAAACAACCAATGGTTCCCATATCAGTGTCCCCATGAAACCCGTTGTGCACTAGGTTAACGATGGAGGAGAAAGGGAAGGTAGTTAACTTGGAAACTGACGAGGAGGAGAAAGTCCTAGAGGACCTTATCATTGAAGAAGATGGGGACGAAGGCATGGAGGAAGAAACTGAGCTTGCGCACCCTCCAATGAAGTTGCCCGCTTATATCCCCCCGTGGAAGGGGAAGGCAAAAGTTCCTAAGGATCTCGACGAGAGCAAGAGCTCTCTCTAGACCCCGCTCCTCCCAGACGACATCATTTTTGAGGGCACGCACCTGGGACGGGTGCCTAGCTTGAAATTTTAAGATTGGGATCTCGCTGACCACGAGAAGTTCCCTCACCTAGAGACCATGCAGCTCATGAAGCTCAAGTAGAACACTGCAACGGGGGTTATCGAATTAGAGCCACGAAAGTGGTTACGTGGAGTGGAAAAGGCAGGGTTACTAAACCTGTTGTGGGTGATACATTTCCACCGCGCCCCAATAACAATATTCGTCATCAGGCAGCTACTCTGCCTGGTTCATGTGGGGTGTTTGTGGCTAGAGGATCCCATCCCCATCATGGACCACTTAATTCACCACATTACCCGACTCCCATGCATAGGAGAGGACCCCGCAGACATCTCGGAGGGGAAGAGCAGTGACTTGGCCATCGCAGAGGCCACGAAAAAAAGTACAAGCTGGAGAAGAAGAAATGAGGCTACGCCATATCCAACGTCAACAACAAAGCAGTTAAAGTGGCGACCCAAATTTTGGCAAGTAAAGTTATGCGCAAGTGCCACACGGACGAGGTACCTGCGCCGGTGGTGGCACTTGCTGAGCAATGCGTGGAGGGGTTCCAGTTTAACTGGTATGAGTTCCTCTGCAAGGAGTTCCTGGAAAATTTCCACGAGGCTTAGGAACAAGGCAAAACGTTCCACTATGCATGGCTTCTACTGTCCATAGTGCTCGTGGTAGGGGAATTGCTGGAGGATAGTCAGTTCCCCACAATTGACAGGGATCTGCCAGAGGCTGCGAAGTACACTTCACTCTGGGCCACGAAGGACGCAACCTGAATTCGCGAAAGTAAGATATTCTGGGTGTTCATGGAAATGAACACCCAAGCCGCGGTTATCACCCACTGTCTACAATAGCCTGCAAAGTTTTGCAGAATTTAAAGCAGACCTCCACAACATCTATATCAAAGCGCGCAAGGACCCAACCAAGAAATGGAGAGAGCTACCCTTTGTAGCCACAGATGACGTAATATTTGATGTACTGGAAACATGGCCTTCGGAGTGGTGCGCCCGAGACATCGTGGCAATGGAGAAGTCTGCGACGCAGAAGAAGAAAGTGTAGGTTTTAACCCCGTACAGAAATTACCTGCATACAAATTCTAAAACGTAGAAAATAGACAATGCAAGAGCAGAACACATAAAACACATAAACACAGATATTTTCCCCTGGATCCCAAAACCGGGATTACCAACTTGATTATTTTATTATGTTCATTTCAATGTTACAATACATATTTATACATGCCGAAGCATCCAATACCATGGACTGAAAACCATCGCGTCCAATACCATTGACCGAAAAACCATCGCGTCCAAAAAAAAAACATGTGCGAAAATCATGCACAAAACCATAGGTGGATCCGCCCAACCTAACATAGGGTCCAAAACCAAAATTTTCAAGGGCGTTGCCCCAGACCCCATAAAGTGGGGTTACGGGTGCCCCTCAAAATCCCTGTTAACTATGTGGAAAGAATATAACACAACCCAACATTCTCCCACTTGTTGTTTTCTTTCCACAGGGGGCCACAAGAGAGCTTAGTCATTTTTCCAGCCCTGAAATGCCCATTGTCTCTCTACACCAAAAGAACTTCTCAGAGCTCACAAATTTTGTCAATGCATCTGCAGTATTCTTAAAAGTGTCCACCTTTACCAGCAACACCTTTTTTTCTTCTATCATATCCCTCACAAAGTGATACTGAACATCAATGTGCTTTGTCTTTGAATGATATGCGGGGTTCTTTGCCAAGAAAATTGCACTTTGGCTGTCACAATCTATCCTTATAGCTTCCTGTACTAACCCCATACTTGAACACAATCTCTACAACCAAAATGATTCGTTGCTTTCATGAGTGGCTGCCATGTATTCTGCCTCTGTAGTTGACATTGCCACTACAGATTGTTTCTTACTCATCCAACTAACTGCACCTCCAAATACGTTAAACACATACCCACTTGTAGATCTTCTTTGATCCAGATCTCCAGCCCAGTCTCCATCAATAAAGCCATGAATATTCAACACTCTGTCCAATCCTGGTCTTCCTTGGTAGCACAAACCATAATTACTAGTGCCACGCAAATACCTGAAAACCCGCTTCACTGTTGTCCAGTGCTCCTTCCCTGGTTTTGACATAAACCTGCTCAATTCTCCCACCGCATGTGCAATGTCTGGTCTAGTACAGACCATTGCATACATCAGGCTATCGACTACACTTGCATATGGAACACGGGACATGTCCTCTTCCTCTTCTTGTGTCTTGGTACACTGTTCAACAGATAACCTCACACCTACAGGAATAGGAACCTTCACCGGTTTACTATCCTGCATATTAAACCTCTGCAACATTGTCTCGACATACTTCCTCTGGTTCAACCAGAGCTTCCTCTTTGCCCGATATCTTTTAATTTCCATGCCCAAAATATAGTTTGCAGCACCAAGATCTTTCATGTCGAATTTGGAGGACAATTGGGTCTTCAAATCCTCGATAATTTCTTTGTCATTTCCAACCAGCAACATATCATCCACATACAAGACCAGAAAAATAACACGGTCACCAATTAATTTAAAATACACACAGTGATCTACTTTGCTTCTGGTGAAGCCAAGTCCCCGTATAAATGTATCAAATTTCTGATACCACATCTTTGGTGACTGTTTTAATCCATACATAGACTTCTTTAACTTGCATACCAATTCTTTCTTACCCTTCACTACAAAGCCTTGAGGTTGCTTCATGTAGATTTCCTCTTCCAGATCCCCATGAAGAAATGTTGTCTTCACATCCATCTGTTCTACCTCAAAATCAAAAGCAACAACAACAGATAAAAGTAATATAATAGAAGTTACCTTGGGAATAGGAGAAAAAATATCACCAAAATCAATTCCCGACACCTGGGAATACCCTTTTGCTACCAACCGAGCTTTGTATTTCTCCACCTTTCCTTCTGCATTTGTCTTCTTATTGAACACCCATTTGCTGCCTATGGGTTTCCTTCCAGCCGACAACACCACCAGATCCAAAGCCTCATTTTTGTGCAAAGATGCCATTTCATCAACCATGGCCTCTTTCCAGAGTTTTCCATCCTCTGAATCTACTGCTTCCTTCACAGTTTTGGGATCATCGTCAGTAATAGATAAAGAAAAATTTGAACAGAAAGCAGATGGACTATACCTTTCAGGCTGTCTTCTTTCTCGAACTGATCTTCTCACAATCGGAGTTTGTGGCTCTTAATCTTCTGATTCCTCCTCTGCTGTAGCGTCTGATTCTTCCTCCTTTAGCTCAAATGCTATCTTCGCAGGTTCCTTTCGTTGGACTTCATGTTTAATAACATCTTTCACCTCTCTGAACACCACATCTCGGCTGTACACAACCTTCCGTGTGACTGGGTTCCAAAGCTTATAACCCTTTAAACCATCCTTATACCCAATAAAGATGCACTTTCCAGATTTACTATCCAACTTGGTTCGTTTCTCCTTTGGAACATGTACATATGCATCACATCCAAATACCCTCAGATGTGAAAGAGAGGGTTTCTTACCAGTCCATACCTCTTGTGGAGTCTTATCCTCCAACGCTAATGAAGGCGACCTGTTGACCAGGTAACATGTAGTATCCACCACCTCTGCCCAGAATTCATGTCCTAACCTGGCACCACTGAGCATGCTTCTTGCCCTTTCCATCAATGTCCTATTCATTCTTTCTGCAACTCCATTTTGCTGAGGTGTATATGGAGTAGTCTTCTGCCGTGCTATACCACACTTCTTACAATTTTTTTCAAATTCCTTACTGCAAAACTCTCCACCGTTATCTGTCCTCAGCACCTTTATCTTCTTCTCTGTCTGGTTTTCTACCAGAGCCTTAAATTCTTTAAACCTATCAAAGACTTCAGATTTCTTCTTAAGGAAATATATCCATTTATTCCTTGAGAATTCATCTATAAATGATACATAGTACACAGACTTACCCAGTGATGGAACCTTCACAGGTCCAAATACATCACTGTGCATAAGTTCTAATATCTATTTCGCCATCTTACTACCAGAGGGGAAACTCACCCGATTCTGCTTCCCATATACACAATTTTCACAGAAATCAAAATCCAGAGAGCTATTGCTCATACCTTCTACCATACCTTTACCATGAAGTATCTGAAGGCCCTTTTCTCCAATATGTCCAAGCCTTTGATGCCACAGCATGGTCTTCTCTCCAGAGACCACTAGATTTTCTACCCCACTTTCAGGAACCACAGAACTATTTCACCCATCAATAACAGTGCTACCTTGCAGCTTTTACAGAGTTCCAATCCGAACTCCCCACATCAATACCAATTCTCCCCGAACCATCTTGTAGGTATCCTTCTCGAACACTATTTTTACACCTGCATCATCCAGCTTGCTTACAGAAATCAGATTTCTAGCCAATGCAGGAATATGTAGAACACTCGGAAGTGTTCTAACCCTTCCACCTTGCAACTTCAACTTTACTTTTCCGCGACCAATGATTCTAGCCTTCCTGTCATCCCCCAAGAAGACATCACCACCATCATATTTCTCATACTTGCAGAACCACTCTCTATGGGGAGTGAAGTGAAAGGATGCACCTGAGTCAATCAACCATGCCTCATGATCTACATGTGTACTTGAAGAAGCCAAGTACACATCCCACCTTCAGCTGAGGTGGTTTTCGCCTCTACAGAAGGAGCCTCATCATATCCCTTTCCTTTGTCAGGAGCTTTAGATTTACAGTCCCTTTTGTAGTGCCCTTCCTTTCCACATTTCCAGCATACCACCTTTACAGGTTTTCCTGGAGATTTAGATCTCCCTTTAGATTTAGATCCCCCACTCGATGACTTATTTTTGTTTCTGTTCTGGATCCGCCCTCGTACAGCCAAGGCATTACCATTTTGGCTCTCCATATTTTTCCGTCTCATCTCCTCCGTTAACAAGGATGAGACTATTTCATCAAAATGCAAGGCAGTTGCATTGCTACCTATTGCAATAACCAGACTATCCCACAAATCTTATAGAGAACACAACAAACTGATGCACTTATCTTCATTTGAAATTTTAATATCAACAGATTCTAACTGACTTACCACAGTGATAAATGCATTCAAATGCTCTGTCACTGAGTCTCCATCTTTCATCCTCAAGTTATACAACTTTTTCCGCAGGAACAGTTTATTCACCAGAGACTTAGATTGGTATAAAGTCCCTAACTTTTCCCACAAAGCCTTCGCCGTAGCTTCCCTTGACACATTCAGCAATACTGAACCTGAGACACACAATCGTATTGTGCTCTTTGCCTTCCGATCCAACTTCTTCCATTCTTCATCGGACACTCCCGTTGGTTTAGTACCCGGATCTACTGCGATCCATTGGTCTTTATCCACCAATAGATCCTCCATCTTGAGTTTCCACAACTCAAAACTCTGACCATTAAATTTCCCAATCTCTATCTTTCCACTACGCGCCATCTTCTTTCACCACCAGAATCGATCTTGCAGATCTCCCACTGAACAGGGTCTACCACAGGCCCGAGTGAAACCCCTCAGCAACAAAGGCGTCCCCTTGAAGCCAAAACTGCTCTGATGCCAAATGTAGGTTTTAACCTCGTACAGAAATTACCTGCATACGAATTCTAAAACACAGAAAATAGAAAATGTGAGAGCAAAACACATAAAACACATATACACAAATATTTTCCCCTGGATCCCAAAACCGGGATTACCAGCTTGATTTTTTTATTATGTTCCTTTCAACGTTACAATACATATTTATACATGCCGAAGCATCCAATATCATGGACTGAAAACCATCGCATCCAATACCATGGACCGAAAAACCATCGTGTCCAAAAAAAACATGTGCGAAAATCATGCACAAAACCATAGGTGGGTCCGCCCAACCTAACATAGGGTCCAAAACCAAAATTTTATGGGGCGTTGCCTCGGACCCCATAAAGTGGGGTTACGGGTGCCCCTCAAACCCCCTGTTAACTACGTGGAAAGAATATAACACAACCCAAAAGAAAGAAGAGGCCAAATTGTGCATAGCACAGTTGGCAGAGAAGAGAAGGCAAGAAGCAATGATAGCCAAAGCACAGGAAGCACTGGACGCCACACAGACAGTAGCAGAACAGAAAAAGACCATAGCAACAACAGCACAGGAGGCAGCTGAGAAGGCGTACAAGGGCCAGAAGTCGCCTTTGCATGGGCAAGAAACAGAGGAAGAGGAGGGCGACACGAAACCGCAAACCACGTCAACACAATTGAAGCGCCAACGCCCGAGTGAGCAGACGGGGCTGCGCAAGAAGGTCAAGGCATCAAAGTTGTCTATCGACCCAATCACCCTTACTAAGGGTGATCTGCACGACATTGGTGAGACAGTGCGTGATGTCACCTCCGAGGCCCTCCAGAACTTCGTGCAAGAGAACCAGATTGTTTTGGGACCCTTAGAGCGTAGCTTCGGGAGTTATAGGTGTGTACTCCTTAGGCTGGTATCCTTTCAACTAGCCTCGCAGTAGGGACAACTGCAGCAGAGCAGATGTTGCGCGCTTGGAAAACCAATACAATAGTGCTGCCAGAAGGGGCACTCGTTACAACAAATGAGGCCGATATGCCTATTATTAACACACTGAAAGGTATCGAGATCAACATGGTTGCACTCCCATGGGAGACGCTCTACATTCTGCAGGATGGGATTACTGCAGAGCTGTTGGCTAGGGAGAGCCGCGCACTGCAAGTACTGAGCGAGCAAAAGATCAACATGGAGCAGTTGAGCTTGCAGCGCGACAAAGTAGTGTTGTAGAATAGGTAGCTGGTACAGGTATTGGAAGAAGCCTGTCAGATGGTCCCTGAGTTGGCCATCCCAGCAGACACACCAACAGAGGCGCGCATCCATAGACTAGCAGCAGGGGTGCGCGAGGCGTGATAAGAAATAAATAAGGTTCAGCTGCAGCTAAACCTTCAGATAGCAGAGCTGTAGTTGAAGGCGTAACCGTCCACCCCTTTGGAAGTAAGAGAATAGTGCACTAGTGCTATTACATCAGGGCTGGAAGAGATCGATAGTGTAGTAAGGGACTGCACCAGAATGTTGGAGGAGTCATTTGAGGTCCTCACAAATCTGCAGGAGGACCCTAACATCCAGTGCTTAGAGACAGAGGCACGTTAACTCCAGCAGCAGTATGACAACGTCAAAGGGACCGCACAGATGGTGGCCCTCACTCAAAGGCTTGCGTGAATGCAACAGGCCAAGGCGCTGAAAGAGCAAGTGGATGCCACACGACACCGAGAAGCAGTTCTAAAGGCGCGTTTTTAGCCTTGGATTGACGATGCCTTCACCATTACCACCACAATTGAAGGCAAGCTCACACAAATGAAGGGGAAGCAGGAACAGATGCAGGGAAGCATTTCCGACACCGCGGTCTCAGAACAATGGGTACAGGAGATTCAACAGGCAGCCGCTCAGTTCACTACCGAACTTGCAGCTATTTCAACAAAGTTGGAGGGACTTGAGGACGAATCATGATGTTTGTGTTGGGGGCATATTGGGCATGGAATCCCCCCCAAGACATGTTTTGGGGCTTAAAGCCCATGTTTTGACCAAGTCCTTTGTAAAGACTCCGCAATTTATGGGCACGGAGCGTGAAGTCATAATAGAGTCACAGGGTTGTCCGCCCTTGTTTTTGTAATGTAATGTCAGCTTGAAAGATCTAACCATGGTCCATGGACCATGGGATTGTATCAATAGAGCGAGGATCTAAGTGTAGAAAAAGGGAATCAAGAAATGAATAGAATAGAAGCATGATGAGTCTAAGAGATTGAGTCAAAGTGTAACATGTGTCTTTGGGTCGTAGAGTAGGATAAGGCTCTGCAGCTGAGTGCACAAAGGCCTAATAGTCCATAGTTGAGTGCGTGGACCCCTGCGACTGAGTGCGCAGGGCAGGTCGAGTCTATAACCGTGGGAAGAATTAATAAAGAGAAGTTTTACCATATTTCTATGTATCGTTTCCTGCTTTATATATTATTGGGTATAAGTTGCAAGTTTATTGTTTATTTGTTGCACAAACTTATATGAAGGTGTTGTATAAATAAATTAACGTAAAGCATCCATTTACGTGAAGATAACTAACTTGTGTAGGAAGATAAGTATATTAGGGCAGGGAAGTGCACAAGGTAACCTGTGCGAAGGGACTAATAGTTGGACCAATTCAACCTCTCAGACATCTCAAGGGTGTGGAAACCTGGTTCCAGCACCCTCCCATACTACTTCAGGTGAGACCTCAGTCCGTGCTTTTCAGACTGTTGCCGAAAGGGCCAGTAGTACATGGATTTGTTTTGCTAATTAACTCCGAACCTGAGTCAGGCCCCATCAAGCCAACAGGTATGTCATGCTAAGCGAGGAGATGTCCAAGAACTCCATCTCGTCCTGGATGTACCTGTGTAGGAAATCACGATATTTGAGTACCAAATGCCACTTAGAATCCTTGATACCCAACTTTGTGTGAAGGGTATGAAAAATATTGGTAAGCTCTGGCACGTCTTGGTCCCTTCCCTACTGCAGCGTGGTCCACTTTATGTATTTATCCTCATAGATTCCAACAGGGTTGTACTGCTCCTTGATGGCATCTGGGAATCAATTCCAAGTGGGTGTGGCTAAAAACATCGAGGTCGTACTTTCATCCTTTTGCTCGCAGTAAGTTTCCCACCAGTCCTTAATGTGGGGGGCGGTATTGAGAAGTGAAAAAATGATCTTTTCCCAGCTCGAAAAATCATAAATAGAAAAATATCCTTCTAGCATATTTAACCATTTATCTATGGCATCCGCATTTATCTGAGCCTCAAATATGGGAATGTCAAATTTAATTTGTACCTTAAAGGGTGTGGCTCTTCCAGAGTAGCTGTTGGAAGTAGACGCGTCGCCCCTGGGTAGCCACTAAAGGATCTAGGCAAAGTTGTCCATCATCGCGTTCCTTTGTCGCTCGAGGGCTTCTTCAAGCAAGATTTTGATAGGATCTCTTGGTCCCTCGTCGTTATTTTCATCTGCCATGGGAGGCCATCGAGATTTGTGAGGATAGTCTTGCAAAGGTTCGACTAGTTCAAGCCCTAACTCCTTATATCCCAACCTTGTTGGGGACATGCAAAGAAAAACAAAGAAAGAGCAGACCTCTCTGATACCATTGATCCGAACTTAAACATGAACGCAACAACTTACATATATAATCATAAACACAGAGATGTAGTAGAAAAACACTTCATTTAATTAATAGAAAAATACTGAACTATGCTTACAAACAGAATGGAAATAAGATAGCTTAGGCGATGGTAGCTTATCTCTGAGAAGAGGTGGCGGCTACATGCCTATGAACTCAGTTACAATGAGGCTCAAGGGCCTTTTTATTATTGAACAATAAGAGAAAACCCTAAACAACCAAAACCCTAACCCGAGGAAATGTAACACTAAGAGTTTATGAGCCCCGTTGGGGTTAGTTGGGCAGCCAACTTCCCGGGGTCGTAACTTGGTCATATTATCTATGTTTGACATGTATGACACCTCATTGGAAATATCTCTCTGAGGATTGCAGTGGTTGACGTGATTACCTTCATACTCGCTAAAGTAATTTTGCCAAAAAAACGTCATTTAGGGCCTCAAAACATCTCCGGAAGTTCAGGACCCGAAAAACTGCCAAAAATAGTAAATCTTGCTACAATTAAGGAAACTGAAAAACTGAAAGAGACAGTGGTGTGGGTCCAAGTGAGATAGGCGGGTGGTCACCAACATCCATATGGATCAAATATAACCTATTTAAAGGGGGAAATTAAACCAACCTAGATCCATCTTAACTTTGTATCTATCAGGATCAAATCTCTTGAGATGCAAACCTCTTTTAGAGTGAAAAGAGATTTGATCCTTCTCGGAGTTTGGTAGATCTAGAGCTAAGATGGATCTAGGTTGGTTAATATTTGGATTTAGTTTTTGGGTTTTTAATATTGGGATTAATATTGAGGTTTATAATATTACGTTTACTATTAGGTTTTTAAATATATAGGATTGATACACAGGATTTACATATATTAGTATTTATAATATTGGATATATATATATATATATATATATATATATATATATATATAATTAACCATATATATAATTATAAATATATTAATAATATATACTCATAAATATATATATTAATATTAATATAAATATATTTTTCATTTTATAATTATATATTTATATGATATTTTAGTTTAATATATAATATATATAATTATTACATGGAAAAATTTTCTGGATGGTGGGAGCGATGGCGAGTCAAGCTAGGGTTTCTCACAAGTATGAAGTTGTGGGGTTCAAATGAGTTTGGTCCCATTTGGAAGAGTTGTATTTGCAACAATTTTGTAAGGATTTCGTGGGAAATGAAACTTGTAGAGCCAAAGCAAGGGATTTTCCAAGTCCTGTCGACATATCATGGCCAATTCGATGCCTCGTTTATGCCTCTAGATACTCCGCTAAATGCTTCATCGACGTTCAATCCTTGTTGTTATGGATGTGGGTAAAGCATATAGCAGGTACCATGGTGATAATCACCCATTCTTGTGGTCCATTTTTTCCTTTGAGTACTTTTCCATGGGTTATTTCATATATATATATATATATATATATATATATATATATATATATATATATATATATATATATATATATATATTCCAATGAGGCCACACAGTTTGCATAAGTGTTAAGACAAGGCACCTACTGCTCTCTACCCATGTTTTTTGAAATCCTCTTTTTATAGACAAAGCTTGAAAATATGACCAGATTTAAGAATGTTTCTTCTATGATAGGAAACAGA
This sequence comes from Pinus tabuliformis, assembly GCA_031772625.1. NCBI lineage: Eukaryota > Viridiplantae > Streptophyta > Pinopsida > Pinales > Pinaceae > Pinus > Pinus tabuliformis. The sequence continues at coordinate 1,390,098,971 of CM062819.1, read as the reverse complement.
GTGAGTTCCACCTTCCATATTTTGATTAAGAGCTTTTTCAGGGAAGCTAAACTATTATGGGTCAACAACTCTTCAACTATATGCTCGTTAAAGCAGGTCATTGAAACAAGATGGGGTATCTAATATTGTTATCAAAGCCTTCAATTTGAAGGAAAGGTCTTAGCCGACACATTCCTGCTTCAAGACTATAATATCTCTAAAAACTCAACCATTATTATGAACACAAGACTTCGTGGGGGTGCACTTGGTGCAAAATCTAGTAATGGGACCCTTGTATCCTATAAGGATTCCACCAATGGGAAGGTTTCAACCCCAAAAGAATAGATTCAAAGCATTTTTGGCCCATATACAGTTGAACAAATGGAAAAAGCTCCTTCCATGGAAGTAAACCTTCTCGAGGTAAATTCCTTGTTCTCTGTTACAATCTAAAGCTATCACATGTAGATTCAATGGGTTTTGGCCCAAACTTGAAGCTCTCGTACAATGGATTCTTTCCACTTGGAATTTGGAATTTGAAACATTTTTTATGTTCAAAAGGGTTTTTCATAATACAGTTTGAAACACTGAAGGATCTAGACTACGCACTAAATGCAAGGCCATGGTTTTGCGGCAGAGCTAGTCTATTCATTACATTGTTGTTTCTTGAGTTTGATGCAAACTTTATGGTGGTATCTACTATGTCAGTTTGGGGCAGGCTCCCAAATCTTCCACTCCTATTCTGGCACCATAAAGTGCTTGAAGACATAGGAAACACACTGGGCAAATTTAAAAGAATCGATATGGAGAGAACAGAAAATGGTATTTTTACCTATGCTAGAATATTTGTGGAGATTGACCTAAGCAAAGGTCTTCCTAATCATATAAATCTCAAACACCAAAACTTATGTTGGTCACATGTCATAGACAATGAACATATTACATTTAGATGTTGTGTGTGTTTTCAGACTAGCCATCTACAGCAAGCTTGCCCATGGGCAAGGAAGAATCCTAGGAAGAAGAAGAGGCAAACAAACAAATGAAAAGGTTGGCAACAAGATCAAGAAGAAACTAATTACATAGAACTGTAGGGGGTTGACCAAGAGGGGGACACCACAATATAGCTGGCCTCTAGCAATGTACAACATGTTGAAAAAGAGCCCATGGACATATTGATAGTGGATGGATCTAGGGGCTAAAAAAAACACATGTATTAGATAGTTCTGACTTCAAGACAAAGAAGTCCAACAAGTGGGACAAGAATTAACCTTGGTCCTAGTTGATCCAAATCTTGGAGGTTGGAAAATAGTGCATAGAAGAAAAGGCAAAAGAGAAAAGATACACACCAGTCAACCATAATTTTTTATTTTTGCTTTTTGCTATTCCTAGCTTCTTTTATGACGCTCCATGCATATCTACGACAGTTCTTGCTCTTTAAGCTCTATCTATGTTTATGAACTTGTACTGGCGCAATCTTTATGTGCATATACACTTAGTGTGTCTACAAAATGTGGGTCCCTTGTTCCACAAACAAGGGGGTCTCATAGACCAATTTGGTGTGTGACTTGGCCGTGACCTTAAAATTGGATAATAATAATAATAATAGAAATTAAGAAAATTTTCATATATATTATTCACCATAAAATAATGACGAAAAATAACTAATTATTAATAATAATAACCACATACTATTATTATATTATATGTTAATTATGTTACATTTGGAAATATATCTATTAATATATTAATGTAATATTATATAATAATATCATTACAAATAATCAATCTTTAATAAGATACACTTAATAATTATTAATGTGATTAATATATATCTATCCATATATTAACCAATGTAATTGTAAATATAATTCATATATTTCTATATATTTATATAAATCTCATTCATCATCTTATTCAAACTTAACTTCAATTTATAATATGCTTATCACTTACCAATATTATCTAGGTTTATTTAATATTGCTTTGTGAGAACACCTTGTGTGAATGATCAGATTAAATATATAATATGAGACTGAAACTTGTAGTGTATCGAATGAGTCAATGATTTGTGATGGTAAGATATTGTCATATATTTGGGTTTTTAAAACAGGTTTGATGCAGCGCATGCATGGTCTGTAAATTGCTACGTATGACATTCTCACTACGTTCCTTTGGTGAGTTGTTTTTCCAATTTGCGACTGAGTCTTTGGTGGGTTGTTTTTCTAATTTGTAATGAAAAGTAAGTTTGTAATGTGAAGGTTTAAATTTAATTAATAATTGTCACCTTCACTCCCATAGATTAGGACATATAATCGACCACAGAAATTCTCTCCAAGTCAAACGTAACCACACAATTCCTCTCAAAGTCAAGAGCTTGTTCCGTCGTCTGTAGGACCTCAAACGTTTCAGTAGGACCTACCTGCAATGGTAGTCGGTCAGTCCGTGCTGTGGCACGCGGTCAAGTCCATGGACAAAATTGAAGAGTCGAGTTAAATCGAGTACCATGCGCGACGCTGATATTTCGAAGAAAATGCCATACTGGCGCTTTCCAAATGCATGATTTACTGAAAGTTGAAACCCTTGCAGAGCTTTATTCAAACATCAATTGCCCATGCAAAGACTTACTCCCCGTCCATACTGGCGCTTTCCAAATGCATGATTTACTGAAAGTTGAAACCCTTGCAGAGCTAACATCAAACATCAATTGCCCCTGCAAAGACTTACTCGCCGTCCACACATAAATTGTCCATACAATACAAAGACTTATTCCCCTTCCTTCCAACCTCGGACTCGGCAATTTCGACGTGGTCAATAACACCATTATACGCATTGCTGCTACTATAAAGTTGATATCGATTCTTCACCAATCTCATATTATACTCTCCTCTCCTCTCCTAAATCTCTGTTTCCATTACCCTCCTCACATTTCTCCCACCCTCCCTCCACGCTCTTCCATTTTTACGTGCATCTTACAGCCAAAGAAAACCCGCCATGGATAAATCCCAAGACCCCCTTCAAGCTGCCCAGCCCAAGTCTGCAGAGCAGAAGATTAAAGGGTTTATGGTCATACAGAAAAAAAATGTTTTGGATCTCAACGATTTTAACGCAGGCATCACAGATAATCTTAGCGAGTTGTTTGGCAGAGGAGTCTCGTTCCAGCTCGTCAGCGCAACTCAAATCGATTCCAGTGCGTGCTGATTCTTTATTCATTATAAATTCAGTCACTTTTTATTGATTTAACTTGACTTTCACTCTTGTAACTCTAAATTCCTCTTCGTCTTCGTCTTCGTCTTCAGGCAATGGAATTGGAAAGTTGAGCAAGAGTGCGCTTCTCCAGAATTGGATCTCTAATCCCGAAGGGCTCGTCGCTGGCCATACCAAATATGGCATCGAGTTCGATTGGGACTCCAACTTCGGAACCCCCGGAGCAATCCTCATAACTAATTCGCATCATCACGAGTTCTTCCTCATCTCACTCACTCTTGAAGTTCCTGGTCATGCCAATGTTCACTTCGACTGCAACTCTTGGGTGTATCCCGCCTCTAAATACAATAGAACCCGCATTTTTTTCTCTAATCGGGTAAACATGTGATTCATCTCAAATATCAGATAGGAAATAGTGTTTTGGTTAAGAAACGAATTTATGGGCTACTAACTGCGTCATTATGTATGTATTATGCAGAGCTATCTCCCTGTTAATAGTCCTCCTGCTCTCAAAAAACTGAGGGAGGAGGAGCTGATCAACTTAAGAGGTGAATACAATGGAATGGCGGAGACTGAGAGGAAAGAGTGGAAAAGAGTGTATGCCTACGATTTGTATAATGATCTTGGAGACCCAGACAAGAAAATGGAGCTCAGCCGGCCAGTGTTGGGAGGGTCTCAACATTTTCCATACCCTCGGAGGGGCAGAACGGGCCGCCCACGTACAAAGACAGGTGAGATTAGTTTTATTGCGCATTCATACAACAATTCAATGCCCATTTATGTACAGGGCAGTGAGCCTAATTTTGTCACGGTGTGTGTTGATCGCTGACAGAGCCCGCTACTGAGAGCAGATTGTCATTAGGCATGAGTTTCGACATCTACGTTCCACGAGATGAACGTTTTGGGCATCTGAAATTGTCTGATTTCTTGGCCTATTCCCTCAAGGCCGTTGCCCAAACCCTGGTGCCAGACCTTAAATCGCTCTTCGATTCAACCCCCAATGAATTCGACTCCTTTGAAGACATTAAGAAGCTCTACTCTGATGGGATAAAACTGCCTTACTCATCCAAAGAATCTCTATTCGACGCTGCAAAGAATCTCGTTCCTCTTGAACTCATCCAGCAGTTCCTCAAAACAGATGGCCAAAGATTGCTCAAGTATCCCCTTCCTCAGGTTATTTCCAGTGAGTATTTCTTGTCTAAACACATCTCTGCATGGTCTTATTCTAGCACTTTCTGTATTTCTACCATATTCTGTATAACTTAATTTTATGGGACTGGACTTAATGGGCGCAGAAGACGAATATGCATGGAGAAAAGACGAGGAGTTCGCCCGCCAAATGTTGGCTGGTGAAGATCCGGTTGTTATACAGAGACTCCAAGTAATTAGCCCCTCCCTCTATTTTCGTATAAATTTTGGAGGCCCGTCAAGATCAGGGCATAGAAAACTCATGAAAATCGCTTGAATTTCAATTACGCGTACTCTGTACATAGTTTTAATGTAGTCACTGATTAAATTGACAGAGTTTCCCCCCAACAAGTAAACTGGGCCCGGAGATGTATGGTCCTCAGACCAGTTCTATTACCGCTTCACATATACAAAAGAATCTCGATGGGCTAACAGTGGAGCAGGTATGATCCAACTCAACTCACCTCTTGTTGCTTAATTTAAATCTACTCATGTCAAACTCTTTTCATCTGCCGAGAATTTCATTTATTCAAAGATTGATATGATGTTTTCAGGCTCTAGACCACAACAAGCTGTTCATTCTGGACCATCATGATGTCTTCATGCCTTATGTCAACCGAATAAATGCTCTGTCTAGAAAGATATATGCATCTCGGACAATTCTCTTCCTTAACAAGTATGGCACATTAAGGCCAGTTGCAATCGAGCTGAGCCTACCCCCTTCACATCAACGCCCGGAAAGTGTTCGGCAGGTGTTCACTCCCGCGGAGGAAGGCGCACAAGGAGCTCTATGGCAACTCGCCAAGGCCTACGTCACCGTTAATGATACTGGTTATCATCAGCTTTTCAGCCACTGGTAAAATCTAATTAGGCACCATTACATGCAAATTTTCTCAAGTATTTTACAATACCATTGTACAAGGTGTCCCGATATACTAAGGTCGGACTTTTTCAGGCTTAAGACTCACGCAGTCACGGAGCCATTTGTCATCGCTACCAACAGACAGCTGAGTGTGATGCATCCCGTGTATAAGCTACTGACTCCCCATTTCCGGGACACCATGAACATCAATGCTCTGGCTCGCCAAACTCTTATAAACGCCGGAGGCATTTTTGAAACAACAGTCTTTCCTGGAAAGTATAGCCTGGAGATGTCTGCGGTAGCGTACAAGGACTGGAGGTTTGACGAACAAGGATTGCCTGCAGATCTCCTTAAAAGGTAATCTTAAACATTACTGACAAATATCTGAGCTTGATCTATGTTTCATTATCATCAATTCTAATTTTGATTAATATATCATATGTGTGGCTACGACTTGACAGGGGTATGGCAATGGTGGATTCATCAATGCCCCATGGGCTAAAGCTGATGATCGAAGACTACCCTTATGCCGTGGATGGATTGGATATATGGTCTGCAATAGTTTCATGGGTTCAGGAGTACCTGTCCTTGTACTACCAGAGTGATAATGCAGTGAAATCTGATACAGAGCTTCAAGCATGGTGGGATGAAATCAGAAATGTTGGTCACGGAGACAAGAGGGATGAGACGTGGTGGTACAGCATGGAGACCGTGGAAGAACTTGAAAAGGCGTTGACAACAATCATATGGGTGGCCTCGGCTCTCCACGCTGCAGTTAATTTTGGGCAATACCCATACGCCGGATACATACCCAACCGGCCCACCATAACCAGAAGGTTCATTCCAGAAGAAGGGTCCCAAGAATTCTCACAGATGGTGGAGAATCCGGATTTGTTTTTCCTGGGAACGATTAACAACCAATTTCAAACCACCCTGGGGATAGCCCTGATAGAAATCCTATCGAGGCATTCAACAGACGAGGTATATCTGGGGCAGAGAGCCACAAGTGAATGGAGCGAGGATGAAGGTGTGACAGAGGCATTTAAACGTTTTGGCACAAAGTTGAAAGAGATAGAGAAGAAAATAACAGAGAGGAACCAAGATGCAGAGTTGAAGAACAGGTCTGGTCCTGCCCAGATCCCGTATACCTTACTTTATCCGAACACCTCTGATTTGAGTCATGAAGGAGGACTCACAGGGAAAGGAATCCCCAACAGCGTCTCCATTTAATTTAGTTTTCACTTTGAAAGTAAGCCATTTATGTTTGTTGACAGCGTATGCATACAAGGACTCTGAGGCTTTCTGGTATTGTCGTACTTGTAATATTATCTGCAACCAGAAAGAGTTTGCCCTGATCCTTGGCTTAGTTTCTATTTGAACTACCTATTTGCATCCATTGCATTGAGATTATTTCTAGTATTGTCCTACTTGTAATATTAATTGCAACACGGTAATAATATTTCCATTTGAATTATGGTAAAGTGATGGTAAAGTTTATTCTAGTTTCTACTTGATTTCTGTCCATACGTTACGTTGATGGTAAAATTTGTTCTCTGATACTTGGATTGTGCACGCTAAATGAATTAAAATAGAAATTTAAATGAAACACACCCAATGGTATTAGATCGATTGTTTTTGGTCATGTGGGGGAATGTGTAAACCACTGATACTATTTAGTGGTATTGACATACAACTTTGGCACATTGTTTTGTATATAGTTGTAAAGCCGTAGTTTGTAAACGCTTTCATGACTTTCCTTGTCTTTTTTGACTGAAATTTCATGACACTACTTTTTGTTTTTATAATATTATAATTTAAATAAATTCAATTTGTAAAATTCACAATTTAATATTATATATCTTTTAAAATTCTTATTCAAAAAAAGCATATGAATTTTTCAAAATGATCTCTTTAATATTATTATAATGTGAATGGTAATATTTTTCAACGAACCTTTTCGTAATGATGCAATTTTAAGCTTACAGAGTGTTCACTGGTTTTAGTTATCTTTTTTAACATTAAGACATTTATAAGATTTTTATGAAATGGATTAATCCTGGAGAGACTTTGACGTTCAAAAAGCCACTGCCCGTTCAATTGAAGTTAAATGGATGAGAAATTTTCTTCTCGGGGGGATGTTCTACAAAAGAAAGGATGGTCTGGGCCCGGTAGATGTCAACTTTGCCAAGCAGCTTTGGAATCGAATTTCCACTGTTTCCTTCAATGCTCAGCATCCACAGCTCTTTGGTATGATCTCTCCTGCATCTTCGGTTTTCCTCACAAGCTGTTTTCTACTGTACAGGATGCATTCACCTGGTGGGGCACACAATGCCCAATCTGGCAGGCTCTTTTTATTACAACATGTTGGAACATCTGGAAATGGCGATGCCGGCGCATCTTTCAGGACTGCCCCCTTCCTCTTTTCTCCATTCTACCTATTATCCGGGGGTCTCTGCCTGATTCGTCCTAGGTTGGGCGCTATTCGGTGTCTTCTCTTCAGCTACTTTCCTCATTACAGCCTTTTCTATATATATATCTGTTTGTATTTGCATCTTCTCTGCCACATGCTGGGCAATTCTTTTTCTGCTATCTGCCTTCTTCGAGGCACGATCTTCCTCTGCTTGCACCTTTGGTTCAGCAGTTCGGCTATCTATATATGCTTCTATCTCACTTGTTTGTCATAACATGGCTTTGCTCAAATTCCTGCATGAGGCATCGCCTCCATTGTATTTCTGGATCTATACTTCATCTTTGCCTGTGGCAACTCGCCTTATGTATCCTCGATCTTTATATCATCTTAATATAATACATTCAGCTTTTTCTTCTGAAAAAAAGAAGTTAAATGGAATATGGAATTTGAAAATCCGTATGAGGGCGTGAGATCAGAGACATGTGGCGCGAGATCTGTTAAAAAATCGGATTTAATTTAGAACATAGTCATTAATTTGTAATCCATTTGTTTTCTATTGCAAACACAGAATGAAGAACTTAAGAATCTGTTGAAGATTTAAGCTATCATATTCTAAACTACTATGATTATGATTGACAGGATTAGGAGCTTTGATGTTTTGGCTAGAACCATGGAAACCATTTTTTAAGAATCTTGTTAATGAATTTGAGAATAACACGGATCTTGATAATGATTTAAAGGAGTAAGTTAAGGCTTTCTCTATTCACAATATGTTGCCTTGAAGGAGATTTGTAGGTTGGAGAAGACTAATGGCTCGTTTATTAACCATCCTAGATCCATCTTAACTCAAGATCTACCAAACTTCCACTGTGATCAAATCTCTTGAGGTGCAAACCTCTTTTGAAGGAGTAAGTTAAGGCTTTCTCTATTCACAGTGTGTTGTCTCAACGAGATTTGTAGGTTGAAGCAGACTAATGGCCAACTTATTAACCAACCTAGATCCATCTTAACTCAAGATCTACCAAGCGTCGAGAGGGATTGAATATGTACCATGGAAACCTTTTTTTAGAATCTTGTTGATGAATTTGAGAATAAGAACGACCCTGATGATGATTTGGAGGAGGAAGGTAAGGCTCTCTCTATTCACAATATGTTTCCTCCAAGGTGATTTGTAGGTTGAAGGAGTCTAATGGTCAACTTATTAACCAACCTAGATCCATCTTAAATAAAGATCTACCAAGCTCTGAGCGGGATCAAATATTTTGAGATGCAAACCTCTTTTGGAGTGAAAAGAGATTTGATCCCTCTCGAGGCGTGGTAGATCTGGGGTTAAGATGAATCTACGTTGGTATTATATAAATTTTATATCTCTATATATAAAAGTATTTTCATTTTTCATTTGATTAAAATTTTGATTTAATCTCTATGGAATATCCACGAAATATATATAGTAGTAGTGAGAGTAGAAGGGTTTAGATATATCTCAAAACTATAACCCTTTTTCTTTTAGATTTAATTAAAAAATATTTTAAAATTAAATATTTATAAAATATTTTGATTGTGAAATTATCTATGGTTTTTGGGCATGTGGTATTGATAAGCCATGGTATTGGCCTATTGTTAAGGGATAGTGCAAGGGATGGGTGGGAAGAGAGAGAGGGAGCAAGATAGTGGAGAGAAAGAAAGGGAGCATGAGAGAGAGAGGGAGGGGAGAGAGGGATGAGGGAAGAGCATGAGAGTGTGTGAGACAAGATGGACATGAAGAAGGGGGAGAGAGGGAGTGATGGGAAAATAGCGATGGTATGAGAGAGGGGGAGAGAGATATATAGGGAAAATATGGACAGTTTGAGAGATAGGATATGGGAGATAGTGAGAGAATAAGAAGGGGATATTGAAAGAATGTGTTGGGAGAGAATGATATCGAGACCATGTAGAAGAGAGGGGGGAGAGAGGGATGGAATGATTGAGAGAAAATGATAGAGTTAGGGAGGGAGGAGAGAGAGGGAGAGATGGGGGGATAAACAGAGAAGGAAAGGAAGAGAATGTGGCGATTTATCAACATAATTTTGCAGGGATATCATTAAAATTTACAGCCCAAGGGTTGTGAAATTTTTAGATCTGGAAACTTTCATGAGGGTTTCACGAATAAACATGAAGCAAAAGGATTTAACATTTTAATCAGAATTTCTGGGGTTTTCTGGCTACCATTGTCTGATTTTTTCGATCTGCAGCTGGGTTTTCGTTTCGCTGCAAAATTTGGAATTTTCTTTAGGAAGGCCCACAGCGCTTTGTTGTTGCCTACATTCTCCATTAAAACTGTAAGAAACCCTCATCTCATTGAGCCATAGCATTAACCCTCGCTCCTGCAAATCTACAAACACCTCACACTGCCTGTCCCTTTTCTTCTCCCTTACAGCTTAACTTTAAAATTTTAAATATGATTACAAAATCATTATTAGACTCTGCCAAGGGAGGAGTCTAACAATCCATTCGCCCTTGACCATTATTAGTTTAGCATTAACCAATGCAACTTATAATGTTTAACTTTGAAAAATAAGTATTTATTTTTCAATATTATTAGAAAAACTATTTTTCTCCCTGTTGGGGGTGACGAGCATGGAAGATCCCCAAGACAGGGGTAATTATTTCCCCCCCACGTGACAGTAATGGCATTGAAATGTGATAGGCAAGAAGACACTCAAGGCATGATGCAAAACAATCTCAACACCATATGGGTTTTAATACCCGCGACAATGATAATGGTGAGTATTTTCAGGATTTGGGAGGTGAAAATTGGTTTTGTAGAAGGAACTATTTGCACCAGAACTATGGGTGGCCTTATTGGAGAGCCAAGCATGTACAATGGTTGGTGTGTGACCTCATTTGTGTTTTAGTTGTGTGAGGATGGTGAAGTGTGGCCTTCTCTAGCTTCTCAAGTGGGACCTGAGATTAACTCGTGTCGAGGATTTGAATATCTCAGTGAGATTGGTCTTGTTAGACTAAACAATGCGCAGTGGAAATAAACTAAACAAAACATACACAACACATTAACAAATCATAAAACCATAACACACAGATTTAACGTGGTTCACCCAACCAATCTGGGCTACGTCCACCAGAACAGAGGCATCGACAATCTTATTATTCAAAGGAGATTACAACAAATCTAATTCTTCGCACATACTCTCAGCTCTCCTATTTTCTCTACTTTCTCTACACACACTCTCAATCCTCTACGGGATTACATTTCTATATAGCTGGAGCATAAAAATGAATCATAAATTCCCTCACAACAAATATAGGATGCATTAACTCCTCCTCAAAAAATACTAGAGCTAATATAGCAACTAATCCTATTGTTGTCACATACATGAGATTTTTCCCAAATTTAATAAAACAGAAAATCTCAACAATCTCCACCTTGACAACAATTAGCCTGATGCCCTGTTCATTTATTATTTTTATCTTTTCTGTAAGCCAAGAGAAGCCAGACACCAACGCAGCTTCTCTAACAAAACTGGTTTCGTGAACATGTCTGCACAGTTTTCCTTTGTATGCACCTTTTCAAGAGAAACACCCCTTTCAGTGATAACCTGTCTTACAAAATGGTACTTTATAGGTATATGCTTTGATTTACTATGATAGGTTGGATTCTTAGCCAAATGAATTGCACTTTGACTATCACAAAATAACTTGATGTTGTCCTGTAACCTACCAAACTCACCAATCAAACCTTTCAACCAAACCGCTTCTTTGCAACCATGTGAAGCAGCTATGTATTTTGCTTCAATAGTGGATAAAGCAACAATATTCTATAGCTTTGACATCCAGCTAATAGCTCCACCTGCAAGAGTAAAGACATATCCTGAAGTTGACCTTCTCTTATCCAAATCACCTGCAAAATCGGAATCAACATATCTGCAAACAAATTCACTACTTCTGTTATAAGTGATACAATAGTCACTTGTGCCTCTCAAATACCGAAGCACCCATTTCACTGCTAACCAATGTTCTTTTCCTGGATTTGCCATATACCTACTGACAACCCCAACCGCATGTGGAATATCTGGTCGAGTACAAACCATCGCATACATTAAACAACCTACTACATTGGCATATGGAATTCGAGACATATATTCCTTTTCTTCATTTGTACTAGGACATAAACTTGAAGAAAGCTTAAAATGGGAAGCTAAAGGGACTGAAACAGGCTTCACAGTGTTCATACCAAACCTCAAGAGTATTCTCTCAACATACTTCTGTTGTGATAGCCACAGCTTACCATTGCTCCTGTCTCTGAAAATCTCCATGCCCAAAATTTGTCTTGCTACTCCTAGATCTTTCATATCAAATGTCCTAGCCATATGAGCCTTTAACCTGTTGATCTCTGTTATGCTTTTGCTTGCTAAAAGCATATCGTCAACATACAACACTAAGATAATGAACATGCCATTACTTAATTTCTTAAAGTAAACACAATGATCATATTCACTTCTTATATAATTTTGATTCAACATGAAAGAATCAAACTTCTTGTACCATTGTCGAGGCGACTGCTTCAGACCATACAATGATTTCTTGAGCCTGCAGACAAATTTCTTGTTGCGATCTTGAACAAACCCTTCCGGTTGTTCCATGTAAATCTCCTTGTAAAAATGCAGTTTTAACGTCTAGTTGCTGTAATTCTAAATCAAGTAAGGCAACTAATGCTAATACAATTCGAATTGAAACAATTTTTACAACTGGTGAAAATATCTCATGAAAATCAATTCTTGCTTTTTGAGAAAAACCTTTTGCGACCAGCCTTGCTTTGTACTTGTCCTTTGAACCATCAACACCCCTTTTCAATTTGTACACCCATTTACATCCCATAGTTTTTCTGTCTTTAGGAAGTTCTACTAGATCCCATGTGTCATTCTTGTCTAATGCCATCATCTCGTCCTTCATAGCTTCTTTCCACTTTTCACTTTTAGAACCTTCTACAGCTTCCTAATAGCACAAAGGTTCATCATCGTTAGCGGTTAAAGCAACTGAAGTAACATAATCATCATACCTTCTAGGAGGACGTTTAATTCTTGTGGACCTCCTTAAAGATGTTTCTGGTACTTCCACAATTTGCTGATTATTATCTGTAGGAACTTCTTCATGATCAGCATCTGAATCACGTTCATGATCTACATCTGAATCTTGTTCATGACCTGCATCTGAAACTTGTTCATGGCTTACATTTGAACCATGTTCATCTTGATCATCATCAATATTTGGACTGGTTTCAAACTAAATGTGTTGAAGCTTAGATATATTATCCTGTTTCAATTTATCATCTACATCTGAACTTTCAAGTGGGGATTCATTAAATTTAACATCTTGTTAATGATGATCTTGTGAGTAGTAGGATCCCACAATCTGTATCCCTTAGTCCCATCACCATATCCAACAAAGATATATCTTTTTGACTTAGGATCTAATTGAGAATGTTGATGTTTTGGAACTAGAGCATATGCATCACAACCAAAAACTCTCAGTTTAGAATAATCACAAGGATGACCTTTCCATACCTCTTGAGGAATTTTGCATCCTATTGCAATTGATGGTGATCGATTTATCAAATAGCAAGCTGTAGCAACCGCTTCTGTTCACAATTCCTTCTGCAAATTGGCGTTACTCATCATACTTCTTGCTCTCTCTAAAAGAGTCATGTTCATGCGTTCAACAACTCCATTTTGCTGAGGAGTATACACAGTGGTTTTATGTCTTTCGATCCCAACTTCCTTGCAATAATTATCAAATTCCTTTGAAGTAAACTCACCACCATTGTCAGTTCTTAAGCATTTAATAGTTCTTCCAGTGATGTTTTCAACTAATGCTCTAAACTGTTTGAAAGCTGTAAACACATCAGACTTCTTCTTTAACATGTAGACCCACACTTTTCTAGAGAAATCATCAATAAAAGATACAAAATATGACGAACCTCCATATGAGGTTCTAGGAGACGGACCCCAAACATCAGAATGGATATAATCAAGGATTCGCTTACTAGTATGTATTCCAGTTTTAAACTTCTGCTTGCTTTGTTTCCCAAACAGAGAATGTTTGCAGAAATCTAACTTAACAGACTTTAGACTAGGAAGTAACTTGCGATCAGATAAAATCTTTAATCCTCTTTCGCTCATATGGCCCAACCTTTGATGCCATAAACGAATAGAATTATTGTCGTTTTTAGACACTATAGAAACATGATCTGACTCTGTTCTTCCTTATAACTGAAAAAGATTTCCAACCTTCTTTGCTTTCATTACTAGTAAAATTCCTTTATAAATTTTCATTACTCCACCTTGAACAAAGGTTTTATATCCATTTGTGTCCAGTTCTCCTAATGAAATGAGGTTTTTCCTTAGTTCAGGTACATGTCTTTCATCGGTTAAAATTTTATTTGTCCCATCAAACATTTTAAGCTGAACGGTTCCAATTCCCACAATTTTACATGTGACATCATTTCCCATGTAAACTACTCCATCATTGATTGGTTTATAAGTTTTAAACCATTCCCTATGAATACACATGTGATTTGATGCACTAGAATCTAACAGCCAATGTTGATCATGACTAGACAAATCAACTGATAACACTTCATCACTCATACCTGTCTTGGATGCCGAACCTGTATTTGTCGTGTTTGCTTCTTGCTTCACTGGTGAAGAGACTTCTTTGGATGCCTGCTGTCTCTTCCAACAGTCCTTCTTCAAATGTCCCAATTTGCCACAAAACCAACACTTTACCTTACTCTTCTTCCCTTTCGATTTTGAACGCGATTTGATGTGCTTACCAGAGCGTCGTTCTCTAGAATGACCTCTAGCCATCATTGCTTCTGATGTAGAGGTTTCGGAATTTGACCTCTTCCTTGTCTCTTCGGTCAACAAAGCTCCAACAACATCATCAAATTCAAGGGTTTCTGATGTACTAAGACTTATAGAGGTAACAAAATGATCCCATGACTCGGGCAACGAGCATAATAAAGTTATAGCTTTATCTTCTGATTCAAATTTTACTTCTATACTTTCTAATTGCACCAGAAGAGTATTAAAGACATTCAAATGATCAGTAATAGCTGTACCTTCCTTCATGAGAACACTGTACAATTGTCGCTTCAGAAGAATCCTATTGGTCAAGGATTTTGTCATGTATAGCTTCTCAAGCTTTTTCCACAAACCAGCAACAGTTTTCTCTGACACGATGTTAAACAAAACATCATCTGCCAAACACAGTCGAATACCGCTTAGAGCTCTTCCATCCAATTCATTCCATTCATCATCTGTCATGGTGTAAGGTTGTTTGGTTTTTCCCAACAGCGCATTCGCCACGCCTTGTTGCACAAGCAGATCATGCATCTTCACTTTCCAGATTTCGAAGTTATTTTTGCCATTGAACTTCTCGATCTCAAAACGAGCACTTTGAGTTTTTGCCATGTTGTATCAAACTGAATCTCCAATTCCAACTTAATAAACAAAGTTAATATGTAACAAAAAATGCTTTTGCCTTCTATTGCGCTACCTTTACCTTATCATACAATCCCTCTGCTGTACAAACTACAGATTACAAATAAAAAACAAATAACAAAATTGCAGTTTTACCAAATCGATCCTCGCTTGGCACGTTGGCACTTCTTTGACAGCAGACGATCTGCGCCGGAACGAAAATGGTGTAAATATTGGCGCGCTTAAATTGCACACCAATCGGGATACTGGCGCTCTGGTGCGAGTATTAAACTCGGATCCGCGCCACTGGCGCGTCTGTTCCAAAATTAAACGCGCCAACCCGATCTCTGTCAGAAATTGGCGCGATTGTCTTTACCGAAATTGCGCCAATCGCCAAAACTCCACCTTCAGCAGCTCTGTCACACGCACCAGCTCCACAACCAGAGACCTGTAGGTTATGGGCCCTCCACACTTCCACTGCGCCGCTCTGATACCACCTGTTAGACTAAACAATGCGTAGCGGAAATAAACTAAACAAAACATACACAACACATTAACAAATCATAAAACCATAACACACAGATTTAACGTGGTTCACCCAACCAATTTGGGCTACGTCCACCAGAACAGAGGCATCGACAATCTTATTATTCAAAGGAGATTACAACAAATCTAATTCTTCGCACATACTCTCAGCTCTCCTATTTTCTCTACTTTCTCTACACACACTCTCAATCCTCTACGGGATTACATTTCTATATAGCTGGAGCATAAAACTGAATCATAAATTCCCTCACAATAAATATAGGATGCATTAACTCCTCCTCAAAAAATACTGGAGCTAATATTGCAACTAATCCTATTGTTGTCACATACATGAGATTTTTCCCAAATTTAATAAAACAGAAAATCTCAAC
Organism: Pinus tabuliformis; assembly: GCA_031772625.1. Taxonomy (NCBI): domain Eukaryota; kingdom Viridiplantae; phylum Streptophyta; class Pinopsida; order Pinales; family Pinaceae; genus Pinus; species Pinus tabuliformis. The sequence goes on along the minus strand of CM062819.1, from coordinate 1,390,082,939 downwards.
AGGTCTATGGTGGAGGAGAATTTAGCGAGGAACTTTGACCGCTAGTAGTATGAAGTAGTGGACGAGATACCGAGTTGGCCATTGACGAATTGTCACAGGTAACTTTGTTTTTCACCTACTCCATAGAAAATTTTACGTGGAATACATTGGGTGCATGTTTTAAATGTTGGTTAAGCCTATTTGGACTAGCATTATATTCTTGGTGTGAGTGGTCCTGGTGTGTATGTTCTTTCATTCAACGATGTTTCTCCTTTGGGGGATATCGTGGTTCTCTTTGCCCAAGAGTGGCTGGGAGTGGGCATTGGTAGTGGCTACCCATAGCCAAGGCTTAGAGGGTGGGTCATGCCACAAGATTTATTGTGGTGACAAGGTTTGGAAGGAAATCCATGTGGGGAGTACATTTATGGTCCACCTCTTTATTTAGTGTTGCACACCCTGAAGGGTGGCGAGAACAAATTTTAGTCTTTTGTTCCACATACAGGAGTTTGTAGTTCAATGTCGCATTATTGTGGGTTTTACAGAGGCTACTGGGGCATTATATATTGTCCATCTAGGATAGAGAGAGGTGCTTGTATAACCTCTCATTTCCAAGCTTGTGCACTGGTGGGGAGAAAGTGTTGTCTATAGTGCAGAGGGGGGGTTCTTTGTTTTGTGCCTAAGAATTTTCTTGCGAGGGTCCTCCATGCAGAGACAAAGAGGGTAACAACAATGTGGTAGGGGCCATCAAGGCCAAGGAGAACACCCTCAAGGGGGCCCACTTGGTTGATGAAGGAGAGTTGGAGCAACCTCTCGGCAGCTTGCACGGGAGAGTAGATTCACCTCCCCATTTCAATTTCCAACACTTAATCATTTATTCAACAAAATAGAATTTCTAGAGTCTTGGCCCTCTTGGCTCAATTACAACAGTTAGTCTGACCTTTGTTCACTCTCCAACCCTATCTCTCACACACCTCTTACTTACTTACTCTATTCTCGATCATCTAATCTCTCTGTCATTACATTCTTTCCTCTTTTATGAATCAAATCCTATCCTAACTACATTGACAACTCAATCTCTATTTTTATCAACTCAACCATTAAATCCCTATTCTCAAGCTATGATACACACCTATACTAACAACTTATCTCCTATTCTAAAAATAATACAATATTCTAATTATTACAATAATTGGAGTAAAGATAATTTTTGAGAGATCCAACCCTCTCTACTAAGAATTGATTTTGACCACTCAGGTCAATGAAATTCATCTCTTGTTAGCCACAACATGTGAACATATAATCACATTTTTGGCTAAGTCCGGATGCTCCTGCATCAAACTTCAGGGGAAGAAAATAATCCTTCGTCAAACTTTCAAGATTGACTCCATACTTTTGTAATTCTTCCGTTGCTATCCAACTGGCATCCTCCATTGGTTGACCCCTCCATTTGACTAAATATTGAAAATAAACCTGTCCTCTAGCTCTTTTGGATACTCTTTTCTCCAAAATAGCTTCCACCTCTTTCTTGACTGTCTTTGGCATGTGTTCTTCCCAATTTAAAGTTTGAACTTCATCTCCTGCAGGTTCCTTCTATAGCTCCGACTCTGTCTCCTTGTATGGATACAAATCTGCAACATTGAAGATAGGTGATATTCCAATCCCTTCTGGCAATTCAATTTCATAAGCATTAGTTGAAAACTTCCTCACAGTTCTGCATGGGCCTATCTTTTTCATCTTTAGTTTATTGTAAGTCCCAACAGGAAAATTTTCTTTTCTCAAGTATACCATCTGACTAGATCTCCCACTTGGAATTCTTTTTCTCTCCTCCTCATATTAGCTCTCTGTTTGCATCTACCACTGCTTTCCTACAATCTGTATTTGACATCTTCTTGTAGTCTCTGCATCTGCTCTGCAAACTCTTCAACTTTTGTACTTCTTGTCTCCTGTTTACCCAAATTTCTGAGTTCATACACACCTCTTGGATTCATTCCAAAAACAATCTAAAATGGACTCATCCCAGTACTTCAGTTTGGAGTGTCATTATAAGCAAACTCAGCTTGAGAAATTGTTAAATCCCACTTCTTAGGATTGTTAAACACTAAACTTCTGATTATGTTTCCCAAGCTTCTGTTTACCACTTCGGTCTGTCCATCTGTTTGAGGATGATATGCTAAACTGAAACTAAAGTTGGCACCTAGTTTCTTCCAAAGAGTTCTCTAGAAATGCCCAACAAACTTTGTATCCCTATCAAATACAATACTTACATGTAATCAATGTAACCTTACAACCTTTGAAAAAATAGATTAGAAATATGTGTTGCATCACTAGTCTTTTTACATGCAATGAAATGTGCCATTTTTGAAAATCTATCTACCACAACATAAATGGAATCATTCCCTCCTTTTTTTCTAGTTAACCCCAAAACAAAGTCCATACTAATTGCATCCCATGGTCAGTCTGGTATTGGAAATGGCTAGTACAATCATGTATTTTGGCTTCTCCCTTTAGCATGCTGACAGATTCTGCACTTCTCAACAAATTTCTTAACATCAGTTTGCATCTTTGGCCAATAGTAAAAGCATTTACTTGAGCAAAGGTTTTGTCTTGTCCAAAGTGACCAGATAATCCTCCACTGTGTTTCTCCTTGATTATGTTTTCCCTCATAGAACATTTGGGAATGCACAATTTGTTACCTTTAAACAGTAAACCTCCTTGGATAAGATAATCTAACCACTGACTTCTATTATGAACTACTGGATTTTGTACAACTGCATAAATATCTTTAAATTTTGCATCATATTTATACATATCAACCATTTCTTCAAATCCTACAACACCAACTCTTAATTATTGTACAATGAAATTTACCCTGCTTAAAGCATCAACAACTTTGTTCAACTTACCACTTGTGTGTTTTATCACAAAAGTAAAAATATGTACAAACTCTACCCACTTGGCATGTTTCTGGTTCAATTTTGGCTGGTTGTTTATGAACTGTAATGCATGATTGTCAGAATATAATACAAACTCCTTTTGTAGCAAATAATGTCTCCATTTTTTAAAGCTTGCACAATAGCATAAAATTCTTTATCATAAGAAGAATGTTGAGATTTGCAACAAGAATGCTAAAAATAGAAAATGCTAAAAATAGCACTGCTATAAATAGCCAGGCTATAAATAACAGTTCAGCCATTGTGGATATTCGTAGCAATGGGTGAAAAGTGAAAGTGCTAAAAATATCTTTTCTAAAAATAGCATTTCGGGATCCCTTCTTATTTTAGTCAGTCCCTGGACTAAACATAGGAAGTAAAATTTGAATTTGATATTAACAAGAGTTTGTAAATTGATTAATTAATTCATCTTGAGTTAATTAGTTAAGGAATTATGAAATTGAAGTCTATGTGAGGACATGCAACAATATCTCCTTTGATTGAGGGATTTATCCATCAGTTAAAGAGATAAGAGTGAGTTGTAATTAGTTGGCTCAGTTAACTGAGTCAAGTCCAGTTAGATTAATTTAATAGTTTGTTAAATTAATGAGAGTTTAGTTAGTTAACGCTTGCATGCATGTAAGTACTGTATTTCAGATAACTGAAGATTCACTCATGGATAACTCATGCATGTCAGTTTAGTCAGAGACCCATTTGAGATTAGATAGAGGGACATTGTACTATCAGTTGCTAGGATATTCCTTGATGAATATTCCTTGCATGCAGAAGGAATAGTATTCGTTAAGGATTGCACAGTTGGATCAGAGATTACAGTGAGTGTGATGAGGCCAATTCACACATGTGACATCATTGGACACTAATCAAAACTGCGCAAGGAAATAGGAGGTTTGAAGGGCTTGAGGAAGATATATTCTATGTCCATTCAGTCTGTGAGTAGTATTGTTTGATTGCAGAGAGAGCAGGATAGCTTGAGAGATGATTCTTTTTGTAACTTGAACACGATTTCCACTTGTATGATAATACAGAGTTGGGTTTTTAGGCTGGTGCTTTCCACAGTGATATATCTTTTGTGTTATGGTTGATCAATTCTCATTCTCAGTTTTATCTATTCATGCTTGATGTTTCTCATGTTCGATTAAGCTTCTGCTAAATTGTTTGTAGAAGTAGATCAAGTGTTTTGCTTTAATACATTGCATTACTAGGTGATCTACAGTGGGAATTTCTACATGGTATTAGAGCAAAGGTGATCAAGGAATAGTATACAAGCAGGAGAAGTTCAAAGTTTGGTTTCTGAATATTGAATTGAGTTCTTATCACATCTATTTCACCGATGGCGTTCAGTGGTTTGAGACTCGAATATGCCCTTGATGGCATTTTGAATTATATAGCCTGGAAGGATCGCATGGAGGTAGTATTAGAAGATAACAGCCTAAAGGACTTCATTGATCAAGAAGTCCAAAAGCCGACTGATGCTACTCAACTAGCGGAATGGAAAAAGTGTGTGGCTAGAGCTAGGAGAATCCTCCTGGAGGGAGTTCGAGATCACATTGTCTCGAGCCTCCATGGGAAGGAGACTCCATTTTCGATGTGGAAAACATTGAAATATCTTTATCAGAATAACAACGATTAGAGGAAGCTGGTGCTGAAAGATAAACTTTGAAAGATCAAGTGCGAAAAGGGCGACACAATCTCTACGTTCTTGAACAAGCTCACCACCTGCAGGGATGAGCTTGGAAGCGTAGGGATCATGACAGCTGATGATGACATGGTGAGTCTTGCACTCCTCGGTCTTCCTAAGAGCTGGCATAGCTACCAGGACTCAGTTAATGGAAGAGAGAAACTACCAGATTGGGAATGAATTTGGTTAGATCTGAATTAGGAGGAGATAAGGTGCAACACCAGGGATGGATCTTCATCAAAACAAGATGATGAAGAAAATCTAGCTTTAGCGAGTAAAGCTAAGAAAGGGAAAGGGAAGGCGTCCCAATCCAAATCTTCTCATGGTGGGAAGAAGGTTGACAAGTCGAAAGTGTGATGCTTTCACTGTCATGAAGTGGGCCATTATGCAATGAATTGTCCACAAAATAAATCCAAGAAGGGTTCCTCCAAGGGATTTGATGGTGATGCATTAGCCTCACAGTTTGAGCTGGATTTCTCGCTTATCGCATGCATGGTTTCATCCATGGTGGGATGTGTTTGGTACCTGGACAGTGGAGCTTCTTTCCACATGTCGGGTGACAAGAATCTTTTCAGTACATTGGAGGAGAAGGATCTCCAGATATGGATCGAGATGGGCGATGATGGAAAGTACTGTGTCTCAGGTGAAGGTACAGTTGTGTTTCAGAGGGAGCATGGTGCTCCTCTCACCCTATCTGTTGTTAAGTATGTACCAGGTTTGAAAAAGAATCTTGTGTCTGTTGCTATGCTAGAAGATAAAGGCTATGATGTAGTCTTTAGTAAAGGAAAAGTTTTCCTGAGGCATATCGGCACTGGACAGACCAAGCGAATAGGGATTCGAGTAAAGAATCTCTACAAGCTGGAGGTAGATGACTGTGCTGCACTGAGTTCCAAAGCAGAGGTGGTGCAAAGCCAAGATGTTGGCGAGCTGTGGCATAGAAGACTGGGCCACTTGCATCACGGGGCCTTGAAGATCATGCAACAAATTTCTACCAGCTTACCCAAGGGAAAACTAGAGCAAACAGATACATGCAAAGGATGCACCCTGGGTAAGTATGCAAAAGATTCCTTTCAGGATCGGGATAGTAGAGCTGGAGCAATCCTGGAGCAAGTTCACTCAGATGTATGTGGACCATTCTCTATAGCCTCCACTTCTAAGCAAAGGTACTTTGTTATTTTTATTGATGATTTTTCTCGTAGATGTTGGATCTACTTTATACAAAAGAAGGATAAGACCTTCTTGAGGTTTTGTGAGTTTAAAGCCTTGGCAGAGAAAGAATTTGGAAAGAAAGTAAAAGCCTTGCGTAGTGACAATGGTGGAGAGTATGTTTCCCAGTAGTTTAAAGACTTTGTGCAACAAAAGGAATTAAACTGGAACTGACGGCACCTCATAACCCACAACAGAATGGGGTGGCTGAAAGGAAGAACAGATCTATTGTGGGAGCAGCTCGAGCGATGTTGCATGACCAAAGCCTACCTCTTCATCTGTGGGTTGAGGCATGCAATACAACAGTGTACCTTCAAAACAGAAGTCCTCATCGTATTTTCGGATGAAGACACCTATGGAGGCTTTTTCGGGGAAGTGACCAGATGTGAGTCACTTCCGCATCTTTGGATCACCAGTTTTCTGTCATGTGACCAAAGATGCTCGAAAGAAGCTAGACCCAATAGATGAGTTGGGGATACTTGTAGGGTACAAAGATACATCCCACAACTATCTTTCTGCCTACCAGTCAGAGGACCATAGTGCGCAGGGATCTGAAGTTAGACGAGTAAAGAGCCATGCGAGTGTCACTTGAGAGGGAGCTCAAGTTGCATGGTGATGAGGAACTTTTAGTTCCAAAGGAGGAGGAGCCTCCTGATGATGTGGATCAGCCACATGCAGAGGATCCAGTAGCGGAGACCACCACTCCTGCATAGTCTTCCAGAGACAGGCGAAAACACTCGCGGGAAGTTGACAGATTGATGCTAGATGTGAGAGAGAATGTGGGGCAGCCATCCTCTCAGTGCAGATAGAGGAGATCTCCTGAGAGATACACTGGCTACATGGCCCTGGTTGGGGAGTGTGTAGCGACCAAACCTTCTTCTTTTCAGGAGGCAGTGCAACAACCAGTTTGGGTTGATGCAATGGTAGAAGAGTACGATTCTATCATATAGAACAATGTGTGGGATGTTGTCCCTAGACCTGGGGACAAGTCAGTGGTTACTTCCCGATTGCTTTACAAGGTAAAGTAGGCAGGTGATTTCAGTGTTGAGAAACACAAGGCAAGGTTTGTTGCCCGAGGTTTCTCACAGGTTGAGGGGATCGACTACGATGAGACCTTTGATCCCGTAGCAAGGTAATCATCTATTAGATCGATGCTATCTCTATCAGATCAGATGGGTTGGAAGATCCATCAGATGCATGTGAGGACGACATTCCTCAATGGGAAGATTGAGGAAGAGGTATGCATTGAGTAGCCCGAAGGATTTGAGACCTTCGATTGTGAGTTGCATGTTTTCCAACTCAAGCGAGCACTGTATGGGCTGAAGCAAGCACCCCATGCTTGATATACCAAGATCGACAGCTATTTCATGGGCTTCACCAAGAGTGAAGCAGACGTGAACCTTTACCACATCATGGTAGAAGGTAAGCCATTGATTTTTTTACTTTATGTCGATGATCTAATTTTGACAGGTGATGATCAGCTGATCAAATCTTGCAAGGAGGACCTTGAAAGAGAGTTTGAGATGAAGGACATGGGCCTCATGCACTACTTTCTAGGCATGGAAGTGTGGCAGAAAGATGGGGAAGTATTTGTGTCTCAGGGCAAGTATGCCAATGAGATACTCAGGCACTTTCACATGGAGAAGTGCAAACCCATGCAGACTCCTCTAGCTGGGAACTGGAGAAAGGAGGATGCTACTTCAGGTGAGGTAGTAGCTGCTATTGTTTATCGACAGCTGGTGGGTTCACTTATGTATTTGGTGAACACATGACCAATTTATGCTTTGCAGTGAACCAGCTGAGTCAAGATATGGTTCAGCCTACCAAGTTGTTTTGGAAGGCAGCGAAGCATGTGCTGAGATATCTCAAAGGCCCTACACAATATGGATTATGGTACAGATGGATAGAGGGAATGAAGCTGCAAGGCTTCACAGATGCGGATTGGGTTGGTAGTCCATCATATTGGAAGAGAACTTCTGGAGGAATCTTCAACCTTGGTTCATCTGCAATTTCTTGGTATAGCAGGAAATAGAGATCAGTTGCACTTAGCTCAGTAAAGGCTGAATACATGGCAACTAGTCAGGCAGCATGTGGGGCCATTTGGATGCGAAAGATTCTAGTGGGATTGTTTGGTCAGATGATGGATCCTACAGTGATATACTATGATAATCAGAGTTGCATAAAACTCTATGAGAATCCAGTGTTTCATGACAGGTCCAAGCATATAGATATCCGTTACCATCATCTACGGGACTGTGTGGTCAAGAGGATCATGATGTTGCAGTATGTTTCGACCGAGGAGCAGGATGCAGATATTTTGACTAAGGCATTGTCAAAATGCAAGTTCAAGTTCCATAGAGACAGGATCGGGGTTACTGATAATCCCTTTCTTGTTGAGAGGGAGTGTTGAGATTTGCAACAAGAAATTCTAAAAATAGCACGGTTATAAATAGTCGGGATATAAATAGCAGTTCAGTCATTGCGGATCTTAGCAATAATGGGTGAAAAGTGAAAGTATTAAAAATAGATTTTCTAAAAATAGCATTTCGGGATCCCTTCTTATTTTAGTCAGTCCCTGGACTAAACATAGGAAGTAAAATACAAATTTGATATTAACAACAATTTGTAAATTGATTAATTAATTTCTCTTGAGTTAATTAGTTAAGGAATTATGAACTGGAAGTTTATGTGAGGACATGCAACAATTTCTCCTTTGATTGAGGGATTTATCCATTAGTTAAAGAGATAAGAGTGAGTTGTAATTAGTTGGGTTAGTTAACTGAGTCAAGTCCAGTTAGATTAATTTAACAGTTTGTTAAATTAATGAGAGTTCAGTTAGTTAATGCTTGCATGCATGTAACTACTGTATTTCAGGTAACTGAATATTCACTCATGGATAACTCATGCATGTCAGTTCAGTCAGAGATCCAGTTGAGATCAGATGGAGGGACAATGTACTATCAGTTGCTAGGATATTCCTTGATGAATATTCCTTGCATGCAGAAGGAATAATATTCCTTAAGGATTGCGCATTTGGATCAGAGGTTACAGTGAGTGTGATGAGGACAATTCACACATGTGACATCATTGGACCCCAATCAAAACTGTGCAAGGAAATAGGAGGCTTGGAGGGCTTGAGGAAGATATATTCTATGTCTATTCAGTCTGTGAGCAGTATTGTTTGATTGCAGAGAGAGCAGGATAGCTTGAGAGCTAATTATTTTTGTAACTTGAACAAGATTTCCAATTGTATGATAATACAGAGTTGGGGTTTTAGACCGGTGCTTTCCCTAGTGATATATCTTCTGTGTTATGGTTGATTACTACTCATTCTCAATTATATCTGTTCATGCTTGATGTTTCTCATGTTTGATTAAGCTTCCTCTAAATTGTTTGTAGAAGTAGATCAAGTGTTTTGCTTTAGTACATTGCATTACCAGGTGATCTACAGTGGTAATTTCTACAAAGAATACTTCTTCTTAGCTTCATTTAGTTTCTCACTAAAGTAGGCTATTGGTCTCTATTCCCGACTCAAAACTGCTCCAATTGCAACTCCACTGGCATCAGTTTCAGCTTGGAAAACGTTCCCAAAATCAGGTAAAGCTAAAACTAGTTTCTCTGTAATTTTCTTTTTCAACAACTTAATATTTCGGTCTGCTGCTTCTATCCACTTGAATGGCTGATTAGTCTCTTTGATTGTTTCAATAATTTGTGCACAAATCTGACTAAAACTTTTGATAAATTTTCTATAAAAACTTGCAAGACCATGAAAGCTTCTTACCTCAAATATGCTTCTTGGAGTAGGCCAATTCCAAATTTCTTGGACTTTCTTTGGATCCATTTTCAAACCTTTTTTAGAAACTACAAATCCCAAATATATTAATTCTTCTTTCATGAAACTAAATTTCTTTAGATTTATCAGTAGTTTCTCTTTCTGCAAAGTTCTTAAATACAACTTAAGATGCTCCAGATGTTCTTCTTTGCTTCTACTGAAAACTAGAATATCATCAAGATAAACAATGACAAACTTGCCTACATATTCCTTCAAGACTTCATTCATTAATCTCATGAATGTGCTAGGTGCATTAGTGAGTCCAAAAGGCATCACTAACCATTCATACAACCCACTATTTGTTTTAAATGCAGTCTTCCATTCATCTCCTTCTCTAATCCTTATTTGATGATATCCACTCTTCAGATCTATTTTAGAAAAATACTTTGACCCACTTAAACAATCCATCAAATCATCCATGCATGGTAAAGGAAATCTATACCTAATAGTAATCTTGTTTATGGCTCTGGAATATGTACACATACACCATTCACCACTTTTCTTTGGACCGAGTATTGTTGGTACAACACATGGACTAAGACTCTCTTTGATTAATCCCTTATCCATCAGTTCCTATACTTGTCTTCCAACTTCTACATTTTCTTGAGGAGTTAACCTGTATGCTGCTTTGTTTGGAAAACTTGCTCTAGGTATTAGATCAATACGATGACTAATACTCCTGATGGGTGGTAATGCATTTGGCAACTCATCCACAGTAATATCAACAAAACCATTCAACAGAGTTTTGATTTCTTCAGATAAATCATCTAATTTTGTGGAGGTTAAAATTACCTTAGGTCTCCTTATGACAACAAAATGCATCTGTTCATCCTTCTTGACTTCTTGCATCAATTATTTCCCACTCATCAGCATAAAATTGTTTCCAGGCACTTCTTTGTCTGCTTCATCCTTCAATGGCAACAGTGTGTGTTTATTTCCATCCTTCTCCAAAGTGTAAGTATTTCTTATCCCATCATGAATATATTTCCGATCAAACTGCCAAGGTCTTCCCAGCAACACATGGCATACAACCATTGGAATTACATCACACAATATCACATCCTTATAAGTACCAATTTGTATCTCTACCTTGCATTGTTCTGTCACAATAAGTTGGTGTCCTTTTTGTAGCCATGATACTTTGTAAGGAGTAGGGTGCACTGTTTTTACTAGTACTAACTTATCCACCATTTCTGTAGAAACAAGGTTATCAGTGCTTCCACTATCAATTATCACTTTACAACATTTTCCTTTGGACTTGCATGTAGTTTTGAATAAACTCTTTCTTTTAGTTAGTTCTCCCGTCTCTTTCTCTGTCTTAAGCAACACCCTTTTCAACAACAAGGATTCTCCTACTTCAGGTGATTCTTCCTTGTTTGCAATTTGAGGTTTTTCTTCCCTTGCCTCAACCACATTCACATTCCTCTGATTTGTTACTTTATTATGAGGACAGTCCCATGATCCATGTCCCCATTCTCCACATGTGTAACACCAAATTTCTCTTCCTCGGCCTCTTCCTCTAGGTGAAAATCTTCCTCTACTAAATTCTCCTCTCTGTGGTGGTCTACTACTTGAACTTCCTGCTTCACCCTGAGGGTGTTGAAATCTTGATCTGGTAGTTCCTCTACCTCTTGCTGAACTTTTTCCTCTATTCCTCTGATTTTGCTTCCTCAACATCTTCTTTTCTACCTTCAAAGTTGCTTGATAGGCATCTGCAATTGTCTTCAGACTCAGCAAGCTGATTTCATCCTGTATGTCATATTGTTAGACTAGGCAGTAACTCCTCTTCAAATCAATTCATTTATTCATTCAGGTTGATCTTTATTATATACATGAGGGAGAGACTGTTCACTTCATCTCCCGATGTCTATTCATATTTCTTATTATTTATTTACATCAGTTACTTATTCACCCAATCCTGATGATTAGGTGTCAACATTCCCTCCCTTAATCTAAAGGAATGTTGGTGAGTCCAAGCATCATTCTGAATCGTTCAAGATTTTCTCTTCCAAGCACTTTGGTGAAGATGTATGCAATTTGCTCATTAGTGGAACAATGGCGGAGATGGATTGTTTTGGCCTCAACATGATGTCGAATAAGATGATATTTAGTATTTATGTGCTTTGTGTCTAGTCAATTTAACATCTGAAATTGCTCTACATAAATTATCAATCCAGGTATCGTAAACTGATGAAGTGTGGTGCACCGTATGTGCTTAGTTAACCCTTTTTCTTACTTTGTTGTTTTATAGTTTATGTTGTTTTGGGGTTTTGTTTTTGTTGGTCTCCTAAAGTATTCTAATGCAATGGAAATCCTAGTTTAAAGTTTTAAGAATGCTTTTAAAGATCAAGTGTGGATGTATAGTTGAAGACAAGGTTTATGCTTCTTATGATAATTTCCAAACTTAGCACTTCAAAGATCTCAAAACATGCTATCTATAAAATCAGAACTTGAACAAAAGTGTAAACATGGAGCTACTTAAATCAAACAAAAGATGAAGTATTGAACATGAGGTTACTCTCTCTGCTGTCCATCTAATTATAGAAATAAAATCTAAACTGTTGCACTCAAAACCAAAAATTGCAGACTAATGAAAGCAAAATAAAATTACTTTACTTATAATCCGATAGCTCGCCAATTAACTTCTCGGGTTAAGCCATGGCACCGAAGATAACGTCAAATAACATGAAGAAATTGATATCTAAATTACCTACTTGCAAATTAATGAAAGAAAAATCAAATTACTTCACTTATAATCTGATAGCTCACCAATTAACTTCTCGGGTTAAGCCATGGCACCGGAGATAACGTCAAATAACATGAAGAACTTGATATCTAAACTACCTACTTGCAGATTAATGAAAGAAAAATCAAATTACTTCACTTATAATCCAATAGCTCGCCAATTAACTTCTCGGGTTAAGCCATGGCACCAGAGATAACATCAAATAACATGAAGAACTTGATATCTAAACTAGCTAATAGCAGCAAACAAATCTCACTGAAATCAAAACATAACAACTGAAATTTAAAAGCTAAATTTCAGCAGAGAAGCAAATCTCATATCACCACTTGATGCAAAAACTACATTAAAAAGCTCGAGAAAAAACTAATAAGCAAATACAAGAACATGTAAAGAAAAACTAATCTACATCAACTGATTGAACACACTTGCATGAATTAAAATTGCATGAATGGAAACTCTAAACTATCAAACTTGAAAGCAATAAAATGACATACATAAATGAAATCAAAGCAAAATTACAAAATAAAATCTACTCTACCTTACATTCTAATATGCTCCATGACATCTACTTCACATCTCCTTCCATGTTGAGAACATCAAAGCTTTATTCAAATTCTTCAAAATTACAAAGTACAACAAAGCTCTCCAAAGCTTTCTAAAGCCATCAAGGAAGAACTACAAACTCGAAGCTAAAGAACTAAAAAGCCAAGCTAAGCTAAGACTAACAAATGAAGGAGAGAGATATCCTATTTATACAAAAAGATGAGAATCCATCTCATTAATGAGAGTCCATGAATCTCTCCCTCTACCTCTAGAGTCCTAACCAAAATAGGAACTGATAAGACACATGTCTTCTTAGAGTTTCAATACAATTAGGAGATGTGACACATATCCTCATGATCCCATGATTCTTTCCACTCAAATTCGAATTTGGCCTTAGAGTTCCACATAAAGGTCTTCTAGAAGCCTCGTTTTAACCTACACATGTCAACAATCTCGACCCACTTGTTAGGTATAAGCATATGCACATTATTTTCTAATTTTTAACCACAAATTCACTTAAAAAGGCTAAGAATTAATAAATTTTGGAAAAACATAAATGTGGCTCAATGATAATGAAAGTGGGATGAATGTAGTGACATAATAGTGAAATGGAGGTGATATAATGGACATAATAGTGAAAGTGTAATGGAAATGAATGACATTTTTAAGACCCAACACTTCGTTCGATCATGGAACTTTGAGTTCTTGGCCAACTTTATTGCCGAGGTATTGTCAATCATGAGTGGAATCGATTGTTCTTGTTTTACCTGCAAATCTTCAAGAATTTTCCTGAGCCACACAATTTCTTTTGTTGCCTCAGCTGCTGCCACATATTCTTCTTCTGTTGTGGAATCTGTTGGAACTGATTGTTTGCGTGATCTTCAGGAGACAACTCCTGATCCAAGACTCATAGCATAACCTGAAGTAGATACCCTAGTTTCTTTGTCTCCATCGAAGTCTGAATCAGAGTATCCAATCAAGCTGAAGTCATCCACCTGTGTATACTTGATTCCAAAGTCTTGAGTTCCCTTAAAGTACCTTAGAACTCTTTTTGCAGTAAACCAATGTCCCTCACAAGGCTTTTGCATAAACCTAGAGAGGATTCCAACAACAAACGAAATGTCTGGTTTGGTAGTAGTTAGGTAGTTGATACTTCCTACAAGCTGTCTATACTTTGTTGCATCCTCAAATTCTTTTCCTTCAATGGATGTGAGATTTAAGTTTTGTTCCATTGGAGTAGTAAGAGGATTGCATTCCTTCATGCCAAACTTGTTCAACAGATCCCCAATGTACTTCTTTTGAGAAAGAAATATGGACTTCGGATGTTGAGTTACTTCAATACCAAGATAGTAATGAACATAGCCCAAATCAGTCATTTCAAAACTTTTCCACAATTCCTTCTTTATGGATGCAATGTAGCTTTAGTTGTTCCATGTCGTCAAAATATCATCTACATATACCACAAGATATACAACTGTTTTGCCAACTTTCTTGACAAATAAAGTTGCATCATCAAGATCATAATGTTTGAAATTGAGTATCAGAAGATGCTCAGTTAGTTTTTCATACCAGGCTCGCGGTGATTGTTTGAGGCCATACAAGGATTTCACAAGTTTGCATACTTTATGTTCATGCCCTTTCACAGCAAATCCTTCAGGCTGGGACACAAAAACATTCTATTTTGGATCTCCATTCAAGAAAGCAGTTTTTACATCCATTTGATGGACTTTCCAACCGTTTTGAGCTGCTAGGGCAAAGAGTGTCTGGATGGTAGCCCATTTTGCTGTGGGGGCAAAAGTCTCTTCATAATCGACCCCTTCCTTTTGTGCAAAACCTTTTTCCACAAGCCTGGCTTTGTGCTTGTCAAGTGAGCCATCAGCTTTATACTTGTTCTTATAGACCCACTTGTAGCCAATTGGTTTGGTTCCTAATGGAGGATCAACCAGCTTCCAAGTGCCATTCTTTATGAGGGCATCATACTCCTTTTGCATCACTTCTTTCCATTCATCATGAGAAGCAGCTTCTTTGAAGGAAGTTGGTTCAAAACCTGTAGACAAATTCAATTCACAATCATAAGAAACATCCATATCAACAGGTGAATTAGAGTCATCTACATCACCTCCATTTTGCCGGTTTGAATTTCTAGTTCCTATCTTTCCAACCTCATCAGGATGAACACTTTCAAGTGTCTTTATCAGCCACTTTGGAGGACCTTTCTCAAATGGTCCAGGTTGCTCCATTGATTGAGTTGGGACTGAATCAAGATTGAGTCTCCCAATTCTATCAATCACATCACTTAAAGCATCATCCATTGTTGGAGTTTCATGCGGGGGAGAGAGTTCTTCAAAAGAAGATTCCACATGTTGATCTAGTATAGGAATCCCCCCTTCAAGATGTGGAATCTGATTGTCAAATTCTTGAAATGATTTTGTATTTGCGAATCTATCCAAGCGATCAAATTGCCGCTCAACAACATTGTCAGTTTTGGATGATTCAGGAAAAATTACATCTCTAGATACAACAAACTTTTTATTGACTTCATCATAGAGATGGTATGCTTTAGAGGTGTTTGAATACCCTAGGAAGATACACTTACGACTTCTTGCACCAAGTTTGTTTCTATGTACCTTTGGTATCAAGGCATAACAAGTGGAACCAAAGACCCTGAGATGCTTTATCGAAGGAACGTGCCCATACCACATTTCAGATGGAGTCTTGTTTCTAATAGCATTAGATGGAAATCTATTCTTTATATATGTAGCACATAGAAAAACATCAACCCAAAACATTATTTTTACATTTTTGAAGAAGAGCATGGAGCGTACCATATTTAAGACTGTCCTATTCATTCTTTCAGCTATACCATTCTGTTGGGGATTATAAGGCACAATTGTTTGATGTTTGATCCCATGTTGGCGAAGATAGTTTTCAAATTCATTTGCTGTGTATTCTTTTCCATTATTAGTGCGAATAGACCCAATATGAGATTGTGCATCATTTTCAATCCATTTATGAAAGTTCTTGAATGTTTGAGATTTGTTCTTCAATAAATAAACCCAACACATTCTGGCGTAGTCATCAATAAATGTCATCATATATTTATTTCCATTTGTATAAGGAACAGACATTGGACCACATAAATCTGAATGAATGAGTTCAAGTTTTCTATGTTCTCTTGAATGTGAATCATGAAAAGACTGTTTGCTATGCTTTCTTAGAATGAAAGCATCACATTGCTTAAATTTCCTAAGAATTGTAGGCAAACCAGCAACACCATTTTTCTTCAATAAGCGGAGGTTGTCATAGTTCAAATGTCCAAATCTAGCATGCCATAATAAACTTGATGGAAGTGTACCTTCTTCATAATGAGAATTTTATGAGATGTTGTGCATGAGCAGAGGTACCTTGCAGCTTGAGAAGCCTTTCTTCTTCTATTCGCCTCATGACAAGTGAATGGTCAGATGCTTTTCTCACCTCAAACTTGCCATCAAACATATGAATGGAGTGACCTTGCTGGCGGATGTGGACCAAGGACAACAAGTTTCTCTTCAGCTGTGGGAGATATAGAGCATGATGCAGAAGAAAGTCTGGAAGACCAGGCAATTTAAGCCTGATTGTGCCAAGCCCTGATGGCTTGATTTTTGATTGGTCTGCAAAGTATACTGCTCCATCAACATTGTCAATAAATTCTTCAAAAAAATCTTTTCTATGAGTCATGTGGCAAGTTGCTCCTGAATCAAGCAACTAATCATTTTTCGAAGAAGCAAGTGAAGCGTTAAATAAATCTTCATTTACTCCAATATTACATTGTGCCACAACATAGTGAGCGGATTCAGGTGCTTTACCTTTGTCTGTGTCATTATTTTTACCTTTCTATTGGTTTCTTTGCTGCTCAATTTTGTCCCATGGTAACTTGCATGTAGAGGCATCATGTGATCCATTTCTTTTGCAGCGTATGTAGTGCAAATATGCCTTTTCTCCTTGAAAGTGTCTGCCCCCCCACCTCTGAAATATCTTCCTCTTCCTCTTCGACCGCCTCTTCCTCTGGAAGAATCTTGAGCAGGATTCTTTTCTTTATGAGCAAGGCACATAGTCTCTTCAGAAGATTTAGGGGTTGTTTTCTTTCCAAAAGCTTTCTCTCTTTCAACAATTTTTTTCACAAGAGAGTCAAAGATAATATCTTTGAGATTTACATTTGCTTGCAATGACTCAAGATAATTGGAGTAAGTAGGATGAAGTGCCTTGAGAAAAGAAATAAGAGGAATATCCAATTTGAACTTAGTGGCTTTCATATCATGCATTATAGATTTTACTTCGGATGCAAGAGCAAGAGGATCATTATTTTGCAATTCAAGGGTGAAGAGTTTAATCATGAGTTGAACAACTTCAAGTGGAGAATGTGAGTCATAGAGTTCTTTAAGATTTTTTAAGGCTTCGAAAGCAGTTGAAAATGGCGAAATAAGGTGACTCACCTCTTCACTTACAGATGCTGCAATTAATGCATAGGCTTTGCTGTTCTTATTTTCCCAAATGGCGAGCTCTTTGTCTGAGGTAGGTTGTTCTGGCTCTTTGTCTCCGTCTCCAATACACACTCCTTTCCACAACTCATTGAAAATGAGGGTGTGTTTTATCATCCGGGACCACTCAGGATAGTTCTCCTTGCCAGTGAGAACTATTCCCACAATAGATATGATTGAATGCATACTGTAAAAAAAAAACCTCTGCTTTGATGGAAAAAAATGCGCTGTAGTAGCAATATTCTGAATTTTTATGAAAACCAAGAAACAAGCTGCACAGATATTCTAATTCTTCTTTTGGAAAACAATGAATAATATCATGTCAACAATAGAGCCCTCAAAGATCAATAATCAGGCAGGTCTCATCCATTATCCCCAGTTTCAAATCCTTCCACACAAAATCAACAGTCTTCTAAAGAGATTATTAACAGTGTGAAGAATAGCCACCCAAGCTGTTCTACAA
This sequence comes from Pinus tabuliformis, assembly GCA_031772625.1. NCBI lineage: Eukaryota > Viridiplantae > Streptophyta > Pinopsida > Pinales > Pinaceae > Pinus > Pinus tabuliformis. The sequence goes on along the minus strand of CM062819.1, from coordinate 1,390,065,024 downwards.
CAAAAATTCAAAGGAAGAAGCCTGAAATTGATAGGACATCAAGACAATCAGGATCTTTGAAATCTTCATTCCAATTTCTTATTAAAAATATTACAAACTCAACCTGGACATTAAACTAATTCAGAGGGATTGAGGACATCCTCATATATTTATAAAAGTCACAATGCATATAACATTGGCTCAAATAGATTCAATAGCAGTATATATAACAATATATATAGCGACCGAGAGAACATAAAACATAACAGTAGTTGAAGCATAAAGGGGCTTAATTGCCATCATTATTTGCAATGCTTGTGCGTATCCTAGAGATCATGTTCTTCAATTCAATCTCCATTTCAGAAATCTTGGATTCCAAATACACGAATCGCTCTTCCAATTATGCTAAAATATCAACATTAGCTCAGCTTTTGATAAAGAATAATCACTTCAATGTTCTGAATTCCCCTTTGATATTTCAGCGACTCAATTTTTGTATGCATTGAAAGATCTTCTCGAGGTGTCACGCAGTGCAAAAGTATTACAACTCTATTCGGCTTCCATGCTGGAGACGAGCTTTGAAACTGAGAGCAACAATGGAGCTACAAAGTATGGAGCTACAATGTATGGAGGGTGGGGAAAGAGCAACAGCATATGGAGGGAGGCCACTATAATGGAAACATCAACTACGCCAAATTTTAAAACGCATGTGACAGAGGGCGCAGATTTTAAAATGTATATGACACTGCCTGGAGCAGGCTTTAGGCAACCGAGCAGAATATAGGCAGGAAACTAACAATAGGAGTTACACAAAAGCTAATTTCAGGAGTTGGCTCTGATACCATGTCAGATCAGGCAGTAACTTCTCTTCAAATTAATTCATTTATTCATTCAGGTTGATCTTTATTATATACATGAGGGAGAGATTGTTCACTTCATCTCCCCATGTCTATTCATATTTTTTATTATTTATTTACATTAGTTACTTATTCACCCAATCCTGATGATTAGGTGTCAACACATATCTCAACCCATTTATATATATGGCTACCTTTTCTACATCATCCTCTGCATGTCCTGCTCTAATGCCTAGCTTATAAAACTCTTCTATGTATTCATTGACAGTTATTCCTTTTTGCCTCAAATTTTGTAATTGTTTGAAAAGATTTAACTGATAATCTTTTGGCATAAATTTGGCTTTCAATCTACTTACCATTTTATCCCATTGTTTGATCTTGGGCTTTCCCTTTCTCCCTCTGGATGTTTGTAATTCATCCCACCAGATAGCTGCATGACCCTTCAATCTGGTAACTGCAAATTTCACCTTCTTTTTATCATCAACCTCCTCATAGTCAAAATACTTGTCTAATGAACTGATCTATTCCATCAATTCTTCTACATTGAGATTCCCGTCATACAAAGGTATTTCCACCTTTGGTCTTCCACTTGCTTTGGCCAATATCTTGAGAACTTTGGTAGCTTCACATTCATCCTCTTCTTCTTCCTCAGAATATTCTTCTGCAACACTGGCATCTCCTTCATCAGGTGCTCTCCTCTAAGCAGTCTCCATTGTCTCCATCCTTGTACACAGATTTCGGATCTCATCTAGCAGAACTGCATTCGCTACAGGTCTTCCCCGACCTATGCCAACTGCTTTCCTCGGTGGCATGTTTATTGTAGCAAAACTTAATCTTGGCTCTGAAACCAAAATGATGTAGGAGGTTGATGAAAATGGGGTGGTAGTCTGGAATTAGACTACTGGTTAACTTTAGAACCATTCAGTTGTGCTTTAATTAGATTATGTACATATATTTCCTCCTGAGGGTCCCACCTTCCTGACTAATCACCGCCAGTCCTTCTTTGACTTTTCCTTTTGTTAGGTGCCTCAATCCACGCTGTCGATTTCACTCCTTCAAATCTAATGGATATCGCGTCACCCACT